>VXBI01011354.1:0-165775 GCA_013397375.1 Toxostoma redivivum
TGTCTCTTAAACCAAGACACAAGCACAACAGACTCGACTTGGGGAAAGTTAGCAGAACCTATTGAAATAGATTTTTGAAGTAAGAAACACAGAGAAATGTTAGAACCACACCTTTATCCCCATTCATTCTTTTCTTTCCTCTATACTCCCCAAGCAGAATAGAGGGTGGGAATGGGCACTTGATCACTCCATAAAACATCATCTCTCTGCTCCTTCCCTCTCTTTTCACCTGCAAAAAGCGGCCCCTAGATGGGCCCTTTCCCCCTGCATGGGCCCTTCCAGTGGCTGGAGTTCCCCAACTAGAGTATCCTGTCCTAGTATGGGCTTTCCTTGGGCCTCAATTCCTGCAGGAAATTCCCTCTGCTCTGCTGTGGTCTCCGCAGGGGCTGCAGAGGAATCTTTGGTTTGGCACTTGGGGCACCCCATCCCTCTCTCTTGTCTGACCTTGTTGTCTGCAGGGCCATTTCTCACACATTTTTCCTTGTTCCTCTGCCCTTGTGGCATTTCTTTGCCCCTCCTTCAATGCATTTTCACAGGTGGCAGTGCCCTGCAGTTGGGGATGGGACACGTCCAGCCCAGGTCAGTGCAGGCCCCTCCTCAGGGAGCCCCCACCCACTGTGCTGTGCTGGCTTGCAAATTAATCATTCCCTTTTCCCTATCACCAAAGTTTAAATTTGTATAGTCAGAAATTTCATAGTATTTACATTCGCACAAGGAATGTGTAAAATTATGGGTGTATTTTCCATATTCCAAGTTTTCAGAATTATTCATTAACTTCTTAGGAACTTCTCACCATGCAGTTATTTTTAGTCCTCAGGAAAGTCGCTTGGTGGCTTTTTTTAACAGTGATGACATTGAACCTTCATGAGGAGAGTGGTATCTAATCCAGGTTATCTTTCAGATAATTATAAAAAGGAGATAAACTGCCTCACTGAATCTCAGCAGAAATGTAGGCATTATGTAAGCCATTGCTAGAAAGAAAACCATTTACCTCAGAAAGTGTTTGGGAAACTATCCAGCTCTATACTGCAGGAGCTAAATATAACCAACAATGGAATTTGATTAATTATATGGAGTATTCCAACAAGTATAATGCATGAGACCTCAAGCCACCACCCAGTACAATTTTTATCTTTTCAATATGTGTTACTATACTTTACAAAATTTTCCTTCATCTATGTGTTTTTTAAAAGATTCTGAAATTACTGGAGCTGACTAATAAAGTTAAGGGTCACAAAGTCAAAATAATATAGGAAATCATGTTTTAAATCCCAACATCAAGAAATTCTTTGTCAGCAAGCACAAACTTTGCTCAAAATGCATAAAGCTGCAAGAATAGTCTTGGGACCTTATTTTAAAATGAAGTTTCCCTACAGTCAAAGTTCCATGAATGCCTTATGTCTGTGGGTGGTTGTTTTTTGTTAATTTTTCAAAATAAATATCTATTTGAACATGTATCTTGAAAAATTTTGCCATGTCACATGATTGAAAAACAGTATTAATAAGTTCTTCAGTACATGAGAACACATTTCCTGGTGACATTTTATCATTGATTTAACAAGGGGTTTTCTATTACAGATATTTCTGTAGCAGATTTTGGATGCCAATAGGTAAACAGGATCTTGTAGAGAAGTGGAAGCAAAAAATGAGGTGAGTATATGGGAACATTCTGAAAGTGGTGGGAAGTTTAAAAAAGTGTAAATTCAAAATTGAACAGGTCACTTTGACACATCTGCCCAAGAGCTTTCATTTTTTTGGTTTAGAAGAATTTGGAATATAAAGAAAGAAATCAATACCATTAAGGAAATGCATTACCACAACATTAGCTTACTTCTAGTGTTTCTGACCAGTGTCATAAAATTTGATAATGCCTGAAGTTTGAAAATACTGAAGCTTTTCATCACAGAGCTTAAATGCTACATTTAGTTTTCTATCTAGCTATGCCTTTGGGTACCAGTTTCACATCATTTATTATTTGTAGCAGTTTACCACATCCAACAAATAGATTTGCTTTGTCTACACCTCCACACTGTCGCTGCTCATTCTGAATGGAAACCAAGCGCTCTAACAGCTTGAGACATACTCCTATTTGGGCTACCATAGCAACCAGTATGTGTAATAAAGTATAGGTCACATGGCTTAGTTTCCTAAGGCTAATTAATTTCACTAATTATGGCCTCATACCAGCTGCAGAATGTGTTGGTGACCTAGTGAAATCAGCTGTAGACAATTGTTTTCCATACTATGGTGGTACGACCTCACCATGTGGAAATATTAATGCCATTATGAGAATTGCATACAGCATGTACAGAAAACAAATACTACCGTGTGATTAGACACTAGACTGTGGCTCCTTGAAAATTTTTAATGTAGATGTTTAAATCTTCTTTATTGCTTTCTCTATAATTTGTCAATATTAAATAGCTTATAAAGAGCTGAGTAGTTAAGCTTAAAATATTGTCATTGAAATGTTGTTTAATTCACCAGCTTTACAAAGGATTTATGAAACACCTATCACTTAGGGCAATACAGATATATACGTAAATATATATTCAGTATAGTAGTCTTTAGAAAACAAGTAAAAACAAAACAGCTTGTGCTTGCTATTTTTTTTTCTATATTGCAAAACTAATACTTAATTGAAAATCAGAAAATATTTTATGGCACAAATAAGATCGACTATATTGCACATTACAAGGCCCTAAGTCTCTCTTCTTTGCCTGTACAATAGAGTTAATTTTAGCCCTCACCACATATGCAGTTTGATCTGTGTTTTAATAGAAAAGCAGGTGTCTGCCTGGGCTTTGGGGAGCAATTAACAATTCATTTTATATAAAACCATGGTGTCTCTCTAGTAAAACTAATTGAAGTAAATAAGACATTTTCAATCAGCTAAAAGAAGGCATTAAAACAACCTTGCAAAATTGTCATGACAAATTACCAGCCAAAGCACAACACCTTCTCAGATGGCCTTTACCACGGTGATTGATGAGAATGAAAAATTAATGATATCTTACTGGTCTGTCAAAAGAAAAAATTGCTTGCCTGGCTGAATAGAATTTTGTGAGGCAACATTAAATTATGGAAAATTTAAAAAATACACAGATGTATATTTTTAGCATAATTATTAGAAGTACTGATTCTCCTACAGCGGGGAAAAAGTGCCAAATTCTACTCTCAACTCCTCAGGACACAGTCTGTCTCTGTCTAGGTTTGAGAGTAGCATTACAAAGTCAGTAAAAGGTTATATTCAGGAAATTGTACAATTAGGATGGACACAGAAGAGAAAACTTGTTATCAGGTGAACCCCAGCATTGCCCCCCGAATGGGAGGCGCACAGAAGGACAGACTGGCACTTCAGTCCTGGCTCTAAAGAGGAATGGTCCCAGCTTCTTACACCATGCCCAGGCCCATCAGTCTGATCATGAACACACTTTCTCAGAGATAGGTCCCAGTGGAAGAGCAGTGTTTAGTAAGAAACAGGTTCAGAATAATCAGATGAGGAGTTTCATTAAGTATTCACTTGTGTCTTTATTGAAGGTGAGGTTTTGTTTTCCTCCCCTTTTTTTTTTTTTGGAAATGGACAAGTAGTTATCCCTATCATTTCCTCTTAAAAGAAAAGTCTGCATAGTTCTGCATAACTCTATGAAACAGCAGAAGACTATATAGGGAAAAAAAACCCAGATTTTTCAACTAGTGATAACATCAAGATATTGAGTGTAAAAGGCACATTGAGATTTTAACCTTTTAATTTCATTATTAAATGTGAATTTAATAACCAAGTGTCTTTTGTGGGTAAAAAGACACACAAGTCTTCTAACATAATGTTACAATAAAATAAATTTTCCAGGAATGTTTGTTTAAGAAACAGTTTTTTCTCTCTGTTGTGGTTGCTTGTGATGTGTATTGTACCTGTTAAAAATACTCCTGTCTTACTGTCAGTGAGATGTATTTTAGGCTGAGATAAAAGAGGATTGTATGTTTAACAGCTATGTTAAATATGACTTGTCAACATGATTACCTATCTCCCAGCTTATACAAAAAGGACATTGAGTTTATTGAAGCAAATAGCCTAGAGAGACTAGCAGGCTGAAATACTGCCTAACTGCAATAACCCTTATGAAAAGAAGGGTCAATTAGTGAGGCTGATGATTAAAAAAGGTCTTTAGTCTCTAGGTCAGATGCTGTATAGACTGAAGCTAATGGTACTAATTTTGTTGTATCTGGTAAAGAATACTAGTCAAAACATAGAGAAAGAGAAAATAACAAAAAAAAAGGGTGGGACATTCTCATGAATAGAATGAATACCATCTTAAAGTTTTTCTTTTCAGGAAAACAGACTTCATAACAAAAGCAAAAAAGACCCCAAGAAAAAATAATTGCCCATAAGGAGATAATCAGCTGTCTATATTCAATAGTTTCTGTAATGCATATTGTAAAATCACACATCAGGTAACAAGTAAGTTTGTGCACCTCTCCCAATAGGAAAGGATCTCAGAATGAGATGCAGGGTACAACAATGAAGCAAACGACTTACAGTGGAAATACATTCAAGTGGTACAGTTGAAATGCTGTGGGAGTCTTTCCTTTGGTTCAGATAATGCTTTCTGCAATGAAGGGATACAAAACATGTGCCACAAGAGGTGACACTAAATCAAATAAATGATGTCCCAGTGTGTCAAAAACGCCAAGAGCACCCTATCAAAAATAGTGGGACCTATGGAAACAGGCCAGTGATCATCTCCCTGTACTTGGCAGTGATGAGGTTGCACCTCAAGTCCTGTGTCCTTTTTTTGGGCCCCTCACTACAAGAAAGACTTTGAGTGCAGAGAAGGACAAAAAAAGCTGATAAAGGATCAGGAGCACATGTCTGATGAGGAGTGGCTGAGGGAGTTGAAGCTATTTAGCCTGGAGAAGAGGAGGCTCAGGGGAACCTAATCACTTTCCACAATCCCACGAAAGGAGGTTGTGGCCAGCTGGGGGTAGGTCTCTTCTCCCAAGTAATAAATGACAGGATGAGAGGAAATGGCCTTGAGTTGTAACAGGGAAGATTTAACTTGGATATTAGAAAAATTTTCTCATAGAAAGGGTTATCAAGCATTGCAACAGGCTGCCCAGGGAAGTGGTGGAATCACCATCTGTGGAAGTATTCAGAAGGTGTGTAGATGTGACACTTGTGCATACAGTTTAATGATGAACACAGCGGTGCTAGGATAACAGTTGGACTCAGTGATCTCCGAGTCCTTAGTGCTTCTATGATTCTATGTCCTTCAAAAGAGAGTAATGGGCATGAGTGTTCTACTTTTTTATCAAAACTGACACACTAATGGCAGATCATCATGTTTCAGAACTCAATCCACTAAGCACAGAAATAAAGAAAAATTACTGAGCAGCTAACTTACCACATTTACAATGTTGTGAGTTAAGAATGGTTAAATCAAAAGAATGATGACTTCAGATTTTCTTTTTTCAGTTTGATAGCTATTGGGTATTTGTAGAATAGAAAAATGTATCTAGTAATAAATGTAATGATTTTTTATCTTCATGCCTGTCACCTGGTACTATGGTGGTGGGAGGGACCCATGATATTTATAAGATACAAACGTTACACTCATTCAAGAAATAAGAGTTTCAAGACATCTGTGAAAAAATTATTTTTAAATTTTGTTTTAATTTAAAATCTGAAGGTCAATCAGCCATTTTTTTATAAATAAGCCATGGATAAATGCCATTAACACAGCCAAGTTTTGTTTCTCATTTTATAGCAAATCCCCACTAGCACACTCATGAACTTCTATACCACTCCAAAGTTACAACGTATTAGCTGTGAGGGGAATTCAAAGATTCTATCTCATTGCTGCTTAATGTTATATATTTACTTTTTGCATGTCAGTTACAGCCATGTAAGCAGAATGAAAATGTGATGAAGGGTAAGTAAAAACATCTGGACTAACTTCAAACTTTTAGTAGATTTCAAATCTTATGAACTTCAAATTAGATATCGGATTTTCTCAACATTTTCTCTCAAACATGCAGCTATAGGAAGTATGGATTTTGATTAAACTTTCTTAGGAACTAAGCCTGGACTGAGGTAAAACATGTTTTTTACCAAAATTCTGTATAGCTTATCATCAGTCTGTGTTATGTATATACATGTATATATGTGTATATATATAATATGAAATACAATAGTATATATGTTAGTCTAGATATTGTGTCATGATAAATTTCTACATTGATTTCTTGATCAGAACCATTGGTCCTTAATAATGGTTGATCCAATGCCTATTTGAGGACTTTTTCTTAGCTCCAGTCAGCTTTGAAAGAGATAATGGGGAACACATACTAACACAGAAGTTCAGGAAGAAATAAATTGGTTTTTCAGCTCTTCATCTTCTGACATCTGAGAGGTTGAATTCCTTGCCAGAGCCCAGAACTCTTACCTAAAAAAATGCATAATCTTATGCTTATTTGTACATGTTACTACATGCGTATTGAGTTACTACAAGAGTAGATACTACTGAGTATTTCTTTAGCTCTGGTAACCAGATTTCAACATGTATTGGAGAAAGTGAAAGAATAGTATTAATCAGCTAGCTACCTCTTAGAATAGACAACCTTATGAGTCTGTGTTCTGCTTTGTTATGGCCAGATCTGAGTGACTTGGTAGTGTTGCCTTGCAGAGTTGGACTGAATCTTTCATTGGTAGTTCCCTTCCCTGAAATATGCCAGATCATACTTTCAGGAAATGGCCTTATTTTTCCTGAAGACTTTGATGAACTTATTAGGTGTTTTATCAGTAACTGTGTGAGGTTGGTGGAAAATTTACTGAGTAAATTTGAGATAAGCTTTTCCTCAGTGAAGACATCCAGACTTATGAGGCAGAGAATGTTTAAAGCCATAAGGAATAACACTTTCATTTTTTCTGACCTATGGTTTACCAGCAGCCTTTGAACTTGACCCAAATGACTGACCTCACATTGAAGTAGAAAAGCCATTCTGCAAAAATTCAAGAATTATTAGGTCAAGAAAATGCAAAAAGGAGAACCGTGTACTAGCTTAACGGTAAGGACACTTAGCTGATCAGAAAAACATGAATTTTGACCCCAAGCTTACATTTGAGTTATATATGGAGCCACTAGATAAAGAAGATACAGCACTCTTCCTGAAATTGGGCAATGAAATTAAATGCCTTCAGACAAGGATGACAGAATGGATCAGATCTTCTGTAGCTGGAATGAGTATGCAAATCAGTAGCAAACCAAAGTCTACATTCTTTCTCTGTGTCTTTATAAGATTGTGCTGTAACCGCTCTCTTTTGCTGAGGTTTTCTCACAGTTCTTTGTTTCTTTTGCTGCCCCGAGATGTGTGAAAAGTCTTATTTTCTCAGTCCGCATTTGTAGAGTAAAACAGAGGTCTCCAGTTGTCCGGTCTCAAGGTTGTTTATTGGTTGTTATCTAGAAAATTTTCTGTCTGCCCTACAAAGGTTCGCCCTGCATGGCAGCCACGGGCATCTCTCTCGCCTCTCTGGGTGGTGTTNGTGAGATTCCACAGGTTTAAAATAATTTTATCAACTCTGGATTTTCTAAGGATTACATTAATAACCTTGCATTGGTTCAAACCTTCCAGCTATACCTATTCAGGTTATATTTGCTCTTTTAAATATTGTCATAAGTTCTACACATTACTGTTCCTTTAGTACCTCTCCAACACTGCTAAATGTGTAAAAAACCATCAGCAGACTAAATGGTTCCCTTTTTCAGATCATTCTAGATTCATAGAGATATATTACGTAGCTCTACTCATAAAAATGTAGTCATCACGAGAAGGCGTTGTTTAAAAGACATCATTTATAGTTTAGTTCATGTAATCTGTTAGGAAATTGCTATGCTTGCTTTTTCTCAAATCAAAGATGCAGGTGTTGTACATTGCTTTTTAGGTTAGTTTTTAGTAATTTTTGAATGAAGAGGTCCATAATACTGCTAAAATTAGCTTGATGTTTCTTAGCTGCCACAAGTTTTATTATTTTTACTCTTTATCATGAACATCTGTGATAGCTCCCCATTTTCATTCCACACATTTCAATTTTTCATTTATCTCCACAGCTATTTCTTTTTCTTTCTGTCAGCAGTAAATTGCTTTCTCATATCTAATTGATTCGTTCTCCCTGCTCTGGCTTCAAATGAGTTTGCATCAAAGTTTGTTCTTTTTTATGATTATGAGATCTTGACATTTTTAGCCATTTTCTCATAAGACCCTTTGTTTATATAAAACATTCCCTATTGACTGGAATTTAATTTATGTTGTGCATAAGTTGTACTGTATTGTAGATGGAACGTCATCAGTAATTGGCTCACTAGTACCCAGGAAATTGGCAAATTTATTCTGGTAGATATTTATTTGATTATTTCTATCAAGATTTAATCTGAAAATAATTAGGTCACATAAAGCTACACTATGGCGAGCATATTACCTTTTATGTTAGAGTAGTAAAATTTTCTTTTCACAAATTGTCTTAATTTTTGGAACATGTTGCCCTAGCTACAGTCTCTTGTGACTAAATAGCCTATTTTTACAGACGAAAGGGTTTAGAAGTTTTTTCACTATTTTCCTACTTAATTTGATGTCTTGTAAGCCTTTGTTTATTTTACAGGAGACCCATTCCCAAATTCAAGCAGGCACTTGAATCTAAATTTCCCCAGAGCTGGTTACCATAAAAATCCCCCAACATTTGACACTCCCCTCCAGCAAGAGCTGCATTGCATCCAGGTTTGCATTGAGATTCAATGGCTACAGAGACAGAACCTCTTCAATAATTACCTAGATGCTACCTAGTGGTTTCTGCCAGAGTCCCTCTCTAAGACTTGATTTCAGGAACCTAAAAGAACCAAAATAAACCATTAAAAGTTGTCATGCATTATTAAATATTAAAAATATGGAAAAAGAAAAAGAGAGTGTAAAAACCAAATATCTTGGCATTGGCTTGGCTCAGGCAATATAATCCTTTTTTCTGTATGAAAAAAGGCGTTTTGGAAGCTCTGGAGTCTTAGAATACAAGGTTCTCAAAGAGCTGGAAGGGGCAATGACACTGGAAGAAAAGGGGAAAAAAAAAACAATCCTTACCTCTTTCTTCTTTGGCTCATTCATGTTCTTAACAAAACCTTACCCCTCAACTGACTGGGGTTCCCTCTAACATCTAGAGCACCTTTATTACTCTTTGTTACTCAAGCTACTTTACTGTCTGTCATTGGTATGTAGTCCTCAGACACATGGCAATCCAAAATCTTCTTACACTGTGAACTTACGTGGTTTTCAGGCTGAGGCCTCCTTCATGGGAACTCACTTCTGTAAAGTGCTTTTGTTCTGGGTTTGGGAGAGTATTTATTTGTTGTTTCTACAGCTAGAAGGAAACTGTGAAGTTTAGGTTCTTTTCTGTTCTTTATGTTTTGATAGGGAATGCCACATGTAAAGCAATAGCATCATCATTACACTTCTGCTCAACACCCCCATCTGTAGTGAAGGTTTCATTACTGGATTAAGCAGAGCAGAGAAAAACTGCAGACCTGAATCTGTGCTTCTGCATTTCTTCTTTATATTTCCCCACAATATCAACTCTGTAGGTTTTCCACCCTTATACATGTTTGAACTGCAGCTTTGGTGGTTATTGGGTGGTGATAGCCCTTCCCCCTGCCCCACTCACACAGCTCTGATCTTAAAGTCCTCAATACTAGCAATGAGCTGCTTGCATGGAAGTGTGTACAACATGCTGGTGAAAACTGAATAGATAGAAACCAAAGCAGATGGTTCACATTTTCTTGCGATTTTGATCTCAATATTTTGTGATTCAAGTTTGAGGTTAGATTAAAATACCCTCTGATTAGATCTTATTAAAATTTACCTGTATCAAGTATAGTTGATCTTCATTTCTGTCAATCTTAGAAAATAAAAGGCATTTTATTCCAATGCATACATCAAACTGACCAGCTACATTTGTCCATGGTGTCAGTTCTCTTTATCAAGGGAAAAAAGTCTTCCTTTTCTGTCTCTAGCGACAACTTTACAATTGTAGAAGTGTATTGATAAGAATAAATGCAAATTAGGGAAATTCAGTACAAATCTAGGCATAGACCTTTACCTTTTCTAGCCGTCCACCAGGAAATACTAATAGATAAATTTTCCCGTTTTAAAGAACAATAAAATCCCTTAAATTTATTTGTTACAATATAGGTGCATATGCAATAATGTGTTTATTACAGAATTCCTTTGAATATCTATTATAGAATTCCATTGCTGCAGAATTCCTTTGATTTCTTTCCACACTGATTTTAAGAATACATTTCAATCATGTGAGCAATAACTAATTTTGTCAGTTGGATTTCTTCTCAGGAGCAAGAAGTTTCAGTGCCTGTGCCACCTAAACAGAACCTACCGCTTTTCTATAAACTGAAAAATTGCTAGATTGACAGTTAAAGAATTTAACAGTCAATTGCTGGCTGTCCCATTATTAGTTTTCCCACCCACATTACAAAGGGCATTTTATATAGCTCAGTAATCTCTTAGAGGAACACAGGCTAAAATCCAGACGTGATGAAAACCTTCAAATTTTCCCTAGTTTTTCACCACAGCTATTTGCAACATCGCTTTCACGTCTCAGAACACCCTTATCACTCTTGTCGATGATGCAGTGAAACTAATCCCTTCTCCAGTTTGAGTCACCAGCTCTGGTACCAGTAAGAATGTGCAATATGATTGCAGCACTTAGAAAATGGTGCCAGTAACTTGTGTTGTGTGGGTGGGAAATTTTCTACTTATTTAAATAATTTCTAAATTTAGAATGAGGTGAAATGAAACTTCTTTAGAAATTCAGCAGTTTCTGACAAATTATTTAGGGAACATCAGGCCTGAAACAATCCACTGACTGCTTTAAAGAACAGATTAATCCATCACTGCAAATACATCTTTGCTATGAATAAGTATTATATAAGCTTAAAATATTTAAAGAACGAATAAAAGAAGTAAAGAAGTAAAAACTATTTTCCTGCTTAAACACCCATATTTGAGTGTTTAGACACGCACATTCTCTTCAGATTTTAAAGCAGAACTCCTTTTAAGCAAGCCATTAATATAATTAATATCCAATTTTTCTTTTATAATATGTATTTAAATAATAATAATAATGTAAAAAAAGTATAGTAAAATGAGTTAGCATTTTCGTTTCTTTTTTTTCCAGATAGTTGTGATGTTGCCTGGAGGTGGAGAGAGGTAAAACAGCTACTTCTAGACTGTGAGAGCATGGGATTGGAACTGTGTGTAGCTTCTTATTCACAGAATCATGATTGAAGCACGCAGCTGATTGAATACAAATAATTAATAAAATACTTACATTATAACCTGTCATCTACATTATGGATGCATGAAATCTGTACATAAAGATGTAATTAATTGCTCAGACCAACAGGGAAAAACTGATTATCTAATACACACATGTAAAACAGGCACCAGATATGCTACAGAATAGATGGAAAGCAGAAGTCAGAGACCTCTTGCATTTAGTAAAATTTTGGGGAGTTCTCCATTAAGTTTTCTGAAATCAAATATTCTCTTTAATTTAAATCTTGAATCAAACATATCCCTTGGCCCAGAGGGAGTAATTCTTTTTAAACAACAGATTAAAGGAAGGCATAGAGATCACATTACAAGGAGAAAGGATGCATGTTTTTCATGCTATCAATCTATCTAGTAATCAAAAAGAGTAGCTGAGTAATTGGAAACTCTCAAGGGTGTCCTAGACATCTAGGACATGGGCTGACATATAATGCATAGAGCTAGAGTTTATTTACATGTTTTGGGGCCAGGGAGGATACTCTTCTGGTACTCAAAAGCCCTAGATGCGTAAGTGTCTGAGCTGCTCTCCAGATTTTCTTTCCTTTGTGTTACAAGGTAGGTTCCTGCACATCTGAGTCTTTCAGCCAGCTACCGTTGTGCTTTCTAAAATGTATCCAGTGTCATCTGTCCCAAAAATCTACCAATCAAGTAATCAAAAGACAGTATCATCATCACTTTTTGTGTAGTTTATCTTTTTCAGAACCTCTGTAAACAATGAAAAGCCTAAAATCTCTCCACAGAAGGAATGAAAAAACCACCACAAAGCAAACAAAACTAACCAAAGGCAACAAATACAACATGGCCACCAATGCCACCAAAGCTACAGTAATGTAGATGTGTCTGCCATTAGCAAAAATTTACACGAAGAGGAAAATGAACATACAGAAAATTTTGTTAGGCTGGATTCTAATGATGTCTCTCTTCAAATGAAAAGTGAACCTTCTTTCTAGGCCACACCTTTCAGCCTTTCAGAATTTCATATACCATATTTCAAAAACTGTACATAGAAAAAAAATCACAAATACTCAAAAGGTATATCAAAAGTTGTGCCAGATCTTTCGTCTCTTTAGGCTGTGCTCAAGCCAAAAGACAGCAAACCGTCATCCTATCCTATCCTATCCTATCCTATCCTATCCTATCCTATCCTATCCTATCCTATCCTATCCTATCCTATCCTATCCTATCCTATCCTATCCTATCCCATCCCACCAATGCAGTAGGATAACACAGGGGTTAGAAATGGTCAGATTAGTAGAGTCTGCTCTGCTGTGAGATTAAAGGTACAGTGTGGTCCTGATAAGTCTCCCAGAGAGATCTTTTAAGATTTAGCCAAAAGCGATGCTACTGTGAATGATCTATCCCCTTATCCTGATATTGCAGTGCACTGAATGACTCTGCAAGCTTAGACTGATACTAAACCAAAGCACACTCCTTACTGCAGCTTGGGTAAATCATCATCTTGAAGCTGATGATTCACTTGTCTCAGTGAAGACTCTGAGGATCACTGCATGAGGTGCAGAATCAGACTATTTGTGCCATTTTCCAAGAACAAAACCAAGAAGTGACATCTGCTCTGTTCCAATGCACTCTCTACGCTTTCTTGTATTCAGGAATTTTCTACAATTTTGTGCTGTGGAAGTTAATATGACCCTGGTGTTTTACCTTAACAGTGGTTCAAACCTACAGCAGATTGAAATAGGTAGGAAATTCACAGTTTCATGCAGAAGAAAGATCACTTTCTAAGGTTAGCTGGAGTGCTTCACATTGCTACCACCACTTTTCAGGAATAAACTGAAAATAGTATTATCTGCTTTCTGGTTTTGCTCTGCTCTTCAGTCTGTTTTCTGAGTGATGTACAGTGGAAGATTGACAATCATCAGCTAAAAGTATCATGCTACTGAGGACAGTTCCTCAGGGACTGGTATTGAAACCATCACTTTTTAACATCTTTGTAGGTGACTTGGACAGTGGGATTGAGTGCACCCTCAGCAAGTTTGCCAGTGACACCAAGCTGTGGGGTGCAGTTGACACGCTGGCAGGCAGCAATGCCATCCTGAAGAACATGAGCAGGCTTGACAGGTGGGCCTGTGCAAACCTCATGAAGTTCAGCGCCAAATGCAGGGTCCTGCCTCTGGGTTGGGGAAATCCCAAACACAAGTACAGGCTGGGGGGAGAATGAAATGAGAGCAGCAATGGTAAGCAGGACTTAGTGGTGTTTGTGAATGAAAAACTCAATATGACTTGGCAAAGTGCATTTGCAGCCCAGAAGGCCAAATGCATCCTGAGCTGCATCAAAAGAGGTGTGACCAAGAGGTCAAGGGAGGTGATTCTGGCTCTCTACTCTGTCCTTGTGAGAACCACCTATAGTGCTGCATCCAAGTCTGAGGCCCTCAATCCAATAAAGAGGTTGATCTGTTAGAGGAAGAGGAGAACCACAAAGTTGATCAGAGGTCTAGAACACAGTACTTATGAAGACAGGCTGAGACACTTGTGGTTGTTCAGCTGGGAAAGGGCTCCAGGGAGATAATAAAACAGTCTTCTGGTACCTAAAGGGAGGATACATGAAAGCCAGAGAGGGAATTTTCATAAGGGCAGATAGTGTTAGGACAACAGGGAATCTTGTCCTCAAGCTGAAGAAGGCCAGGTTCAGATTGGATATTAGGAAGAAATTCTTGACTGGGAGGGTAATAAGACACTGGAACAGGTTGATCAGAGAAGTTATGTCCTTCCCATCACTGAAGATGTTAAAGAACAGGATGAATAGTGCTCTGAGTAACCTGGTCTTAGTGAAAGTGTTCCTGCCCATGGCAGTGGAGTTGGAATAAATATGATCTTTAAGGCCCCTTCCAACCCAAACCATTATATTATTATATGACTGATTCTATGATTCTATGACTCTGTGATTCCATGATTCTCAGTATGGAATCTAATGGAGCAGTCTGCAAGACATTCATTGGTTTACCACAGCAGGGAAAGCAGACACAGAATTAACGCAAAGTGTGCCTGAATACAGTCCATGGTCGATCTGTTTTGAAATACAATTAGTTGTTGCCTAAATCTCTCTTTGTTACCTTGTTTGTCTGCCTGGAAATGCACTCCGCTTTTTTGAAGCAAGGACTGACTCTGTCACTGTATATACAATCAGAATGGAAGATTTTAAGTTCCTTAGAGCTCCATGGCCTACTTCTGATACTATTCATTGTGAAATAGCATTAGTCTCACTGAAATAATGGGGTTAGGTAGAAACAGACAATTAAACTACAAAAACTTAATGTACATTTTCATTTAAGTGGAGAAACATTAAATAGAGAATGCTTTATCTTACACCGGGGTTTTGTTTAAAATTATACACTAATTCATTCTGGTTAAAGATAACTTCAACAAAAACACAAGTTAATAAGTTTTGTTGCTTCCAATTTGATAGATTTCTCTTGCTGGCAAAACTATACCATGATTCCAGCTTGTTCATAGGCCTTGCAGTGAAAGGCCTGTGTTGTTTGTATCATCTGCTCGGATGAACAGGAGTTGAAAGAGGTCATGTCCAGCTTCACTTCTTTTCTGTGTTCTGGGATTATGACATAAAGGTAGCATGACCTTAGGATAGACCTTTCTATAAGAGTAAATTATTGCTTGAAAGCTCTTTAGGACAAAGGAGTTTATTTTCCACAGCTTCCAATTTCTGTTCACAGATGCCTGAACATGTTCACATTTCTCATGCTCTAAAATGCAGCGTAGGTAATGTGCCATATACAGTTCATATTCATGCACTGGTCTTAACGGTTCATTTCATTAAGAAAATTCATTGGAAAATAAGGGATGAAATTGTCAAATGTCATGTGTAGGTCAATGGATTACTTGTATGCCTCCAAACAAGTAAAAGGACTGTCTCCTGCTCTTTGTTAATCATCTTGCACAATGAGCTACAGACTCCAACCAAGACCACAGTAAGAGGGCCTCAGACATCTACCATAAGGGCATTTTGCTTTCTATTCTTTCACATTCATTTTTCCTGATATCTGAGCAAGTTTTTATTGTTGGAACACATACTGGGAATGGTACTAATGTCTGGTTATATCAGGGCTTGGGACAGAAAGCAGCATGAGTTGTGTCTGATTACAAGCAGTTTATGAGACGAAATTGCTTCTCAGGTATGAATCTAATATATATGGACAGAAGAGTTGACCTATTCTTTTTTTATATTTATGCATATAAAAATGTTTAAGTCAGTTTTGTCTCTAGCTTCGCCTCATTGATTTTCCAAGACACTACATAGACCTTACTGTTTTTCCAAGCCACAAGACTAGAATCTAAGAAGGATTGTAGCAGAATTAAAAGCAACAATGGAAGGATGATTAAATTTTAGGATAATTTAAAACTGAAGAGGAATTTAAAACAGATCAATAATGAAGGTCACATTTAGTCTTAAGGGATAAACTAGCTTCCCAGTTTGTATAAAATCTTCAGTACAAAATAAGCTCTATTTTTCTTTGAAATATAAATGCTTACCTTTACAGCCAGAAATATGTATTCTGAGATTTTCAAAAGAGTTGGAATAATTATCTACTGGAATTCTCTTTCAGCTTACCATGATTACTTGCATTGCCATGTTAAACCTCTGCTATCCATCGTCATTGGCAGGAACTATATAGAAACATAAGGGGCTAAATTCTAGGATTCTGATTGAACACTGTTTCACTGATTCAACAATACACACAGATTCTGATGTGGGCTGTAAAATAGTAAAAAATTTCAAGTGGTGTCCAGATTGCTGTCATACATAATTTTTAACTTCTGGTTTTGAAAAGAACAACTAAAATAATATGGCACCCTCCAAATATTTTATTTTACCAGACTAAGAATCTCCAAGTACATGCAACAGATTACAGTGGCAGTTGGTGGCCATCAGTGAGTGAAAAAATTTCTTAAACCCACACTTGCAAAAAATATGCACTTATGAATCTAAGAACTAATTGATCTACTGTATAGATATACACAGCGTCTTTATCTTGAACCACTCACATAAAACAGATGTGAATTCATTAGAAAAAAAATATTAGCTGGCTTAAGCATCACCCATGCATTTTCTCTTGTTGAATTCTGAGAGGGTTGGCTTTATAAATGTTATAAAAGCTGAAATTAATATAATCCTTTATATAAAACATACATTTTGCTCAAATTTTCGAATTAAAACTATTGTTTCTCACTGTCCAAGTATTTTTAGATTGTTTTGTATTAGCAAGAAAGTAAGATATGGTCAAAAAAGTTTGGTGGTAGTTGAGCTGTCCAGTCGAGTTTTACACTGAAAAAAATTCAGAAAATAGGAATTTGGCACAGTTCAGAGGTTTGATTTCACAGGGACCACATAAATATCTGGAAATGGCTGTAACTATGAATTGTGCTGTCTGAATTCAGTATGTTTCATATGTATCTCTGCCTGTTGCTTATGTATGTAGCACATACTGTGTCAAGACAGCTTCAAAATTCAAAGCAACTCTGGAAAATGCAAAAGGTATAATCAGTTTTGGAAAAAGAATGTGTGATAGCATATGCTATTGTACTTGATTTGTATTAAGCTTTATAAGCAAAAGGAAACAGAATAAAACAGGAATGAACAGTCTTTAATATAACTTGCCTAGATATTGAAATGAAAACCAGTAGATATTCCTAAGAAAAATTATTCTCAAAGTTATCTGAAGACAATGCTTATGAGAGCAAACAAATACTTGTAGAAGTACAGGTAGTTGCAAGGAAATTAAATAATATACTAAAAGAGAATTGCTGCAAGAAGAAAATGAGAACAAATTCCATGTATTTTATTTATGAGATAAGTCAATCACAGAATCACAGAACACATAAGGTTGGAAGGGTCCACTGTGGTTCATGTGGTCCAACATCCTTGCTCAAGAAGAGTCATGTGAGAACATATTGCAAACATTGCACAGGATTGTGTTCAGAGAGTTCTTGAATATCTCCAGTGAGCATACACTGGACTCTATAACCTCTCTGGACAACCTCTTCTGGTGCTTGGTCCCCTGCACAGTAAAAAAAATTCTTCCTCATATTCAAGTGGAACTTCCTGTGCATCAGCTTCGGCCCATTGCCTCTTGTCCCATTGCCTGGCAGCACTGAGCAGAGCCTGGTCCATCCTCTGACACCTCCCTGCCCATGCTGACAGACATTGATGAGGTCCCCTCTCAGTCTCTTTTCAAGGCTGAACAGGCCCAGCTCCCTCAGCCTTTCCTCATAAGAGAGATGCTCCTGTCCCTTAATCATCTTTGTGGCCCTACACTGGACCCACTCCAGGAACTTCATGCTTTTGTTGTCCTTAGAAGCCCAGAACTGGACACAGCACTCCAGTGTGCCTCACCAGGGCTGAGTGGAGCAGCAGGATCACCTCCCCCAGTCTGCTGGCAATGCTCTCTCTAGTGCACCCCAGGATGCCAATTTTTTAAGCATGAACACAAACTTCTGGATGAACCAAATAAAAAGGAAAATTTATTTCTATCTATACTGTAAATGGAGATCTCTTTAGATTTCCATAAGACTTTTGTCTTCATGCAATAATTTTCCCTTTTCTTAGCAACTCAGATTCTTCCTTCTGTGCTTTCATGTACTATTATCTGGCTTTTTAAATTTCACATTCCTAAAAATTTGGTGAATTCTTGGTAGTGGACTACCTGCCAGAGTATTTAATTCAGCAAATAGTTTTTATATCTATCATAATCACCAATGACAAAGCTCAAAATAAATAAATTATTTTTGTATATTATGTTGTGGAAGAAACAAGAGATTTGAATTTTGAGGAAAGGGTCTTTCCCCAGAAGATATGAAACTTGGGAAGCATGTACAGACTACATGGTCATGGACATGATGCAGAGGCAAGAACTGGATGCTAACTGTCCATCCTCCTTAATTCCTCTGGTTTCTGTAAGAAAAAAATTTGGAATGAATATATAAATTTAGAAATAATAAACTAGAGAAGAACCCTAGCATCTTCTAACAAGTCTCAGGATTTCGATGATGTAGGGACACTGCAAAATAGTCCATGTTAAAGTGTGCTAAAATGTGACACTTAAAATCTGATGAAAATATATCTTAGACCAATTAAGGAATTTATGGCTTCTTCAAAGCCCTAGAAGTATGGATTCATGATAGCCAAGGTATCCATTCTCTCAATATGAGATGCAAAGATAGTAATCAAAAGTTGTAATTTAAATTCTTCTAAAATACCTTTTTAATTTTATTTAGCTACAACATGCAATATAATTAAGGTTTCCAATATTTACCTGAGAAAATTAGGTAACTTGTGGATCACAGTTCACAAATAATACATCCTCTTGAAACCCACTCCAATAACTATTGATCCCATGAGAGGAAAACAAAGTCTTTTATTCATACTCTATATATTTTTATTTCATATGTTGATGTAGAATTTTTAGTATCATTCATAATCTCAGAAAATCAAAATATATCACTAAAGCGGTCTTTTTTTTTGTAAAAGATGTTTCCTATGAAAAATAAATCTAAAGAATTTTGGCTGCTGATAATAAATAAAATATTCAATATCATCTTAGCAGCACTGCTTGATTTCTTTTGGGAATATTTTTTTTCTTCTGTGTAAACAAACAGAGACAAGCTGACTGCTTTGGAAATCTTTTTATTGACCCTAGCTACTTACAGTACACACAGGAATATACTTTTAGTAGAGTATTCCACAAACCAAAATCCTGTGTTTGTGTTTTCCAAAGGTATATAATATGTAACATGTGTATGTTTATATATGTCTATCACAGGGTCAGCAGACAAAGAGAGTTGGAATTACTACACCATATATTTTGAGTTGAATACCTTTGCTTCCATAATTCCAAGTGTTTAAAAAACCTACAATTCACAATTCAAATTTATAACATAAAATTAGCATTTTTAGGCTGTACATTCACAAAATTTGGGAAGATCCCTTATAGCCATGCAACAATTGCTGTTTCAAGTTAACAGTTTGTTTAGAATAATAATTATTGTGATGAAAATTGTTTACCTGCTATGAATAAATATGCTTCTCTCAGGATTTTTTTAGGATAATAGGGAAAAAAGGAATTTCCTTTCATGTCTCTTTATAATTGCTTATAATCTAGTCTTAATTTCAAGAACTGAGACATTGAAATATTTTCCAAATACACCTATACTTGAACATGCCCCTCTATCATCACACACAGCATGGCTAATTCTATTCTATTGCTAGAAAAGTCATATGTATTGCAATAATTATTATGAGTTATCTCTGTTAACTGTTGGTCTGGCCAAAGGCTATTCAACATTGTCAATTACCTACTTTAAATTAAGAAAGAGCAAATATAATGTTTAGGCCCGGACTCCACATCACTAATAGTTAATTATGAAAGGGCCAAAGCTCCCAAAGATACTGCATTTAGCATTTATTCACATCTGAAGATCTGTCTCACATGATTTAGCTGAATGCCTTCACCAAACACCTGATTATTTCTGCTGGGCAAAATGTTGTTGGTGTGGTCTCTTTTCACCAGCTACTTCTTACTCATGTTCAATTAATCAGATATAAGCCTTACCTAATGATGAGCACATACTTGGGCAGCTGAATAAACAATATTGAACTACTTAGTTATAGACTGACAGTACATTACTGGCTACCCATAACAGCTAACAGATGAAGGTGTGAAAAGAAGGAATTGGGATTTCATAACCTGCTTGAGTTGTAGATAACCTTGGAACTGCAGAGTTGTGCTGCAGACTGGAGCATTTCAAAACCTTGTTTCCACAAGCACTTGCGTGTGCATGCATACACATATGCACTGTGGAATGTCTGGAAGGAAATACTGCTGTACAGAAATGTGATGGTTGCAAGCTAAATCACCGGAAGACATAAAAGATAAAATTACATATATTGTCCCTATTGCTAGTTTGTTTTAACATTATTTTTGACATTTCTGCAAGTGAGACATCTTATAACACAGAACTGAAAGCCTAGGATTTAGCTGCAGTAATGCATTGCTGTACCATTATGGGATATCATACTCAGATGATTTTTATTTTCAATGTATAATCAAATAAGGAGGCTGAGGAAGTATATCACATTTCTCNCCCCCTATCCCAACCCCATCGAAACAACAAAGAACAAACTGTGGCAAACAGCTGCAGCCCAAGTTGATCTTTATTTTATGGAGAACTTCTTCAGTGAAGTTACAAGTCAGTAAGAATTTTTACTTTCAGATTAATAACCACTAATGGACACTATACAGCTCCTTTAGCTTCACCCTAGCAAAAATATTGCTGTCAATAAAAGCAGAGAAGAGCAAACTATTCCTCAGATTCAGAAATGAAAACAAAAAGTAACAAAAGAAAATGCAAACCCATTATGCAAACTAAAAGACTCAAAATTACAAATAAAACCTTTATAACACCTTGTCAAATCTCTACCTCATGAGATAAACCATCAACCTTTTCCTACTGGTACCATTCATTTGGAAGGGCTTGCTAAATTACTTCCATTTCAGGAAGATGTGAAAACTAATATACAGTTTGTATCATGGAACAGACCATCTGTTGTGAAAAGTTCCCATATCAAGAGAACAGAGGGACTAGTTCCCAATTAATTAGCTATTTTAGGAGGATTGGATATACTCTTTCCAAGTTGGTTTCAGTTGATAAGACAATCATCTGTCTGTCAAGCTGTGTCTGTTTGCCCATTAGTCTAGCTAGAACATTGGAGAAAAGTCAGAGAGATGTTTATTGTTTATATCTTTCTTCTCCCTTCTCTTCCACAAAATGAAAGCCTTCCGAGGAACTGAATCATATAGTCATACCCTTTTTTGTCCTAAGTTGTTTTGTTCTCTTTTTCATGGTAAATACATAAATGTTCCAAAGAAGGCTTATGAAGGACAAAGGGTGTTATGGTAGTAGATTTCAGATGTTATTAATAGCAAGATTTTCTAATGCAGAGCTATTAATAGCAACTCATTGCACAAGAGTTGAATGAACAATACAGATGTCTCAGTCTTCGTTGAAGGACCTATTCTTTTCCTGAAGAAAAGCCCTGTTTGTACAAGGCACCATTTACAAGTCTATTGTGATTTTTTATAGCTATGAAATAATGTTGTTTTTTATCTCTTTCAGCTGAACTGAGCTGCTGGCTTCCGTTTGGCAGCTTCACAAACAATCTGTGTGCAGCGAGCCACACTTAGCAGGCCCCAGAGCGGGTGACAGGAAAGATTGCACGCTGAGACAGGGAGACAGTGCGGTTTCCTCATAAAACCAGGCTTTGAAGCCCAGGATCATAGGGAAGACTAGCTAAGGGAGCAGATATTTATAAAGCCCAAGAGAGTTTCATGAAGAGTAGCAAAAAAATGGGTTTAGCTCAATGCACTAAAAGCCATTAAAGTAATGTGAGCATTTATAACATGGGTATACCAATAGATTTATTTATTTTCTTCTTGTTTTCTCTTTCTATCTTTTGTAAAAAAAGACACCTTACAGTCCCCATGATGTGGGAGTAACTACCAGACTGAGAACATGGGAACATATAAAGAAAAGTGTAATTTCCTTACGTAGTGTATTATGAAGCAGCTTTCTATAAAGCATTCTGGAAGCTGTGAAAGAACAAGCAGTAATTACAGTGGAAACTACAGCTATTTCCTTAATAAAGTTGTAAAATCACATCCATGCTTTTGGTTAAGTTGACCAGCTTTGTGTCTAGGGAATGACCAGCTACAAATCATTGAGAAATTAATTTACACGAGTCTTGAATTGACTAGCTACTTAACAGCTCAACACTCTACCCACAAGCTTGCTACTCTTACCCTGATTTTTTTCTGTTTGTTTGTTTTTACTTCCAAAAGATCCCAGAAAGAGGAAAGAGGTACCTGCAACATAAATTCTCTTCTCAGTTCTTTTTCCTTCCACAATTTTCCATGTTTTGCAATTTTGTTTAATGAGATAAAACTGCCATAGTTTTAGGGTTTGAAAGTTTCACTGAAAAGTTCTGTCAGGAATACAAACCAATGTATTTCCTGATAAGCAATTTTCATTGCAAAACTGACTTTTTGAAAGCAGTTGTGTTTTTTCTGGGGATGGGATTTTTGTGCTGCTCTCAGAAATTTCACCTATATAATAAGT
Organism: Toxostoma redivivum; assembly: GCA_013397375.1. Lineage (NCBI taxonomy): Eukaryota > Metazoa > Chordata > Aves > Passeriformes > Mimidae > Toxostoma > Toxostoma redivivum. The sequence goes on from VXBI01011354.1 coordinate 22,531, forward strand.
TAATGGCACTACCACTGTGAAAATATTAATTAATCTGAATTATGTCAGTAACGATTTCAGGGGTGGTGGTGGAGATTATTCTTTCTGATTTGAAAATGCAGTATTATGAAATAGGTCTTTATTTGCATGGAAAAAATCTATTTGAATCCTTGGAAACTGGAAAAAGTTGTGGTTTTTTTTGCTCTAGCTCTTCCATCTTTAGTCAATGAGACAAGAACAAAAGCATTATCTTTAAAAATGTGACAGCACACACCTTACATCTCCAGAAATCTATCACATAAGAAGAAGTGACATGACAGGCAGAATATAGTTTCTTCATTTATGGAGAGAAAACAAAACTTTATGACCTTTTCTTTGATCAGGTACCTCCAACAAAATTTGACTATTGAATATTAAAGGAACTACTGATGGAAAAATAATGAGGCTAATATTTTTACCAGGTATTGTATCTAAAATTGTGACTTTGTCTTGACATTTAGTAAGAGAAAAAAAAATTAATTTGTTGCAGGAATTCAATCACCACAAATTATTCATGCACCTTTAGAAAAATAATGACATACTACCAACTAGATTTTTTCCCTTGAACAAAGCATGCAAATTAGTATCCAGATAGATTAATAAATTAAGAATGCATGAATAGTGAATGTTTTTGACTCTTAAACAGAATGAGAAATGTGCATCCTCTCTAATCCATCATTCAGTTTCTATTTTCAGCAATAAGAAGTAAAATGACAGCATAAGGCCTCCAAAAAATACATTTTAGGAATCATGTACAAGCTAAAACCACACCTTAATGTGCTACTTCTTTGTCTGACAGTTTATAAATTTGGTTCTGGAATCATGGATCATGTTGCCAGCATCCTATGGAATGATCCCTGTTAAAACATTCTCCCTTCTGATTTGCTTTGAATTACTCATGATAAGAGTGATCATTTTTATTTAAATTAACTATGTTTTTAAATTGATTTAGCATCCAAGATCATTACAACCTTCTTATTTAATCAGACACTTCAGAGCAGTAAGGTACATTTGTTGTTATGGTAAACTTTAGGAAAATACACAGTAGTTTAAAGCAATTTAGTTTTGTTCTCTTTTTGTTAGATCAGCTTATACATGAGATATATTATAAAGATTTCATGGCTGTTAGAAAATTTCTCCTGCAATCTAATTTATTATGAATGGTTGTATTCACTTTATGTGATGGAGATTTTGGAATCAAGAACAGCATCACATAAATTAAGTAGTCTTTAGTACATTATAAATAATTCTGACTTAGTGAACATTTGCTGCCTGAAAGCTGCAGTGGAAACTGTAGTCCTTTATTCAACATATACTGAAGGCCAAGTCTGGTACAAACAGCTGCAAGGGAGTTCCCCATTACTGCCCTGCCAACAACTTGAAGTTTGATTTGGAAAGCTTAACCTCTGCATGTGCATTTGAGACACTGCATTAGCAAAATCTGGTCCTTTGCTAAGGTCAACCTGACTTTGGTACAGATTTCAGTGAACTGTCTGGAGCTTTCAATTTCCTTACACATACCTCAGAAACTCCTGAAACTTTTTTTCATTTCAGCCATCAGCTCTCACTCAGGATCATAAGCAGGTGAACAGCACCAAATATAGGTATATGCACACAGTGTCAATATTCTCAAAGTCATGTTTTACATTGCAAAATGTTTATACTAAGATTTCAAATGATACACTGCAAATTTTATAGGTTTCTTTTTTATTTTAGTAATCAATATGTAAAGATCTATACATATTTATAAAGTTGATTTTATATACTGAGATGCCTTTGCTTATAAGGTTACTGAAGACTAGAAAATATATTTCCTGTTTTTCACTTTGCTAGGTCTTATTGAGCCATGCTACGTAAGAAATTGCTAGTGCCTGTAAGTATATGACATCTCATCAGAAAGAAATTATATGATGTCTTTGGTGCATGAAGTGAAATTATTTCAAGTTACAAAGGACCTCCAGGAAAGGGTCAGAAGGTGGGATTCCAAGAAATAAATCATAGGTGTCTATAGAGAGTTTCTTCTGTGTTAAAGGAAAGATTAATTACAGACACAAGGTTTGACAGAAAGTTGAACTGTAGGTGGGCCTATGTCTAGTGGTTCAAGTAGGGGGCTTGAGAGTTGAGATTTCTGGCTCTTCCTGTTTCCTAATGTGTGTCTGAGCAATTTAATCTGCCACCTTTTGTTAACCTTTGAATAAAGCCTGCACCCTCCATACTCAGGATTTTAATGTGCCACAGTTTACTTACGATTTCAGCAAGTCAGTAAAGAAGAGACTTCTTTTTTCTCTATCCATATGGTTAAACACTGACTTTTTTTCAAGACTGACATGGAAATGCTTTTATACAAAAGGTTTTTATATTGTATCATTTTGAATAATATTCATCTAAAAACTCTGAGAAACAAAATGCTGGTACAAGTTTAGATTAGTCATATCCAAAAAAGTTACCACATAGATTCAAAGGAATTCTAATAAAATGAACATTAAATGCAGATTCTCTCACTGATTCCAAATTATAAACGATGAAGCTCTAAATCAGCCCAGGAATATATAAGACAGACATGAAACATAGGGAATAATATCTGTATTTTATAAAACAAAAGCGCTTTCCAATACTGTAGGCAAAGCAGCAATTTTCACAAGTATTTGCATTTAAAATTATAAAATTGGAAGAAATTTAAAGAAATTAAAACTCGCAAGAAAATTGAATTACTGAAGAGATTATGCAAATGAGATTTATAAATATAAAGAAATTACAGTGAATAGGTTTTTATAAACATTTATGTGTATCTAGTTGAAAGAATAAGCTTTCAAGTTAAGATGGTGTGTTGACAACTAAGTTCAAATCTGTAGCTGGGGATAGAAGCTCAAGTCTAGGAATTAATGAAACAGATTTCAATAATATTGTCCTGGAAATTATTTTACTTTCTTGACCTGTAAGAAACTCCTTTTCACGATTTAGTTGCACTTATTTACTTTAATAAAGCAGTTTATTTCATTTTTGATAAATTCCAGAATGCCTGTAAAGGAGTGTGGTATATTATAAATTGCTTTATGGCAGAGGGTTATGCAAGCACTACACTCATGCATTCAAAATTCACTTGCTGCTTTATTTGATTTATTAACTATCTATTCTGGGGTACTTTAAACTACATGACATAAAAGATAACAACTTATACATACCTAAAAATTTGCATATGACAAAACAATATAGTACCACCTAAGCAAGGACTTTCATTTATCTTCAGTAACAGAGCATTTATTCAGGTCTAAAAATTCCTGCAATTAAAAATGACTTTGTTTATGACACACTATATAATAGTATGTATATTATGGTATAAAACCTACAGAGTAAAGATTTTGAATCATGCCTTATATAAAAAATAACATCCATCTGCCTCATTTTATTTTCTAAGTGGGCAGTTCTACACAGAGTTATATACATTAAAGTAATCTCAAAACAATACAGATATGAGTGTCTGACAGCAAGGCCTGTGTATGAAAGTTGCAGTACCCCGACCACAGTAATTAGGGCATTCATGATCATCCCAAATTCCAAAGCACTACACTCAGTAGTGACATATCTTGGGTCAGGAAATATGCAATAACAGCAGTCATAGTCATAAATTTCTTTACCTTCCTTCTGTCATGGACGGAAGCTCAGCTGTTTCCCACTTCTCCCGGCCCAAGTTCTTTAAAGCACTTGGATATACTCTTTCCACAGCCCTCACTCCAGTGATGTAGAACTAAAGACACTGCCATCCATGTGTTCCCATTAACACTTTAAGGAGTATGTCAGCAAGGTCTTCTGAAGGCAGATCCAGACATTTCCTGCCTGCCTTCTCAGCTGGCTACATGCTGCATGTTGGCGTCTGTGTGGCATCAAATTCAAGCTAATAAACTTTGGCACTCATTAGAGCTTAAAATGTTGAGCCCTTTGGCATGGCAGCAACTGCAACATAACTTCAAGGTTAGTTCTAGCTCACGGATTATTGAAGGCAGAACACAGAACTCAGATTCACTACAATAATTTTTTTGCCATGCAAAATGTATATATTGCAAGCTAATTATTTATGATGTCTACAAGGAATGAAAAGACATGGAGAAACTCCCAAATGCCTGTGAATCCAATCTGTAACAGGTATGTACTTAAAATGTTGATAGGCAACCAGTAAACTGCTTCTATTTTCCACTGAGAATGAGTCCAAATAACTAGCAAAAAGTACACATTGATATTTTTAAATGTGTCAGTTTGCTAAATGTCAGCAGGTTAGAAATCTGATAATTTCTTAAAATTTGCTAGGCATAATGTGATAGGTTCCTAAGTGGAAGAATTGGATTCCACAAAAGCTTTGCTCAGCCATGGAAGAAGATAAGATTTCACCAGCACAACTCCTTAAATGTCTGTGTTAAATTTCAAACTAGATGGTTTTGTCTCTGTTCTCCACTGACTTCCTCTTCATCAACACTAGACAAGTAGCTTTATATAGACCCATATTGTAGCACCTTAAGTTGCATGATATGAATCTCACTTTTGGACCAAAGTTGCTATATTTATATTCTATGAAAATCCTGGCTTGACTGGATTTCCAGAATTCATCTATTATATATTTAGCTCTAAAAAAAGCACATGTAGATAAGTCCATTGAAAAGCATATCTAGAGAATGGCAATCCATGTTCCAGAAAATTAAACTGGTAGTTGATAATTCACCCAAGATATGTGAAGTTATACGTAATGCAAGTATTCAGTTTGATCTGTCCTGCCTTTCCATTATCCTGAAGATCAGGCTTGAAGTGGCTTATTTAACATTACTGTCTTCTATTTAGCTGATATTACAATGAAGAAAGGAAATTAAAATTAATGGTATCCAGAGAAGGAGAATGCAGGTGAGATGGTGCCTGTCTTTCTGGTTAGTGACAGGACCACTCATCTAGCAAGTGGAAATCCTGTTCCCATTTGAACATCTCTCATGCATTTTGCCACATAAAATATGTAACAGCACTCAGACAGAGAAGGCACCAAGATCCTTAATTTCCTGATCAAGTCCTTCAGCTGTCAGACTATTACTTAAGTTTTCTAGAGAACAGGATGAGTGAGATAAATATTTAGGTAAATTGATCATCTAAATTTAAACATGTAGCATAAACACCTAAGATGAGAGGGGAAATTGAGCCCAATATTGCACAAATATCCTGCTCAATGCTACAGGCATGTCACACTAGAAATGTGAGGTATAAGTTAGGCAGCTGCTCTGCTTGGTATATTCATCTCAGCAGATCCCACTCAACTTCACTCTCTGCTTATAGTGAATTGGGAACATGGATGGCAAACCTAGATTATGAATCCTCTTAAGTCATCATGTGGAAGTCACATATAGTAAAAGGAAATGTTCTCAAACCTATATTTTTTTAATGTATCTCTCTTTTTGGAACTAGTTTTTGTTTACACCATATCCTTCTTTTACAGGTCTGGTAATTTAAACAGTTATAAAATGAAAACAAACTCAGTTCTGCTTCACTTTGAGGAACAGGCAAGTTATTAGGCCATGGAAAGGGGCTTTAGAATAAATAAGAAACAAATCTCATCTTTAACCACTACAAGATTTTCTTTTTAGCATTAGGGATTATGTATTTTCCATTTCACACCTTCTGATTACTGATGAACAGGGCTTGTAAAACATTAAGAGTTCCAGACCATCACAAAGTTGTCCGCCACAGACCTCTAACAGCAGTTATCAAACAGAAATAGTAGGCTTTCAACTTAAAAATATAACTTATTCAGCAGAAGTCTTGCAAGAAGTTTCATAAGTGCATTTGACTTTTCCATGGCTTTGACTCAAGAGTGGCCGAAGTAGGTAGAATTAATTCAGAATTTACTGCGTCACAAACTCAGCTAACCTGCTCTATGATTTCAGAGAGGCTCCTAAAGTCCTGTGACATCCTTCTGGTGCTTGTTATCTTTGATCTAACATCTATCCCCATCCTTCCAAATTGTCTTTTATATACAGGGGACTGTAATTCTCATCTCTCCTCTTTTTGGTTAAGTCAATAGTGAGGAGTCTGAGTGGACACTTTTAATATCTCCTTCACCTCTGTAGGTGTCAGAGACTGACAAGTCTTCTCCTTGTCAGGGACTCTGTGAGAACTACATGGTAAATAAAAAGGAGGATTTAAAACACATGCACAATTGATTAAAAGAAAAACAATCCCTCTATTTATTTTAAAGAGAATAGTAGACAACACAGAATAGATAAAGCAGCAAAAGTTGACAAAATTAGGGAGAAGACCAGCAAAGAAAAGATTTCCATACTCTTTTGACATTCGTGTCTCATTTTTCTAGGTACCTGAGTATCTTTGAAAACACTGCAGTCAGTTCAAGATAGAATAAAAAGGGAGAAAAAGCTTATACATTAATATTTTTCCTTTCTCATTGTAACGTTCTCTAATTTGAACTTTGTTCCAGAAGGTAATATTCTTTTGACAGTAAATGATACAGAGGTGAATCAGGTTATGCCAACAACTTCAAAGATCTATTTTAAACCTGAAGAGACAGGAACAATTAAATTTTTTCTCTCCAGACCATTTTAATGACAGAAAACAAGTATGTCTGCTTCCGGAAGGATGATGTTTTTCTCTCAAGGAAACATTAGGCTTCAGGATTTTATGCTTTACAAACTCTGCAAAACAGGAAAAAGTAGCTAATTCCTGATGGGTTAACAATTTGTGCTAATTCACAGTCGTTTAGCAATGATCTGCTCATCTGGGAAGCATTGTTTTCAGGCTTGAGAGCTACTTGTGTTGGATAAAAGCAGTAAGGATAAGAAAGAAAAATGCCACCTCATAACAAGGACCCATCTTTTGTCTGTTTCTTTTTCTTATCTCTTCCTTCCACCGATCAAAGACCAAACTACATTTTGTAGTAAATGGAGTATTATCAGACAATGCTGGAGTGCAATTAATGCATTTTACCTCAGGCTACCGTGATTGCTACAGCTAGTCCAAAAGCTCAAGTCAATGCCCATGGCTGCTTTGGAATCATTAAATTGGTGTTTTGAGACACACAAAACTTCAGGATACGCTTCAATGAGAAATGAGGCATTGCTATTGGGTAAGAGTCACAGGGAGACTTAAACAAACCCTGTTCACATTAAGGATATGACACATTTCATTCTCACTCATCACTAATTTAGTAGGGCTTCAATTTTTTTTTCTCACATTTGTGCTTTGCTATCAAAAGTTTACTTGCAGTTTCCCCTCTCTTCTCAAATAAATGCTGATGCTTTAAGTGACTTACTGAACTGTCACAACTGCAGAATGCAGTCTTTCTAAAATGCATATGCAGATGAGTATGCAGAGAGTTCCAAACTCAGACGTACTGGGTCTGACCTGGCAGGACTGCTGCCACAGGAGTTAGATGTAGTTCAGTCCCTTAATATGTCCTCCAAAGTCAATACACTGATTCTGGCAAAAGCTGTGTAATGAACTCATGATTTGCAGCTTTTGGTCTCTAGCAGTCAGCTAAAAAATTCAAATTAAAAGTTCTTGCTGCTTTATCATAGTCCTTTGGTCTTTGTTTAGATGCATTTACGCTTAAAGGTGGGTAGAAGAAAGCTCAACACTTTCCCTGGGTAATTTGCTGTGGCAAAGTACCCAGTGCAGCCCAATTATGTTGGGTACAGCCTCTGCCCACAGAATGACTATGGGGGGACCCTGTGGCTTATGCCATGGCCTGCAGGCACTGCAGCAGACCCTGAGGTCATTGTCCTAAAGCTGTGACATGGCAGGAAAATAAATAATTTAGAAGAAAAGGCCAGTACTGCTAAACTGTTCTTTGGTCATTTAACAGGATATATCCTGGAAATATGTAACCAGTCTTCTTCTTCCTATATCCATTTAAGTACATGGAAAAGGTCCTATTGACTTCAGCAAGGATTGTTGAAACCAACCCTGCACGTCAATGGTGTCAAACCCTGCTGTGTGCAAGAAGGATATGTAAAAGGAACACCCTGTTTATACCAAAACCTGCATGCTGCACAGCAAAGCAAAATACTTATTTTTGACATTTCATTCTGCAAAATATAAACAGAGGGGTTTTTTTGTGTAGAAATCTGCACTCTTCAGTAATGTCTTCAGATAAAATAAGAAACATATTAAAATTAAAATTCTACTCAGTAAATTAATTACTGGAGCATTTTATATATTGTTATTGCAATTTTATAGCTGTACAAATGGGAATTTTCAAGTAGCCATGCAATTGTGAAATCTCATTTAAAATAAAAAATATATCTCTTACTCCCATATTTGTGTAGATAAATGTAAGACAGGGTTCAGATCTGCAGAAAACCTGAATGATTCAAAGAAAATGCTGCTGCATGTTTCAAAAGTCAACTGCCTTTGAAATATATCAGTGACAATGAAATTGTCAAATTCTTCATAATTTCATTTTAGACAAATATTACTCTGCTACACTTATTAATCATCACTGAGCATAGCAACAGGCAAATAGTAGTGAGGGGGAAAATTTCATAAACATGTCAAGAACATGGGGGATGAGGCATTTAAATCCTGATGTTTCAGATTGCTTTTCATCTCATCAAAGTGAAGAAAAATGTCATCCAACTCCAAAAAATACACAAAACATTAAGTGTCTTCTGGATATTAAATTCTTATCAGTTTATCAAATGTTCTTAAATATCATGCAGTAGACTTTACTGCTTCTGAAACTTCATTTTAAAATCCCAGTAGTTCACTGAGAAAGTTGAGCATGTAGAATAGAGTAACACTTCACAGTTGCATAATTTATTTTATTTTTTTACTTTAGCTGGAAAGTATCTTGGAAATTTTTAACTTTGTCACTTTCCAAGACCAGCTGTAATACAGTACTGCTCCCTACTAGCCTGGAAGAATGTCTTGCATAAAGTGGCAACAGTCCATAGAATAGAAAGACTTTTCTCACAGGGGAAAATTTTCAAAATGAGGGTATTCCAAACAAAGATCCACTTCTACATATCCAAGGAAGCTACAAATACAAGGAAGATAAAAAATACCATATTAATGAACAGACAAAAATGAAAGGAGTTGGCCTTTATGGTCAGGCATGGTCCTGATACCTTGACTTTTTCTCACATGCACACAACTGACATCACTGGGTGACTGTCTTCCCTCCTTTCATTTGCAAGTTAAGTATGTTATGTATTCAGCTGTATTAGAAGGCTGACAAAGGTAGATCTTAGTTTTCATCACATGAATCATGATCTGTTGTCTGCAGCTTAAATTAGAGATCTCATACACAAAGCAACAGCCAACTATCCTGCTCAGGACCCAAGACTTGTACTCCCACCAAATAGTTTTGCAGTAGGATTAAATATATGGTCACTGAAGCATGACCTTATTTCTTTAAACTTCGAGAAATACCTGGATGTTTTTTTGTATGCAGCTCTGGGAGACAGAATATTTATCTTCTCTGGTTTCACATAAAATCAAACTGGTGTTAGAGTTTGAGGAGAATGTGCAACTTTTTATTGAGCCTATTAAAATCCCAATTTATTATTTTTTAAAACCTTATGTTTTTAAACTCCTTTTCCTGTTAGTCACCTTATGTCAACATGTGCTCTGTCTTTCTTAGTTTACACATGATGTAGCTTGCTTTGTGTTCCAGACTCCAGTGTGTGATATCTGTTTCGAGTTAAGAGAAAATCAAAGCATTTCTTCTTTCTTTCATTTTAGCTTTAAACATTTAAAAATATCTAACTACATTTAGGTGAATTAAAATACAAATTAATAATTTATCTCCTTCTCTCTATTTGGTCTATGTCTTCCTCCCATATGATTTAACTAAAATTATATAATCTTCTACAATTTGAATAGACCAATTAGAAAAGTGCATGAATAAATGCATAGTGCAGTCTATGTGTACTGAACCATCCTTATTAAATCAAGAGATGAATCTGTTTTTGCCATTTCCATTGACAGCCCTCTCCCAGCTCACAGCCAGCTGGCAATTAATGGAATCAAATTTAAAACAGGCATTGGGGAGAAATCAGCTTCTACATGTTAGTCTTACACCAGACATGTGTGTCTGCTTTACATATGTCTGTATTGTGTTTGTATTTGTATTGTTATTGTATGTACAAGGATGTATCATTTTTCCCTTGTGTGCCAGTTCGAAGATATGCAGTATATTTCCTAATACTTAGCCTCCCACGAGTATTAGGACATACTGTCAATTGTTCTTAAACTGATTTTAACCCTGATTTCAATATAGACAGACAGGTTGCTAATAATTATGTTAGATAGCTTATTAATATTTATTTCTATGTTTGTCAAAGTAAAAAAACCCCAAACAACACAAGCATGAATAAAGAGTCAGAACTAAGATGTACAGTAAGCTGCACTCAGAACAGTTAGGACTTAACAGGCATCAAAAAAAACCAAACCAAACCAAACCAAAAAGCAAACAAAAAAACCCCACAAACAAAACAAAACAAAACAAAACAAAACAAAACCCAGTGCTTCTTTAATGGATTTGATGTATTTAATTTTAAAAGTTGGCTGGGGAGGAAATAGATAGGTTTCTTTCTTTTGGGAATGTTATTCAAAGATAAATACAATTTACAGCCAGGATTTCTGTTTTAGTGCTTCAACTATTCTTCTTAACATAATTTCATATGGGTTCAGTTACTTTTCTAGTTAGGTTCCAGTTACTGAAATGGGATGTGAGTGAAATACTTGTATTCCCTGTATAATATATTAGTTAGTGACCAGAATGTGATGCACATGCATAGCATGCTAAACAGGGAAAACAATCTTTAGAAATGCTAAAGAAAAAGGTGTGTATCTCAGAATTCCCCTGTCTGTCCACCTGTAGCCCTGCATTGGACAGGTCTATGGAAATTAATATGCAAGTCTCAAGGCTCTCCTTTCCTTTCAAAACCCTATTGGAAATGGAAGAAATCAGCTTTTTGTTCCTGGGATGCATCTCAAGACAAGGAAGAGAGCACAAGTGAGAGTATAAGAAGGAACCTGAGCATGTGATGAGGAACTTCTCCAGAAAGCCTGAACTCTAGTCATTGTCCTCAGCAGCTTCCATACTTATCTAAGATTGTTTAATGAAAATAGCATAAAAAATGTTTTAATCAGAGCCCAAAATGAATCTTCTTTTCCTCAAACTTCTAGCCTGTGAATACTCTCACCAATAAACTACACCATAAAACTGTATTTTGTGCTTAGTCTCCCACTCCTCACAAATCCTTTCTCCTCTGCACACTGATGTGACCCCAGCAATGGGACAGGTGCTCTCTTCCCTTACCTTTTCACCTTCCCTGGCCTGTCACATTCTGTGTGGAGAGAGTTTGTGTCCCCTTGCATCTGCTCAGGTTGAAGACAGGATATCTTCACCTCCCAGTTGGTGGCAACCTGTTCAAGCTTTCAGCAATTACCTTAGAGAAGGCACATTCTCCTCCTCTTTTTCTGAATGAACACATTTTGTGTTCTTGTGGTTACTGAACTTTAGATTGGGCCTGTCAGAGGTTCTAGAGAGGAATCTGAAAGAGTGCCTGCAGGAAAACCTAATTGTGAGTCCCACACATATATAACTGTAACACACCATGCTCTTGAGGGCTTCTACAAGGACACTAGCTTGGGTATTTAAAGATAGAACAAATAATGTGCCATGGCAGAGCACTGAAAGACACAATGAAAGACTTGTCCTGAAATATTCCTATTGCAATCCTAGTATTCTAATTTTCAAAGTTACAGTCTAGTTAACATATAAATTCTGTAAAGGACTGGAGTTTAGACATCTGGACTGTTTGTGAATTCAAATTCTATTACACGTACATTGGCTATGATTTTTTCCCCCTCTAATAATTGCTCCACTATTTTAACAGTTACGAAAGTGAAATGTAAACCAGCAATTTCTGGGAACAATTTGCTTTGTTTTTATGTTCTTTTATTTATTTATTTTTCGGAAAACTACTCTGCAGCACCATCTAGTGAGAGTGAGAAGGACATTATACTGTTTCCATGTTTGGAGAATTTTCATGCGATTGCAGCCTGCGTACCTTCCTGTTGCCTCAGTAGGAGAAGAAATGTCAAGCTTCGATGTAGAGTGTATATATGAATCCTCTATCATATCTCCAGCAGAAAATATAGCTCAGAATAAAAGATTTTGTTATAGAAAGGTATAGAGACCCTTTGGACAAGGTGCGCTGTGGACAGGATAAAAAATACACCTTGACTATAAAATAATCTTCACTTTAGAACCAAATTTCCCAAGTTTTCATTTTGCTGAATCAAGCACATCATTAGCAGCTGTCAACCTGTTCGGTGTAATTGACTGAAGAATTTCTTCCAGTAACTAATAGGGTCACTAAATATTCAAAACAGTGAAGAAAATTCTACACAGTAAGAAATGCGACTGGAGAGACAGACTCTTGTGAGTGTTTAAGGCTTGTCTGTTAAAGGTTGTTTATCTATGCAAATATCTTCCACCTTTTCCTTTGAAGGTGGAAAAGATCTTCTGAGGAAAAGAAATCTATTCATAATTATTTATGTAGGTGGTTGTATAAATAAAAAAACCTCCTACATTAAAAACTCCATCACCACACTCTATAGTAACCACCACAATGCTGCTCTGTACCTGAATGGACTTCTAGCTCAATCAGTTATCTTGATGACTGATATGGCAATTCCCTACTGTGGTGATGGCAGCCATATGGTCATTTCCTCTAGTGTCAGTTGTGTAAGACCCATGTAGATAAATGCAATTACTCTCTTGCAAAGGAAAGAAAATTTCAGTCTTTTTGATGCCAAAAGAAGTCAGGTTATTTTAGATCTTATACACTCAGTCATAGGCTAAATAGCATTCTTTTTTTTTTTCTTCTTTTTTTAACACTGATGAAAACACAGACCTTACGAATGAGAGTGATATTGCTATTTTTAAATGAAAAGCAAGTGCATTTCCACAAATACAAAACATCTGTTAAGAGATAATTCATGAGTCTCACAGGCAATCAGTTACTCAGAATTCCACTGAAGTATAAGATGATTATTACAACAGTCAGTTTTCCGATTCTCCAGAGACAACTGACTAAATGGAAGTAATGGACCAGTAGACTATCAAGCCACCTTTCTCCAGCTTTTTCTTTGTCAACACCAACTCAGTTTTCAAATTCAGTTAGAGCTTGCAGATATAAATGGATGTTAATGGAACTGAGCCTGAAATTTTATGTCTTTTAGTGCAGCACAGTCTCTGGTTCTGTCTCTGCAGAACACCAAGAATTCCTCTATTTCAGGTAGTTCGACTGTCTGTAATAATAACAATAACATCATTAATAATAAGGATTTTCAAGTTTAACTGTAAAATACTGGGTCCAGTTTACCAAAGTCACAGAACTTTCATGATGAAACAGAAACTGTCATAAGAAAAAACATTAAGCTTAACGCTTCTTGAATTTAAAAATGAACTGTGGATTTTTGGATTAAGACATTGGATAAATTGGTAATTTTAAGTGCTGAGAAAATCATGAACACACAAAGTAATCCAAGACACTAATTTATTAAGCCTTCTCAGTGTTTAGATTAAGCATTTTCTAATGTAGGAACATTAGCACATTTTCACCAATAGATACTTATATACTCTACTAGAGAGGATAGATATACTCACAGAAAAAATTAACATTTAAAGCTGGATAACTAAGGCCTTTTGTATTTTGAAACATCTTGGGAGAAAAAAATAGGTGTATACTAAATTATGATGCATAAAATCACAACATCTGATCCATCAAAATTTGCTGTTCCTCCTCTATTCCATTCTACTATGATAAAAATGCAATAGCATATGAGCTAAATATGGTGAACTTGAATGTATTGCTTTTATAATAACTTTACACTTACTAAAGTCAATATGCCTGCTGAGTCATTGCAAAAATTTGTAAGTTGCCTAAGGCTTTTTCAGCCTTTCCTTATGTGGGAGGTAAAGAGGCAAGAGGTAGCTTAGTTCTTAAACCATGGGTTGTGCAGTAAAGGAAAGGGATAAAACAGTGAAAAGGTTTTTAACCTTTTTTTTTTCACTTACTGTTAATGGTGCACTGACTTGTACATGAAGAGCAAACACATCAAAGATATTTGTATCTAATTCTGAAAAAAGAAAATAAAAATAGAAGAGACTGGTCCCACAGTACTCAAAATTGCCTCAAAGCCCAAGTTTAGATCAATTTCTACTTAAAAATTTACTTGCTGTTCTTTATGGGAAATGTTTAAATATGAAGGATTTCTAAAAAAGGGTCAAAAGGAAAAATGAAAAGAGTGAAAGATAACTAGAAATGAGAAGATAATTCCATGGTTCATTAAAAATGAAAAAATATTTTAAAAAAAATCTTTTTTCCATGTCTGCTGAAATGGGGTGACTGAATTGTCACTGACGTGCACCCAACAAATTATCTACTAACACTTTATGGTCTTTGTTCTCAGCAGTGCAGCCATTCACCTTGCTCCTGTCCATGAAGGCTTCAGAAGATCTCTGCTAAAACAGTATATTTCAATTAAAGGGAGGACATCAGGGTTAGGTGGGGACAAGGCAGCAGAGTGTGAATGGCTTTCAGTACCATCACACAGGTTTCAGACAGCATCCAGTCAGTATCTCAGCTGGGTTTGATGTTGCTGGATAATTGTTGCAAAGGGGATGTAGCACTCAAAATTATTAATTCTACTATTTCCAATGCAACTAGTTTTTTTATCAAAAAGCAGAAATTGTAGAAATGTATTTGTATGACACTGAGAATCAAAAAGTATTTTTCATGTTTAAATATTAAAATTTTAAGCTAACAAATTAATTGAGATTTTACATCTAAGCACAGGTATTCCGGGTATTTTAAATGAGATTCTAGTGAAATTTTACCATGCTTTATAACAAAATGTGTACTGTATTAGCACAATAATCATGAGGACTTGAGACTCAAACAACTGAGTTGTTAGAGATGTCTAGTGTTTGCAACTGACATTGTGTTGACAAAGTACTTATTTGAATGCTTAACTCATGGATAACAATGGTTTCTATAAACAACTCATTTAATGTAAAGGTCTGTGAACTTGAAACAATGTCAGCAAGAAAGGCTTTCTTCATATGCTGTCCTATTCTAAAACTAGTGTAGCAGAGAAAGATATGGAATACAGATATTGAAAAAATAGGACTGCAAAAAATCGTATTAAATTTTTGCTCAAAATATCATGTATCTATCACAAAAATAAAATCAGAGTGCACCTGGAAATACACATTTTTATATCATATATGAAGTGTAATATATTTTTATTGCATACTGGGACTCCTGCAACACAAAAATGCAGTAAACATTAAGTACCAAGCTGCTGTCAAAGCCCTGAGGACATCACTAGGCTTTTCTTTCCATGAGGATTGCTCAGGACCACACTTCAGCCCATCCCAGTGCTCACGGTGCCTGTCCTGGTGTTGCTCTAGGATGCCAGGTTCCAGCCTTGTCCTGGACTCCATCTGCTTTGCTCCCAACTCAACTCCCTCCACTGGGCATTGCCCTGGCTTGTGTCTTGCCTGGTCTGGGACTGCCAGGGAACTCAGAGGCCAGTGACTGCTGCTGCAGGCTGTGGCCAGCCTCTGTGGGATTGGGTCACCCTTGTCTCCCAGCTCCACATCCCTCAGGGAGCAGCCCTGCTCACACCACTTCCCTGGCAGAGGGTTCTTTCTGCTCTTTCACCATTGGGGCATATATTCAATAAGCAGCATGAATCACACTGGATGGTTCTAATGTTTGGTGATATAGGAGAAAATAAATATTTGGATGAACATTACATTATAAGAGGAAATATTTTCAACTGGCTCATATGCTTTAGGCTTGTAGTAACCACTGATTTGAATGATGAGAAATTTAACTGAGTATAAGTTGTGGAAAATAAGTTTTAGGAAAACTGCAGATTGAAGTATCCTGTGAGGCCAGTAGGTTGAAAGAGATCATATATCATGTATTTTCCGTTTACACTGTGGATGCAAATGTAATAGGAATACTGTGTATTTTAAAAGCTTCTTGGCTAGAAGTTTAATCACAAAGCATAACTGGGATGTTATCATCAAATTAGCAGGAAGCCTTCATACTGGAGGCTATTTTACATTCAGTGTCATTCAAGATTTTGATTTAAAACTGGAAATGACAAATAAGACAGTATGCTAAACATAGAAGGATTCAGGAAAAGGGGCAGTAATTATTTCAGAAAACCACTGGAATAAAATGGGAGCCAACACAGACAGATGCACTATGTGTAAAAGAGGAAGAAATAATCAAGTGTCAGATCCTGTCAGGAAGTGTAATGAACTTCATTGCAGATGCAGGTTCTCTGTGCCTCTCAGGATCAGTCCATAAATGAACACAGAGGAAAACACTGACTCAGCTGGAAAGAGATGAACGGCAGGTTACAGTCTGTGCTGGACTGACCATAACTGAAGGATACAGTGCTGTCAATGAAAATGTGCTATGGGCTGAAAACAAGTAACTTTGCTCTATTCACAGAAATTTGGACTTCAGTGTAGGATATTGTATTTCAGAAAACCACCTGTAGGCTCAGTGGTACAAGGAATGAGGGAAACATCACTAGTACTGAATAAATAAGAAAGAGTTATTAATGATGTTAAATGATTGATTAAATCGCAATGAAATTAAGAAAATGAGTGCTTCCAGAATAAAGATATATTTTTGATTGATACTAATATTTTAAACTCCAGATTACAGAGTATGCTAATAGGCTGGTGGAGTTCATGCATCAAAATTATTATTTGCTTTCAGAAAGAGAAAAATGTGTGGTCCAGGTAGAGTATAAAGGATTCTGAATATTAGCAATAATTCTTGACTTTATCAGTATTCAAACATAAATATTTTGAAACTCCCAAAATTCTAGAGATGTTTTACTGTTCAGATTTATAAGGAGAAGTTTTTTATAAGCAGATACTAATTTCAAAAGATATAACCATGATAACCATTTTTCAGGGACATCAACTAACAAAATACTACATACTTTCAGTTTGTTTTTCCTAATTCATCTATCCTGAATACTGTATATTCACTGATTATAAAATGACCTATCTATTTCCTATGTCCTTCAAACTAGCCACTGTCTAGTCAGCTGTATATTCCTGGTTAAAAAAATGTAAAAGTATAATGTTATGGATATTTTAGTGATAAGCCTGGAAGATAATTACTACAGAAGTGTTTTTACTTTATTTTCAAATTCCTGGAATGTTTTGGATGGATTTGAATTTCCATTTTCCTTTTGTATTTCTGTAGAGAAACAACCCAGAAACTGGAGGTAGTAGTCACTGGAACAACCATATGAGAAACAAAAATATTTCACTTCCTTCATCTGATCTTCCTTGTTAATGAAGGAAAATATTTTGGCTCAAGAATTAAGACCATCTTCTTTAGGACCCAAGATAGCAGTTGGAGGTAATTTAGACTTTTAAGTCCAATAAGTCTCCTCTTACACTCTGCCTGGCTGGTGAGGTGTCTGTATTCAACTAGCATTTTCATTTAATATTGCAAAGGATGTTTGATAGGCAGCATGTGCATTGCTTTCATAGGAAGGGGGAAATAGAAGTTTGAATCCTTTATTTGAGAAGGTTAAACTTAGATCTCCTTGTTTCTGGATGAATATATAGGATATCTGACTACTATTGAAAAGTTTGGCACCATTTCCAATTCTTTCTCAGGATGTGTTTAAAGTTTGAAGTCTTTTTTTTCAAGTCAGAAACAAACTTTGCAAAAGGTTTGTTGCTTCTGCTACCCAAGCTGGATGGAAATGATCAGTGTACAGCTCTGAATCAGTTATTGTGTATGTATGAGAAGATCCCCACTCACTGGATCACCTTTTAGAAATAACTTCCACCTAACTGGCTAGACTTGTAATATTCTGGAACAGGTTGCTAAGACTTGTGGATGCACCATCGATGGAGCTGTTCAAGGCCAGGTTGGATAGGGCTCTGAGCAACCTGGTCCAAAGAAAAGTGCCTCTGCCATTGGAAGGAGGGTTGGAACTAGGTGATATTTAAGGTCCCTTTCAACACAAATCATCCTACAATGCCATGAAACACTTCCACTATTTTAGTATTCCAGTCTAGACTGAGCAAAGAAGCTCTTCTAGTCCACTGGGATTTGGATCAAAGCATTGTGCATCACTTCCTCAGCTGCCTCCTTTGCTAAAATGCTGTGCTTGAGTGTCTCCTAATTTATGTATGCAGCAAATCAAGTTGCTACTGGGATCACTGGCTGTCACAGAGGGATGTGGATCACCCTATTGGAAATATCACCTATTTGTCAGGTGTTGCCACCTGGCCCAGCCAGCTGCAGGGACAACTTGAAGGGATGAGTTCCATAAGGATATCTGATTAAGCTACTGCCACACACCCTCTACTCTCATCTTTCCAGATCAGGATGTTGTGTGATCACACAGTGAACTTGACTTGGTACAACCTGAAAGCAGGTTCTTTTGTACTGACATTGATCACGTCCTTGAGTTCACAGGCAGTACAACCTCAAAAATATGATGCAAGGGAAGGTGTAGTGATGATGAAATGAACAAAGGAAGAGGAAGAACAGGAGATGAACAGAGAAGTTAATTCTGACCTAAACTGTGCTGCTGGAGAACGTGTCTGAAGTTAAACAATTTATTAGAAATATAGCTTAGGTGAATTTATCAGGAGGTTTTCTTCCTCCTCCTCCTCCTCCTCCTCCTCCTCCTCCTTCTCCTTCTTAGCTGAACTCTTTTTCCTCTGTCCTGCACTGTCCATGGCTTGCAGTTCCCTCCATGGTCAGTTGTATTCATGAATGGAGGAGAAAGTTAACACAGAAGAAAAGGCATCTGATGTGCATCAGAGCCAGAATGACAGAAGGTGGAACTACATAAAGAGAGGAGCTACACTGGAAGCAATAAGCAGTTGAACAGCTCTGTGGTGAGCAGATATGCCAGCACAGGCAACATACCTGCTTCTAGAGCCAGTGTCTTCCTGAGGTGCTTACAGCACATTCTTAGTGATATGTTGTGACAATGAAAACAATAATTTTGTGTTGCTGAAATACCAGCATTTATAGACCACATTCTGGAAATAAATAGGAAATGAGCAGTAATTTGGAAGGAAACTTGAGAAAACTGTGTCTGAGAAAACATATCTGAGAAAAATATACAAGAATTTAATTATTTCCACTGATAAAAAACCTCCTCTCTGACCTATCATCCTCTGAGGACCAGTTGCATGGCCACAGTTTCTAGAAGTAACCATTCACCTGGGTACAAAGATAGACATTGTAAATGAAGCTGTGCCAACTTTTCAATTTTCTCATAATCTTCATCCTGTCTGGGAGGAAAATGTCACTTATATCCTTCTTTACCAGTGTAGTGTCCTGGAGATTTGACGTTTATTTTCTGTTTACTGAGAGAGAGGTTTTTCCTGAATTTGTGTTCTCCCCTCTTGTACCAGCATTTTGAAATGTAAATGTTAATACAGCTTGCACAAAAATCACTACAAATAATGATATATAAACTGGGAGACCTGACTCTAAAATCATCTTTCAATTAAATCTTTATTTAATAGTAACACAACTGAACCTAACAAAACTGAAACAGACAATAGAAATTACCATTCACAAAGCACATGTATTTAACCTTCATTCCTAATAATAGCAATAATTAAGGGATGTTGACAAGCACTTGTTTGACAGTGAGATTGGGGAGGCATGTCTTTCCTGACACAGTGGGATATAGCATTAAATTGTAACAATGCTGGCAGCCTTCCAAAGGATGGAGTCAAGGCAGGTGGTAATCCCATTCAGCAGCAATGGAAAATAGGTGACTGCATGTTGGCTTTAAATTACAGTGCACAGTTTGTTTTAAGAACAGAGGATAATTTGTGTGATAAATGTAGTGTAACATTTGAAGTCCTCTCATTTGTTTTCTTCTAAAAAATGTGTGGCAATTGTTTCTTTGGGATGACTTTTCTTTTTTTCTATAAAGAATGAAAGTAAAAAGGCCTATAACAAGTAAGATGTTGATTAGAATAGTGAGGTACATTCACAGCACTAAATTACTAACTTTCATTTATCTGGAGTCCAAACATAGAGGGCTGTAAATGGAATTTTCACTGGAAATTATAGTAATGGAATTAGAAAACCACTGTTGGCAACAATAAATCAGTAACTATCTAGTCAGAATATTTTACGCTCTCACAGAGTGTAAGCTGTTTTTAGCTGAAATAGGATCTCTTAACCCAGCATCCCACAGCTGGAAAAACTCCAGTAATAAGTATACCTAGGGCAAACACTCCATCTTCAGGGCAAAACAGAGATGAAGTATTGTGCAGGTATTAATAGACTGTGGAAGAAGAAAAAAATGTAGTTGCACTAAAAGTGGTTGAAGACATCACATTGAAAACTTTCAATTGCTTGAGTGGTTGCCGTGGTGCCTCACTGAGTGCTAGGTGGGATACTGAACTCCTAGCTAACCTGAACAAAACAGAGTGGACTAAACCAAGGGCTCTGGGTTTCTGTTGATGATAGCTGTTCTATAAGAATAGTTTGCTTCAAAAGGTTTCATCACCTGTCTTTGAGAAAATGCTGTGATAGCGACGAGAAATGCCTCCAAAGGATTTTGAATTTTGCATTGCTACCTCTTGTGGTCTTTACTACAAACTTCCTGTGAGTGTGCACACTGAATATGCTTAGATGTGTAAGCACGCTCTGTTTCCCAATGGTGATGTGTAATACATGGATCTGATTAGATTCTATTCTATCAAAATGAAGCTAATCTAATTTGCTTAGAATAGCTAGTATCATAGTGTCAAAAAAGCATCTGGTCCCAAAAAAATTCTTCCCTTTTGGAATTACAGTATATTATGCCAAGAAAACTTTCAACTTAAACATTTGGAGCATATTTTAAAAGGAATTTAATTTTAAAGGATGTGATTTTATGCATCTGAAAGAAAAAATTGGTTACAAAAGTAACCGGTTACAGAAGTTTAAATGGCATTGTCACTGTGTTTTGGTTGTTTTTTTTTTTCTCATAGGCAAGTACAGTGCAAGATTTAGATGAGTCAAATGCAGTAGACAAGAAGGTAGGTTGGTTATGCTAAGCATTTTTTGGATCACATTTTACAGATGCTCTCAGCTTGTAACCTAGTTTATATCCATAACTCACACATTCTTTATCTTGCATGCTTTTTTTCCCAGAAAAGCATGCTTCACAAAGTGAACTTGTGTTGCTTAATAGCTCAAGAGATTTGGCAAGTACGTTGCATTAAATCAAGCATGCTTGCAAAGCTTCCTTGAAGTGCTTCTTGGACAGACACACTTCCTTTTCCTGTGCACCAGTTCACTATATGAGAGTTGCTTAGGCATTCAGGCATCATCTGTGCTATTTTGAGCTGTATACTGCTTGAAAAACAAAACAAAATGAAAAGATGCATTGCTTGTAATGCATACATTCTGACTTCTGGGAATTAATGTTCTTCCAGTAAGTGGATATAGTGTATCCTGTCTGTCAAATTTCAATTCCTTTTGTCCCCTGAGAACAATAAATCAACCACATGTTAGCCACTGTAGCCATCTAACTGAACTTGCGGCTCCTATGCTAAGTTAATCTTTCAGAATCCAATCAGGCAATAAATGTCTGCATATATCTGCAGTTTAAAATTTAATGAATATGATCACCTTTGATGTGTTTTGGGGTTTTGTTTTCTCATTTTTCAGCAAGGCATAAAACACAATGACTATGAAATTTAATAGAAATTGTTTCAATCTTTTCTCCTTTTAGTTTGCAGAACCAAAAGCCAGTGTCCTTCTTGGAACTTCATAAAAATAATCTCTCTGTGTATATATTATTGATATCAAATGCCATTTTCAGAAACAGTTACATGAAGAAGTTTATTGATTCACAGATCCCACATCAAAAGCTCCCAATATAGAAAACCACAATACCTACTTTTCAGCATAGAAGCTTATATTCTGAAAGAAGTCTTTACTATGTTCTAGCTGAAGTCCTGTACATCATTTAAAGCTAAACATTAATTTGCTACATACCTACACATTGGTGGACACAGTCACTGAGGAATTCACATACTCAAAGGCCAGTTTTAGGAACTATTGAAAGAATTCATCCTTATTTGCCAGAATGCTAGCATGTTCAGGGAGATACTGCTGGCTGGGCTCTTCCCCACCTCGAATGGATGAACAAAAGAGGCAGCCACATTGAAGTTAATGATTATACTGGTGCAAAACTGCTGTTAAGATAAGTGTTAAGAGCTAGATTTCCCTTTTGCCCCGTTAAAGTTTTATGTTAGGTCTGTAGCTATTTTCTCCGATCTTTATGGACCACCATTGCGACTGGGCTATTTTAACAGCCACTTTATAGTTGCTTTTGGATAATGTATCCCATTTTAAGTGACTATATGCTGCCTAGATCAATGTTACTTGTGCAACATATCTCTCACATGGATAGCAATAAGAATTTTCTTCTTGGTGAAAGATTGCCAAATTCTAGTGCCTGTAAAGTATAAATTGACCCAATGTATGTTTTGCCTGAGTTAAAAGTTTTTCTGGATGATACTTTGAGAATTTGTTATTTAATTTACTATTTCATTATAAGAATTATAATATATGTAAGAATTATACTTTGTTGGTACTTCCCTTTGCTTTTGAACAAAACATGAGGTTATGGTATTGTAGTTTCAACTCTCAATAGAAAGCAGTTCTGAATAATATTCAGCTATTCAAACATCTCATACAAACTTGTTGTTACCTCTTTAACAGGGTAATTTACAAGTCATTTGTGAGTAATTTTAATGTTTGCCTGGCATCCTGAGTTCCATTTTCCTCTTCTGACTCATGGCATCAATGACCTGTATGAGGAAAAATTGTTTGCATAGCCCATGCTTTTTTTTTTCATGCTTGCTTTCTTTCTTCAGTGTTGACATGCACAGGATCTGTTAAAAAACCAAATAACAGGAAAGAAAACTCTTCCTTTCTCTGCATAACAGCTGCTGGAGACAACAGAAAACAAATACCTGAGATATATCTAGCTCATTTTTCAGGTGACCTCATTATGAAAAACAGGAAAGACCCAGACTTCTGTGTTTGCTTTATAAAATGTTGTTTGCCTTAACTGGCTCTGTTGGGATTTAGGGACTAACTGTATGACAGGAAGCTCAGGGAAGCAGTCTACATTGTCTGATGCTATTGTTTTTCTTTTGAGTTCACTAAGTTCGTTTCCACTATGCTGTTTTTTTAGCAGCATATTTTTGAGTCAGTTTAACTGACTGGAACTGACTTCTTAAAATAATCTGACAGCAGATTTGGTGGTGATTTTATCCTATTTTTTATTTTTTAATTTTGTTTCCCCTTAAATCCATTGCCAGTGATCTGAGGTAAAGCTTCAACTGAGGAGTACTCACAGGGAATTTAAGGGTTTTGGCTCAATTCTGCTGAATTATAGCCAGTTTCAGCAAACAACAGAGAACACGTCTTTTTTAGCAGCATGATCAAAGAATAGTGAGTGTCCCATTATCAAGGAGAAGTTGAGCTTATCCTCTCTTCTGAATCAAAAGAAATCAATGAGAGCTTTCTATTTTTTAGAATAATTCTCTCTTTGTTTTGTTTTGTTTTTGTTTTGTTGTTGTTGTTTTTTTCCTTTTTGTTTTGTTTTTTTTTGTGAGGGGGGTTTGTTTGTTTGTTTGTTTGGTTTGGTTTGGTTTGGTTTTACTTGTGGATTCAGCATTTTTTTGAAACCATATTTTCAGAGTGGTGGACTTATTTGACAAGTCTGTTTGACCCTTAGTATGAGCTGCCATGCATTGAAGAGATTCACAAATAAGGCTTAACCTAGAAATAACACCGGAAAAATAAATAAATCATGTCATGATCCAGGCGAAAATTCACTTTCTATGTTGGGCAGGGACTGAGGGAAGCATGAAACGTGTAATTTTCTGATAAGATTACAATAGGTGCCAAATATAATATTCTGCCATAGGAGACACTTTGGGACTGTTTGCTTTAGGCTGTTCTGACCACACCTGAACCACAGAATACAGAAGGATTTTTGCATTTAGTCTGACAGCACACCTTAGTGCATTTCCGTTTTGTAAATGGGCAGGACATTGATTTACAAATATAAGGAAGCTACATAAACTGACAAGAACTATAGTATACTCCACAAAGTACATCTGAGACCCAGCTATGTGGAGGAACAGAAACTAGACATGCCCTAGTGAACACCAACTGGTAACTGCAGATGTCACATGCTCCACATTTAAATGCTATAATCTTGCTTTGGTCCTCCTCACTGCCACTGTCCTGATTTACTCTACCTGGACTCTGCCTTCTTCTGGGAGCAAAGAACTGAGGTGAATAAATCCATATACTACTTTGACGAATATTATTCTTGAGATTTTTTCATGTATATGTAGCAGTTAAAACTTCAAAATTTTTATTCCCTCAGCTGTGAATAAAACATTCAATCATAAAGAGCAACTCAGCTGTCCACATTGAGTCATTCATTCCCCTTGATTAAAAAGCTAGATGCATGCACACACATGTATCTGAAGTATCCAGAGGCTTTGAATTCTTTTACCAGTTCAACCATAATAAATGCAAGTGTTAAATAGGAAATCTGGAGTTTCCACATAGCACAAGTTAAAGCAGCTAAAATGGTGAACTCCAGGTAATCACTAGTAGCCAGATAACATCATTACCCTTATTTTATGTCCCATATGAAACAGAAGCAGAGAAAACTGCAATACTGAAACAATGTGGAAAGTTACACTAAGGAGGGGATTCAGCTCCAAACTAAGGCAACATTAATACAAGTTAATATCTGAGGCACAGGGTAAAATTCAGCTCCCTGAATAAGACATCAGTGTTTCATAATGTTACCTGGAGTGCCCTAGGTAGTCTGAGACCTGTAGCTTTCTGAATCAACAGGTGGAGTGTTGGCAGGATACCAGGGCATATCCACAATTGGCATTACATGCCTTTGGATAACTGAGCTGCCTCCAGAGCCTTTACCAAATCATTACTGACATAATGCCAGCTTTACTAATGGTATAAGCTTGTAAAACCATACAGGGTAGTAGCATTTAAATAGCTATGATATTATATAATATACACAAATATATTGGGAGTGAAATATATTTTTATTGGAAAACTATGCAATAAAAAATCAAGAATTTAATATCTAATCATATCTAGCCTAAGAAACACCAAACCACCAATCTGCATGCAATTTATTTCTTGATAATTTCATAATTATTCAAATAATTTTGTCTGTGGAAAATTGCATGGTTTTCTACATCTATTTTCCATTTAGGGAAAGGACATTAAACACTGTATTTGCCTGTAGCATCAAGACATGAGTACAAGTCTCAGTGTTGAGACTTTTACCAGGCTAGGGAAAGCCATGTCAGAAAATATCAGAGTTAATAAAAGAGAAATTAATGAGAAAAGAAAGAGTAGCAGACAGCATGGTAATGCAGAAAGAAAAACAGGATTCACCACATAGACACTGGAAAGAAGATAGGAAAAGAGAGAATGAGAGAATGCAGACTGGAAGCCAAATATCCAGGGGAAGAAAAAAGCATAATGAAGGGAAAATGATGATGATTAAACGCAACACGTGAACAGAAGGACAGAGAAAAGAAAGGGATTGCTTTGAAAGTTTCATGGTTATATGATAAACTGGAAAATAGTAAGGAAATGTTACTTTTACTCTTATTAATTTTCCTTGGTTTAGTTTTAGCTAAGCTAAATCCCACAGTTCTTCATTCAGGTGGAATTTCATTTGACTTGCCCAGTATGTATGTAGAAAAGAAAGTGATTGATTCCAGATACTCTGTATTAAGTAGGCTTTGCTAAAAACTAAGTATCAAAAATGTTAAAATAAAACTTCCATACACCAGATCAGCAGTTTTGCCTTCAAAAGCCAGATTAATCAAATCATCTGGTATCAGAAAGAAATACATAATACTTCTTTTCTCATTTCCATCTATTCTTGCTGAAACACAACCGTGTATATGTGGCAGAAAATGTCTGGTGTGAGGCTACATTTCCTGTAGACATAAATGCTCATGAGTAAAGAATGTATTGTGTGAGTCATTTGTTTCAACAAGGCCCCTCACAGCATCTAAGCCATTCCTCTGCATGTAACTGTCACAATAAAACACAAATTGTTCGAGACCTCTCTACAAGGACTTTGTTTCTCACTCAACCGAAAACTCTGTGCTGAATGGTGCAGCAGTCAGTTTTACAATGAATTGTGTGCTCTCCCATTTAAGAAATTACCTTCAAGAGCATCTGTGTCCGACACTAAGTAACCTATATTAATTGCAAACATTACAACTAAACTGATGATGCAATGGAATTACTGGGTTTTACTGTGTCAAAGTGAACCATGATTTCATTTCTACCTCTCTCAACTTTCAATTTAATTTTTCACATGTAAAAAATATTAAAAAAACTAAATTCAATCCTGTAAACATTACTCATTTACTATTTCTCCATGGAGTAATGGGGTAAAGTTGGTTCTTCTATATGACTTTGGTTTCTGTAAGTTATATCAGCAACCAAAAAGGAGTAGGAGATGCTAGACACATTACTTGCCAAACATTTCGTTTACAATCTGGAGGCTCAACATGCTTTAACCCAAATGAAAATCCTGTGCATATTGCAGGACTTCTACAACTTCTGTTCTGATTTATTATACTGCTTCAGACTCAATATTGTTCAAAGGAAGAGAAAGAATCTGTTGATAATATTCTTCATTGCTCTCAAATCAGAGTTGAAAGGGGAACTGAGAAAGTTCAGGCAGTACATGAATATCCAACTAATCAACAAATTAACTTGATATTTATTGTGGAAATTTCCCTTCTGGAAAATTTGTTTCTTCATAATATTTTCAGAATACTGGTAACTCCAAAGGATTTCTTCGAAACACTTTAAAATCTGAACACATGTTAACAGGTTTTCTACAAATATGTTTTAAAGGAAATCAAAGCCTTTAAATTTATTTAGAAGGAAAAAAGTCTACAAGTCTCTTAGGATATTTAAAACTGGTGTATTGTGTCTATGTCAGCTTATAAAATAGCCCCTTTGCTACTCTTAAATGTAATGTCAGTGAGAGAAACATGTTTGTTTCCTTTCTCTTCTGGGTTTTGATCTGAGCTTTAAATCATTGCAGGTGCAGGCTGTATGGACATACCATCCACCAGCACAAGAAGCTTTTATGAGCAGTTTCAATATCAGCATAGACTCCTTCCTTCTCTCCCTCCGCTTTATATCAGTAAAGCAATGCATGGCAAGGAGGCAGGACTAAGCTGATGAAGAGACAAGTGGTGTGACAGATATAAATGCTGTTTTCTCTTGGCAGTACCACTTGAAAAGAAAGCAGGAATTAATGTGTCCAGTAAAACAGAGACAATGGTATAGCACATTGTATGAAGTACTAATGTCCTCTGCAAGCTTGCCAGGTGGATTCACCTTTAGCTCTGAAAATAAACTTTAGTTAGGAATAACAAAAGACATTATGACTTTTTACTGCTTTCTGTTTCTAAGCAGAGAAAGAGTTCCAATTATTATTTTTATTATTAGACCATTTTCCCACAAAAAAAGATGGTACATGCAATGTATGCAATTTTCAAAGTTGATGTATACAAAGTCCATTCCTTTTTCATACAATCTTTAAAGATTTTAGGGGTTAATTTAGCAAATCTCAAAATCCTTTATGACATGTCTTATGTAAATGTTTCTATCAATTTCAATAATTTCATTCTGACAAGACTAAGTCAGAAACATAGCTAAACAAATAATATAACTTATCAAATGTGTTGGCTGTAGAATTCCTATGAATGTCCTTATTCTGCATTCAGAAAGTAGTGTTATACAGGAGAACTCATCCATCAGGAACCGTTTAAGTGACCTCTTTAAACTATTTCCATGAGCTGACTTTCCCAGGATGGTAAGTAAATATCCGCATATAAATGTGCTAGCCAGATCAGATGTGCTACTGGACTGAAAGCAGCTCAGACACCTTAATTGTGGTATTTGGATTTATCAGTTATCAGTAAACTTCCAAACACAATGGTAGAATTTTTTTTTAATTGAAACTTCTGGGTGTTAAATATATTTGGCAAATAAGGAACTTGTCTCTATTTTGAAAACGTCCATTTTGAAAATTTTGACACAACTTCTTGCTTCCTTTATCTATTTTAGCAGTCACTGAAAATCATTACTTGCCAAAGGTACCAGCTATCAGTTTTTAACAGATAGTTGTCAATAATTCAAAGGCACAGAAATCCTTAGTAATGCTTAGAAATGTTAAAAAAGCAGCTTGCCTTGATTGTCAGGCAAGTATCCAGCCCTGAGTAGATGTTGAGTCTGAGCCTTGCCTTGAAGACACATCCTTGAGACCATCACTTTGAGCTCAAAACTGAGAAATGTTACTGATACCTATCAGTATCAGTGATCTATCTCTTCACCAACTGCCTATGAAACACTAATCTTAAAAATTAGGATTTTAGTTAAAAGTTAGTTATTACTAAAATTAATTAAGAAGCAAATGGGTAGATAGGCCTTGCTGAAAACAGTTAAAAGTTAGAAGGAAATCAGGCTTGAGATAGTTATCTGAAATTTAAATAATCGATTGTCTGTCATCTTATGTTTGCTCAGCTGTGCTTATAATGAGAAAAGACGAAACTAGTAACTGGACTCAAAGGAACATAGACAATGCAACCAGAAACCCATTCTTTGAAGAACCTGGACTATACCCAGAAATCATTTATATTGTCATTGATAGAAAAGGTCGAAAGTTTAGGGCGAGGAAGACTCGCCTTACTTCCTCCCTTTCAAGACCCCTCCCCACAAAAACGACCCCAGACTTAATTTAAGAAGCCAATCATGCATTCTTAATAGCTATTCAAGCTAATTACCATAGGAAGAGGGGAATAGGAGGGGCTGTGATTATGAATATGTATCTGTTTGAATCTTTTGTCAGTAAATAGACTCTGTGATCACTGTGATTTTGCAGTGCATATTAGAGGATTACCTCACGATGCTGCCCAGCGCTGAATAAACATACACTTTCTAACTTTAAATTGTTAGAGAGTCTTTTGTCCGTCACAGTTGAGTATCGGTATTAGACCAATACTGATATTTTGGTAAATCACCTACTTACACCTATTTTTAACAATCTCATTTTCTTTAATAGAAGAAAGTAAGGAAAATTTGCTCTTTTCATGATTTTTTGGAACAGATTTCAAATTTTTCCATCTTGCTTTGTCATTTGAATTAACTATAAGACTCCTAAAATACTAATCTCACAAAGTCAAACTTCTTTAAAGCCTATCAATAGGAATTTTTCTAGACAGTGCTTTTACCAAGAAACATGGAACCAGACAATCTTCAAGGTGCCCTTCCAACCCAGCGTTCTATGATTCTATGAAGTATTCACAATCACTATGGAGTTTTGAGCATCTCTACATATTCTTCAAGAATAGTTTGAAATTCTCTTGCATTAAGTGCAAATTCAGGTCACACAAGCAGGGTAGTGGGAAAAGATAATGTAATGTCACAGCAAAAGTAGTATTCCAAAAAAATGAAAGCAGGTAATGAATCATCCTGGGGTAAACACCGGGGCAAAAGTAAAACAGCAAATCTATTTCCAACCTGCACAATCTGCTAGTGTATTTTCTACTCTCTTTAGAAGAGTTTCTTATAATTTTAATTGCCTTCTGATGTTGAGGTATGCAATATAATATAATTACAATCTTCACATACTACACATAATATACAATACATGTAATATATAATCCCAGATTATGCACAATGCCCCAAATAAGAAGACAGTGTCAGTCTGTTTTCTAGCATATCTTCTTCTTTAACCAGAGCAGTAAAAGCAGTTTTCAAGTTGCAGCGATGCTTCATTCAGTTGTGAGTGGTGTTGCCATCACCTCAGTGTGCATTACTTTCAGAAACTGGACTTGTTTATTCTTCAAAATAAATTGTTTGTGAAAACACAACTTGGATTTGAAGAATGAGATTCAAAGATGTTGGTGAACAAATTACATGTGCATGGAACAGATCTGCTTCCTTCCATCATACAGAATGTATTCTATGTAAGGCCTTGCATTGGTGAGATACATGATGTTCACTATAGAAGTCTTATTGTACAGCTTCAATTTAATTAGGCTTTGGATTATTAAAGAGAAGTATCCTTCTCCATTTAACATGTACACCACAAAAATAATCTTTTTCTCTTGCATTTGTGCACCTGGCATTTTGAAAGATTTCAAACAAGTGCTTTTACAGCACAAGGAAGAGGAACAAAACATCAAGATCTCTAGTACATCTTTTGGTGACAGCTGGCTTAGCACAAGCTGGCAGTGAGCCCAGGTGGTCAAGAAGGCCACCAGCAGCCTAGTTTGGATCAACAATAGTGTGCCCAGCAGGATCAGAGCAGTGATTGTCCCCCTGTACTCAGCTCTGGTGAGGTCACACCTTGTATCCTTTATTCAGTTCTAGTCCCTTGGAACAAATCAAGAGAATGGCAAGTGATAGGGCAAGAGGAAACAGCCTCAAGTTGTGCCAGAAGAGTTTTAGATTGGATGTGAGATTTAGTTTAGATATATAAATTTTATTCACTGAAAGGGTTGCCAAGCTTCAGAACAGGCTGTCCAGGGAAGTGGTTGAGTCACTGTCCCCAGTGGTATTATACCTGAAGATGTGGCTCTTAGAGATAAGGTTTAGTGCTGGACTTGGCAGCACTAGGTTAATGGTTAGAACTCAATGATTTTCTTCTCCAACCTAAACAATTCTGACTCCATTCTACGATGTTTTTCCACTGTGTTTTAAAAGAGTATGAGAAATGTTTCAAAACTATTATTTCTTTCTCTTTAGGATGGCTAATCTTTAAAATGCATTGGATTTATACATTCCAATTATATATGCTGAAGGACAAAAGACAGTTAATAGGAGGCTTGGAATAAATAAATCAAAAGGCCTTTATCAGTAGCTTACAATTCTCCAAAATGGTTCTGACAGTGATTGAAAACATTTCTTGGGTTTTGGGTGCCAGCTCAGCGTACTGCTAATAGTGAGCAGACAATCTGCAGTTTTATATTTTATAAAGTTTCTTCCCAAAAACCTGATCTCCTTCTCCACCATTTTTACAACATTGTACAAGTTCTGCAGCTGTAGCTGGACCTAGCTGATCAGTGAAAGATCTTTAACACAATTGTGTTACTATTTGTCCACAGCAGTGAATTGAATGCTTGCAGTTCTGATTAATTATATTAGAATCATTCATTCATAGGATTACAGGCTTAATTGGGAAACAAATACAAGTCAAAATGGACTACTGCTGGAGGCCCCAGGAGGCTGTTTTTCTGAATTTTTAACAGACTGATCTTGTGTATACAAATAGGGCAAGACAATGAGAATAAAAAGCAAAGGGAGGTTGCCATCAAGTTGTGAAACCAACCAGGAAGTGGGGAACTTATTTTCAAAATTCATGAAAATGCAACAGATGCTGTCTATCAAATGAGTGACTCTGTTTACAATTACAAGAAATTTCTTTAACAAAAGCTGGCATTTGGCTACATTTGCTAGATTTGTCTTTTGTTACAATCCAGATGTTTGTGCGGGTTCGCAAACGTGTTTCTTGAAGTCTGTTCAGTTTTTGGGACATTCTTGGCTGAGTTTTGCCTACTCAAGAGGGTTTTTTAATGTTTTCAGATGGAAACCATGAGAAATTTCAATGTGTTTCATAAGATCTGAGCAAGAGCAGGCAAAAAAAGATAACATTGCACGGTTTGTCTTTGTGTTTCCAAGGGTCATTTGAACCAGTGCTAGGCTTAGTTTCCTGTGATCTCTGTACATAGCACCAAAGAACTAGTCTAGACACGTTTACTTCAAAAGACATCATCAGATCCAAGTGTCCTGAAGAAGGGCACTTCGTCTGGCTCAGGCCCAGTGATGTGATGCTCTGCCTATTTGAATTCAGGATTTGAGCTGGATCACATCTGAACGGCTTGAAATAGAGTAGGGTAAGGTCTGTCAGCATCTGGCCACAATAGAATGTTTATTTCTTATGATCATCCTGATTAAGGAGATCCAAAATATTTGATATGTAGCAACGGACGCAGTTTTACCTAACATTGACCTTTGAACTGCTGCTGTTACCTCTCCAGCTGCTTGACTTAACTGAAAACAGTCCCAACAATCTCTTTCATTGGTATGGCTTATTTTAACTTTACATTCTGCAGGGTGATTCAGAGTATGTGTTGGTATGGTTTGCTAAA
This sequence comes from Toxostoma redivivum, assembly GCA_013397375.1. Classification (NCBI taxonomy): domain Eukaryota; kingdom Metazoa; phylum Chordata; class Aves; order Passeriformes; family Mimidae; genus Toxostoma; species Toxostoma redivivum. Next base: position 54,896 of record VXBI01011354.1, read on the forward strand.
AGGGAGGCTTAATCACAGATGGGAGTTGTGCTGTTATAATACCACAACATATTATTTGTACACCTAAGGGATTATAATTTTGTTCTTCTTTGGCCCCATACAAATGAAAGAAAAATAAACCATACTTATATTTTGGCTTTTATCAAATCTGAATCCCAAAATAGCAGCATGCATAAATTAAAATCTACTGAGCAGTTTTAGCTATGCTTTTTTATTGTTAGGCCTTTTCCCATACATGATGTCCAATAAACAATTATCTGGTCTGAGAAGTCTTAAGGGGCCTTAAGAAGCAGCATAATGTGCAAGAAGTGGTCAACCTCCCAGAGACAGATCAGGGGATGGGGCTGAGGAGAAAGGACAGTGCAAAACCTTCTAAAAAAAAAAGTCAAATAACCAAAACCCAGACTCCCACCTGACACCAGGATTCCTCCTGATTCAGAGATCACAAAATGTCAAGACTCCTGAGCAGCTGACAACCCCTTTCCTAAGTCTGCAGGCTTTACAGCAGGGCAGTCATGTCCCTCAGAGTTAAAGGCTGATGCTCAAAGGGGTTTAGATTTTCCATGGGGTCTTTTGCCTGGGGCTTCAAAGTATTGGCAGTGAGTGAATGGGCTGATGTGGTTAAGGACTTCTGTGTAGTAAATGGAAATGGAGAAGTGGGTTTTGGATAAAGTAGATTTGTGGAGGAATCCTGTTTCTCTTTTTCTCACTGAATCTTTTTATATTAAGTATTGTTGAGAAGCAGGAGAGAACTATTTAAAACATCATACACCACAGTTTTCATGTGCAGGAAACAGCAAATTACTATATCACATCAACTTTAACCAAAGTCAACAAAAAGGCCAACTCATGATTTTTTAGGCAGATACTGCCTTAGAAAGTCAGCAGATGTACCTGGAGCTTGTTAAAAACCTAGCCGTGATTCACTTTATACCAGCCTGACCCAAATTAGTATCCCACTCTGCTATGAAAATACAGATTTTAATTAAAGCATCCTGCGTGTATAGCTCTCTTCTCCTTAGTAATAGTGCAGCACAGTAGCCCGGTGACTAAACAATCCTCTATTGACAGTTTTATTTTACATCCTCCTCCATCACCACCTTCTCTGCCTTACTCATGAAGAATGATTTAGAAATTTCATATTGAAAGCAAAAGTTCATAGCTGCATTGCAAATCATTTTCATACAATATTCAAATCTATTTTCATCATAACATTTGCATATGCATCCTATCCATGTGTATAACACTAGAAACTGCTGTACTTATTACTTATAATCTGAAATAAGAGCTGACATAACTTTTGACACAATTTGGCAATTGCTACAAAATGTGGTATTTTCAATTCTGTGTATCTAAGCTCATACAGTTCACATTATATAAATACATTTTATGTCTTTGTTCTCTTGATTTTTACTAAGTCAGAAAGATTCTAGCTACATGGAAAGCCAACTCTGTTAAACCTAGATCTTGATTCTGTTCCCTGCATTTATAAATGTTTATCTTCCTTAGTACGTAAAGCCTCTTACTTGTAGACTTGGGAGTCCAATGAGATGTGAAATGCATTACCGAGGTTTGCTTTGCTTCTGTCTCCTGCCTTTTTTCTCCTACTCTATTTGGCACCACAGCAGCTGGACACTGAACTGAGGTTTTTCCAAATGTCTGGGCTAATTTCCAAGTAGGTTCTTCAAACAGATGTTCCCACTGAATTTCACCAAGGACTAGTTTCATTGTGCCTAGAACCATACGCTCTTTTTAAAAAAGCCCTTTTTTCTGGTGGAACTGCCTTTTATACTGAGATTCAGCTAAAGCTATGAGTTAGAAGTTCAGAGTTCAGACCACTGTTTAGTTAGCCAAATATACAGATATAATTTTTAATTAGCCGAGTATAGTAAGTAAATTCCCTATATTGCACATTTTCCTATGTCTCTTAATAATCATGTTTCCTTGGTGCAGGAGAAACAGTGTCTTTCCTATCCATGAGAAGTTTCAGCATAATTTTCTACTCTTCACATCATAGGCTGTCTAAGTACTGAGTCAAGATTGTCCTCTTCTTTCCAGCAAACTTGTTCAGATGCTGGAATATTAAGATTAAAATGCGAATGCTGAAATTTAATGATAGTGTGTGCAGCTGAAGAGTCACAAAACCTGTTACAGCTGAACACAAATTGCGCTGCCTATCATTTAGTTATGCAGTTTCTAAGTAGCCCACATGTGACATCATTTGAATTCCAGTGATGGAGAAGACATTTTATTTCTCTTAGCCAAACATAACAGTTACAGGAATCTTATCTGAAGAGCAATGTCTGATTTCATTCCAAAGAACAGAAATATGAAATCCTAGTGCTAGGAATGCAATGTTTAGGTCACTTTGCCTGAGGGTAAGCATATGTGTCTGGTAAAACTACGTGTATGTGTCCACAGTGACTGAGCTCTGAGCCAGGCTGCTGCAGCAGAACAGGCTGAGCCAGAGTTAATCAGCCTCACGAAGAGGACAGATATCCCAGTTTACAGTGAACACTGTGCTAATGCCATTCAGCAGTTCTAGACCGCTGCACAAAGACTGCATGTGTGCAGCTGTCTGCACCTAGCCTTGAAGCCTCTGATCTTTCCTCCTTCTTGCCATGCCATGCTTGGACTATTAGGTATGATCTGAGAATGTCAGTTTGGGTTTGCAGAAATTAAAACTATGAAAAAATTTAAACATTTACTGAAGAACTAATAATTTTGCATGGTCTTGGCTAAAACAATAGCTTTGACTATTTTTCTTTCCAAGTGCCTAGAAACATAGTTGTTTCTTCTAAGAAACTACTAGAAGTTAGTTCTGTGATGTAGATACAAGTTTGAAAGGCATAATTACATCAAGGAAATACATAGAGATCACAGACTGAAAATAACTTGAGCTGTTTCTTTCACAGTAGTAAACTCACAGAAGAATTAAGTATTGAATTTACTGAAAAGAAATGCAACTTTATAGCATTGCTGATATCCACACTTCTAAACATTACTTTTTTATATATAGGACAGAAGAAATCTGTAGTAGGAAAAATCTCACGTAACTGATTTCAAAAGGAGCACTTCTTATCCCAATCTCTTTCAATGGCACCACTAGGAGGAAACTGCTAGAAAATGTTATCTCAGCCAATGCATGTTTTGCCTAGGCAGAAAACAATCCCTATATGCTTTTGTTTTTAAATCCTGCTGCCTCTTTCCCTTGCCAAAACTCACTCCAGTACTTTCCATTTTGCATGGTACTTAGCTCTTTCCATATCACTTGTTCATATCCACAAAAAAAAAGTGTAGTATCTGTATAGGAGCCTCTGAATAATTGAATCTTATTTGTTTAATTTAAATATCTAGAAGTCTAATATTTTGATAGATTGAATGATTAATGAGAATGAAGGGTGTGGTGTAAGAACCAGAACATAATAGAAAAGTTATTATGAAAGTGTGTAAAACCATATTCAGCAGACAGCTTTTCCTTATTACAATTCACTAATTGTGCTCTACTTTGCAGCCTATATCAGCATTGGAATGCTTCTGGAATTACTCCATAGTTAGCAGTGCTCCAACTAATTGGTATTTCTCAGAATCAAATTTGTGATCCATTAAAAGAGAATTTTTGAAATTCTCATTTCAATACTATTACTTATACAGCAAAACCATCCTACTCTTGTTTAGTTTTCTGTGTAGCATGCACATTGTATTGCGTTCAAATTTGTTTTTGAAAGAATCATTTCTTTACAAAACACAAATTAACAGGACTAATTATATTTGCCTGAGCAATATTGACTACTCAGGGACATAGATTTCATTCTTATAAAAGCCATTCTTACAAAGCCAAATGAAAACTGATGTCCTAAAAAGTGACAACTAGGATCTTCATCCTCATTAAGCCACTTCTTGTCTTTACAATTTACATATTCCAAATTTAGATCCCATTATATGCTAACAAGCACTGCTACACTGTGATGTGTGAAATTCAGAACTTGTTGAATTTAACGGGAATGGCCTGGATTTTCCGCATATGCTAAAGGTCTCTGAGCCAACAGAATTAATTTTTACAGTATGACAAACTTTAATGTTTGGGGCAACTAGACATGAAATCATTATGACTTTATGTCCTTGATCTCTTATTTACACCAAATGTATTCTCCTTTTTAAAATGAGGGGTTGCCTTATATTTCATAGTTTGTAAATGCCTAGATTTATAGCTGGTAGCCCTAGAGTGATTATTGCAGTAACACATATTTATAATTCTCTTCTAGTGTTAAAACACCACAACCTACACTGCTTTCCACATTTTTAGATTGGGAAAAAGTGGAGGGTTGTTTTAGTACGTTCTTTCTAGCATATTCCAATCTTTGCTCACAAAAGTTGTCCCAATGAACAGAATGGTCAGTGTAGCAATTTAATTAAAATAGAATAGAATAGAATAGAATAGAATAGAATAGAATAGAATAGAATAGAATAGAATAGAATACCTGTGATTTTAAGAACTATCAATTCGGAGATCTCTTGTAGATGGACTCCTTCCTGGATACAAATGTATACAATCACAGTTGTAGTGATTATAATAATAATACTAAAATAAAAGAATTTTATTTAACTTTTTAGAAATGGCTAGCTGTAATTTTTTTGCCCTCTGAAGTACTGTACTTAGGGTAAAGTAAGGACTGGTAAAAGGAAGTAATAATAAGAGGAATTAAAAAAAAAATCCATGGGCAAACTTGTAGGCCAGAGATCTAGGAAATGAAGTGGCTCATCAGAGCAAGGAGAATTGCATTTCCTAGTATGTTTACATCTAAAAATAAACTAAATTGGTCCAAACCATCCCACAAAAACCCCATGCCACAAAAGTCAAAAGGTGGTGTATCCTAAGGTGGAAGAGTGCAAAGCCGTTCCAGTGCTAGAATAAAAACACTAAGAAACAACATGGTTATGAAAAATGGTTTGAAGTTTAGTCAAATTTTTAATGCAATGCAGCGGTAATGTTTGAGTACCCTTTTCATAATGTTCTTGTTTATGTAATGCAGCCAGCAGGTTTCTAGTTAGAAAGATTAGGGAAAAAAATTGATAATACCTTGTTAACAAGACATCTTGTGAATTTTGCATAAAAAAGAACAACAGATAATTATTTCTGAATGCATAACAGATGTTTATAGCCATATAATAAAAAACCAGCTACCCCAGAAAAGCTCAAAAGCAAGAAATTTTATTTTTTTGCAAAATGCCAGCTTAGCCTCATTAAAAACACGATTGTCCATATAGGATATCATCATCAGAGAAGGAAAAGTTAATATATTTTTTGTGATCAGACTAAAATCTGAGCATAGTACTGAAGCAGATTGGAATAGGTTGAAAGCCCAATTTTTATAGATACTTTAATTTCTATACTACTTTCATTCTAAACTAATTATGCACAGGGAAACTGTCCTTTAGCCATTACTTTTTGAAGGAAGCAAAACTCCAATACTGACAGAAGGAAGAGGCAAAGGCTATAGGGAACAGATTATAGTCTAGCCTTATTTCAGAAAAAATTATTGGAAGGCATTGATGTTTAAGGATGTATTGGGCTAAAATATACAAACTGCTGGCTAATACAACAGGCCTTCATAACAAGATACATGGCCTAGTTTATAAAAGTAAACACTCTTCTTGTTTTTTTTTCCAGACATAAGAATACCTTTGAATAAAGGAAATATGAATACATATCTTCTGTATTGGAAACAGAATCTCTATGAAGGTAAGCTGATCACTTCCACTCACAGAATGATATTGGAGTGTGTCGGTGAACGCCTCTTTAGCCTTATAATCAAAACAATGGGCACAGTTTATAGCTTTGTGTTGAATAGAAAGAACAAGGTAGGTTTGGCATGAAAGAGGACATAGTTCTGCATACAGCTTATTGTAAACAGTTGACTTCCTTACAAGCATTGCTGTCATGGAAGTTCTCCCATGCTTCCCATCCCTTCTTCCCTCACCTCCAGATCAGTGTCTACCTCTGCACTGTCTTTAAAGGTTTGGGAAAATATTCTTATGCATGTCATCCAAAGTGTATGTCAGCTTATTGATATCTGACATATTTACCCACAGATAACCCAAAGGGTGTTAAAAACCACATGAAATTATTTACAAAATATGAAGAATTAAAGGAACATGAGATAAGTTGATATTTAAAATTTATAACAAAGAAGAGAACAAATTTTCATTGTACCTGGGGACTGAGTAAATCTGAAAGGTAGTTCACTGTTAATTTTTCTGTTTGACAAACAAAAACTTTCCTAAGACCCACAAAACACATAGTTCAGTCTGGTAAGAGGAAGCACTGCCCATTTGGGCTGACTCTTCAGAGGAGGTAAAAGGATCCTATAACATCAGAACAGCATGATAACTTTCAAGAAGTAAAATTTATCTAATCTAATCTGATACCTTCAAATGGAAACCTTATCAGAAAAAAATATTATCTAAATTGCTCTGTAGATATTTTACATAATTTGAGAACACATTTTAGGAAACTTAGTTGGCAAATTAGTAAGATATTATAAAATACTCTGCACTTAGTATATATTTCCATATTTAAATATTCTGATTTATGAAAAGGGGAGGGGCAAGAAAACTAAAAGAAATGAAGGCTTAAGCTACACATTGAAGAAAGTCCAAGTTGGAGACACGGAGTAAAAATGAAAAATTAATTATCTATCTACTCAAGGAAAAATCTTCTGATACCTAGTTTTATTCATAGCACTCTCATGCACAGTATTTTATTGATTAATTTGTGTAGCAGAATGATAGACACTTATCCCACACGCACGCTTTTGCCAGTAGCAATGATTATCTGTGAATATCAAATCATATACAGCAGATGTGATTATGAGTTGCCAGGTTTGATTAGTGGAACACAGCACATTTGCATACTCCAGATAATACCTTGAGATATAAATAAAGGGGGGGATAATAGTCTTTTTAAAGTATTCTTAAGAAATATTTAATAAGTGAAAGACAACTTTCTGTATATTTGTTGTCTCTTTCATTTACTTGGTCTTCATCTCACATTTTAATTCCTTTAGTTCAAAGTGTTAGATACCTATGCCTACCAGAAAATTTTACACAGCCCTACTCAAAGAATAGTAAATGGTTGCAGGAAAGCTTCTTTTATGGCTGAGCATAGCTTGTCTTTTGGCCTCAAAATCCTAGAAAGACCAGCAGTTTCTCTTCCAGCAACAAAGAACCACATCTTTGTCAATAATTGCTCACAGTAGTAAGTTGAAATGGAGTGCAAGGTGACAAGAAGAAAGTAGGAGAGAGATAGAAAGGGTGTAGTCAGCCTGGATACAGGTATATGTTTAAAATTTAATTGCTGTGTTTTAAAGGGCTATCCTGATGCATGGATAAGATTCATCCCCAACAGAAAGACATGCAAGGGCTTACTGAACATCAAAATATGTTTCAGGTTTTGGGCTTGTACTCCCCCTTTTCATAGATGCAACATTTCACGTTCTTCTGGAGGACTGCTTTCTATTTTTTGTTGTGCTTGTTCTCTTCTTTTCAGTTCAATATCTGCCATGAGTAGGTGGCTGTCAGTGCGTGTGGGAGAGCACTTGGTTACATCAGAAATTCTTGATTCATGAGTGAGAGGAGTGAAGGAAAAACTCCCACCAACACATATTTATTCAGCCTATTTAAATAGACTTGGCAATACCAAAGAGAAGATAATAATCTGGACACATATTGAGGGCCTACTCATGCCTTCCCCATTTACATAGAGAAAGCAGGAGTCATCTAACTCTGCTGCTGCAATTCCACCATTTCCTCAAATTTAGAAAGCCCATTTCTGTCTTCCAAGGGCCACATAACATTCTACATAAAGGCCTCCACTAGGAGGGGTGCCATTTGGGATCAGCTATGATCATCCATTAGTTTCACAGTAATTTGGCAGAAGCTGACACGTGCTCATTGAAAACTGTATGAACAAGGACTACCTCGACTGCTAAGAAATTCGAAAGTCAAGTACTCTGGCAAAGCTCAACATCTTCTGTGAGCCTCTGTAAATGGTTTGTTTGATACCTGTGGTCTAAATACCTGGTCAGTTTTAAAAGAGGGGAACACATTTTACCTTCCAGCAAAACTAGGGGAAATTGAATATGGGAAAGACCATTCCTTATTCCTACAAAATTGTCTTTAAAAAGAAATACATGGAATCTTGAAGACAATTTGAATATGAAATGTTGGTATCATGTTCAGTGGTTTGTGGATTTTCTGTGACATTTCTGTGTCCAAAACTGTTGCGTTTTATGTGCCAAAACAGCCATTTCAGAAGAGAGTAAATATTTTAATATTGTTTTTATTATATCATTAGGTGATGGAAAAACTTCAGTGGAAGTCCATAGAGACTGTATTTAGCTGTCCTGATAATGTATCATAGCATCTCCATCAAAATGACAGATCTTGTGAGATCCTGTCAGGAATTGTTCTGGGGATGGAACAAACTTTTTCTATTGCCTCTTTCATATTCTAGGTAACAGAAGGCAGTTTACAACTAAGCCATTATAGCTGCAGAATGCTGTCAGTTGTATTTTTTATTTTGCTTTGAAAGCAGCAATGCAAGTGCCAAGGACAGAATCTTGATGTGATACGTTATTTAAATGATAGCATATCAAAGGGAACAGAAATATGTGCCAAGCTACAAGTATGTGAATAAGCACCTCGTCCAACACATTGACAACTGTGTACTACAATGGCAAACATCTAATTTTAATTCAGGTAGGAGAGATGTCACACTAATTTTAATGATTTTACTAGGCTAAATTGTGGAATGCATTGCCAAAGAGTTAATAACACCAAAAATGTACATGCTTTCAACTGGACAATTGCACAGAAATCTTTGGAGGATTCTTAGATACAGAAAAACAACAGTTCATTCAGGGACTTTTGAGCCTCTAACAGGAATCTCTGGAATAATACTCAGAACAACTGTAGTTTACAGAACTCTTAATCAGTGCTTCACCTATGCATCTATGCTCATGACTGAAGACCACTGAGCTGTGTGAACCTTTGGTTTGGCCCAGTATAACTACTCATTTTGTGCGACATCTAATGTGAAATACTGTAATATTACCATAGAAATAATAGAAGAATCTATCTCCAAACTCTGAAGAAGCTGACTAATTATTTGCTCATTAGCATTGCTATTACTGGGCTGCCTAGAATCAATCAGATGGATAGCATCTACTAACACCTACTTTCTCAGATTCTGTACAAAGGGAAATAAAGTGAGCCCTCTAAGTGTAACTTAGATTGGGGGAAAACCGACACTTGGACCCAAACACACAAAGCAGGTACAAAAATAAAGGCAACAGCAGAAAGCCCAATATACAACAGTTTCAGTGCTACAACAGCTTAATTAATCTAAAGATTCTTTTTTAGCTATAAAATAAACAAGTATTTTGGATCTCCATAATACATTAGCTGGCAAATGGAGAGCACATCCCCACATGAGGCTGCATGTAAAGACGAATGAAAGCTCATTTAGAGATGAAATCTCATATAAATGATTAGTCAAATGTGAAAGTCAACATTTCAGTAATTAATCAGTAATTAAAAAGAACTAGTATGAAGACAACTGATCAGTCACACATATTCCATTTCAAAATCAAAGGCAAATCAAATTCTCCTTAGACCTAACCTAATGATGCTGTACTATATGTATGCTTTAAAATGTTGTCTTTTAATATAGCACTTATAACAGAAACATAATAGTGTGCAAACTGAAATGCATTTGTTTTGCAAGTTCTCTAAAGCAAAGTTTTCAGTAATTTTTTTTTTAAACTTATACAGGACATAAACAGGATACTTCTTCAGGATACAAAAATTCAAACAAATTTTTTACTTTTTTGAAGTTTTCCTTTCTGCCACATTATATCTGTTGTACATTTCAGGAAACTATCTTTTTCATCCTCTGGTTTCATTAAATTAATGAAAAGTCCAATTTCAAAAAAGTTTTAACAGAACCTGCAATAGCTCAGAAACTCAGCAGTAGTCTCTGTCTCTTTCGGCAATAAATTACTGGCATGAGATCCATGAAAAATTAACTTATAACTGTTAATATAATTCTCAATACACTTGATTCAGTGTAAACTGGATTCAGTTTATCTCTTTAAGGAATTATTTTATTATTATTTTTATTCATATTTTTATTTTAGTGCCAGACTCTTTCATTGTATTTCTCAAACATCTTTCAGCATAAGAGAACAAAAACAGGTAACAAAGTTCTGGTTTTTGTTTTCTGTGCTTTGTTTTTGTTACTTTTATAACAACCCTTGTAATTTTTCCCTGTTTATTTTGTTGAAAGATGTTTTGGTAGATTTCACAACAAATGGCCATTTCCCTCATTTCTTTTTCATATACACTGGATTTTATATAATGAGCTCTTGGGCCTGTTGTTTTAACACCATTAATGAATTGTTATGTAAAGTTCTTATTGAATTCACTTATGAAAGAACTGTGGTCTCCATGAATTGTATTAGTGCTAATCAGCAATTCTGATCTTGCAACACAAGAGATTCATCCATCTTATTGTCCATCAAACATGAAAGGCAAAGGGTTTAACAGGAAGGAGAACTGTAACTACCTTCCAAGAGTGACTCTTACCTCAGTCTGCAAGTAGCCCCCTTTGAAAGCATTTAATGGGCCTCAGATAATCTAATTTTTATACCATAAAGGTTGGATGTCAAGGCTAAATTCAGGGTTCTTCTACAAAGTAAGCAAAGGGAGATAACTGTTTCCAATGACAGACTTCTCACTGTCTCTGGATGTGTCTAACTCTCTGGAATAGAAAAGGACCTAGACAACTGATTTAGACTAGATACCTAATTTTAATGGCTACCTGTTAAAATATTCCACCCATAGATTAGTTTATTGAAATGTGACTTCATTTATTTGAATTAAATTAATTTCCAGTATTTCAGTTAGTTAGTTGTTCAATAGATTCTACATAGCTTCAGTTTTTGCAGATATGTGATTACACAATTAGTCACTCAAAATATAGGACTTTCTTTCATTTTCCAACAGTAACTCATGAAGGAAATTTAGTGGGCAGAAAATTCTAGCAAGAAGAATACACCAATATGTCTTCTAAAAGAAGGTTCCTGAGTTTAGAAACATTTTCAGGTAGTTCTTACATTATAAATGGTTCCTTAAAAACATAAGTTCCTGTGTGGGATTCTCAGAGCCATAGATTAAATCCTATATATCTGTGAGAACATTTGTAGAAATTAAAATTAACTAAGAAAACAAGCTTATGAGTTCTCTTGGCTTTGATTTATATATTTAAAAATTATTAGAGTTATTTTCAATGTTTTGCCACACTATGTTTGATTTTACAAAATAGATTAAGATAATTAGCTGAAATATTATGCACTGTAACTAACAAAATTTATGTAACCAGTTCTGTGCTGTAATGTCTGTTAGGGTTTAAGAAGTGGACGGTGTCTTTCTGCTCTCTGAGTTTTTTTCCAGATTAATTTTGTTGCGGACCCTCTAAGGAATTGCCTACAAAACAGACGAAATATAACATTGTGACTAGCAGTACTTACATAATGTGGCATTGAATAGACACATGATATATTGAAGGCTGAGCTTGTATTCACTTTGAGGAGCGCAAAATCTGTATTCACACCAAGCACTTACTTAAATTTATGTTCCAGAGCATTTACCAGGGGACATTCAGCTTAATTTATCCTGGTTTCAGCTGCAGCAACTTTAAACTATCTACATAATAGTTCAATCTAACCCATTACTTTGAATAAATATTTCATTCTGGGTTGTACCATAATAGGGAGATTCCAAGTACAAATGGAACTTTTAATACTCTCAGTTTTTTCTTCTTTTCTTTTTGAATCTATTAAGACTTTATAGATTTACTGTAACAGTCGTTGCTTCCAACACATAAAGATCAGCTTTATTTGGCTACATGTATTCAACATATACCAATGTTGAATACAGCTGTCTGTTAGGCCCAGCTTAAGTGGGAAGCTGGGGTTCAGATGGAAGATCCACTATATATTTACTTATCAGTGTTTAGTGAAACAGCTGCCAGAAAAGTGTTTTATAAAGAGTTAGCAGAGAATTCAACGATTAAAATCAGTCACCAAGCCAGCTCAGATGGGAGTTTCCACTGGGCATTTCCCTCACTTGGGCATGTACTACTCAGTAGTAGATTTGCTTCTTGTTTCCTATCTACTTTTGGCATACGCTGTATTCAAATTAGCTGCACTTCACAGGATCCAGCCAGGTTCATGGGATAAAGAGAGGAGCACAGGTTCAAGGAACCTTCTGTCTGGGTAAGCAACTGGGTGTCTCAGCATCTGTGGGGTGAAATAGACAGTTCCTAGGTTGACTGGCCACTGGGAAGTAATTTAGAAGAAAACCATAGTGCCTAATTATTAATGATGTGGAGTTTCCTACTAATTCCTGAAGATAAAAAACAGCTTCTTTCCTTCTTCAAACAAAACTAGTTTTGCTAAGACACAGCTTTCCTACATCTTTTTCCTTACTCATTTGAATTTCTTGGCTTAATACTTGACAGTCAGGTGGAGAGAGCCCTGACCTGGAATGGCATTTAAAAATACCAGCAAAATGACTGAAAAAATGTGAGACATCTTACTATTTTGAGTACTTTGACATAGGACTAACTTACAGTTGCCTTTCAGTCTTGCTACACATTGCTTGTAGGCAGGGTGTCAGCTGGGTTTTGCTTGTCTGGAAGGAAACTTGAGTAAGAACACAATTGACATATGTGATTCTGTATTGTAATTATATACTTTTAGTCTCTAATGTATTTATTTTTGTGGGAAGCCATGTATGCCAGAGATTCAAATGCAAAAATTTTTACTTTTGGAAGACCATTACAAAAGAAAAAGCAACCAGACAGAAAGTATCACTTAAACGAGGAAATCATCTAAAATACTTAGGTGATGCCATCTCTGAAAGGAAAGGTACTGGGAAAGTAAAGTGTTTATATACTGCATGAGAAGGATATTCAAGAGGTCAGAAAGCAGTAACTTCATTTATTACTATGAAAAAGCCCTAAACATCAGTGATATATGTAAAAAACTAAAATAGTCAAACATTAATTCAACATTGAATGGAGATGTAGAGTATCTTGTCAAGAGAATCTTGACCAAGCCAGATGAGCATATTCATGGAGACAAAAGTCATCCAGAACCTTAGATATACACAGACTACCATCTAAACCTTTGAGTTGAGATCCACAGATTCCACAAATCTTTGGCTAGAATAACTGGGCTCACTCTGGCCTTTTACTGGCAACTCTACATTGTGGTATAAAGGTACAGAGGGACATTCACAGGTTTTTGTAGCACAATGAAATTCACACTTATATCAGGTAATAATATTTCCTGATATATAATGCATTCCCAAATCTACAATTTTCCCATAAAAAATATTATCTCCAGGTTTTAAAATTAGCTACAAAATGTGTGTACAGTATACTGTAGAGTTTACAGTAGAACACACCTAGGGGCACATTCTGCTTTTGATGATGCATGTAATTACTACACCATAATGATAATGTGAGTTACATGCTTATTTTAAACAAAGTCCTTCTGCTGACATCAGTACAAAGGTAATCACACCCTCAGTAGAAAAAAAAAAGAGTCCTTAAAATGAAGAGTAGTGATTTAAAAAGCAAGCTTCTGCTAGTATTCTATTACACGGAAACAAAAATGTTGCTAGTATGACTTGCTAAGCTGCTTCACATTATTAACGTTATTTTACAAATCTATATGCTCCTCCTATGTAATTAGGAAGAGTTTCTTCTTGTGGTTCATCAGTCAGTTTAGCACAGATTTCATCCCCTGCTTTCATATACTGCTCCAGATCTCTTTCAATCTATTTGTATATCACTTCTTTCACATTAATATCTCCATTAGCATCAAATATATCCTTGTAAAGATGTACCTGATCAAACTCAATGTCATGAGTTATGAAGTGGTCAATCACAGGCTGAAATTTCCTTCAGGGCAACTCTACCTGCTCCATTGTGGGGATATCCATGGGCTGCAGATGGTTATCTGCTCCAACATGCTCCTCCGTGGATTCAGGGGGACATTCCGCTTCACCATGACCTTCTCCATGGGTCATAGGTGGATGTTCCAACATGATTTTCTCCATGAGCTGCAGGGCAATCTCTGTTTCATCACCTAATACACTTTCTCCCTCTCCTTTTTCACGGACCTTAGAATCTGAAGAGTTGTTTCTCCCATTATCTCACTTCTCTCTCATAACTGCTGCACATCGTTTCTTACCCTTTCTTAAACACGTTGTCACATAGGTGTTGCCAGTGTTGCTGGTGGGCTCAGCTTTGGGCACCAGTGGGTCTGTTTTGGAGCTGGAACTAGTTCTGTCTGACACAGGGTCAACTCCTGGTCTCATAGAATTTGACCCTACAGGACCCCACTCTCTCCCCTGGCTAAAAAAGCCTAGTAATTAAATACTATGCAGGAATATTCAATGCCTGCCTTAAGTTTTGAAGGACCGATAAAAGATGTTTAGATTGTAAACTGGGCTGCCAACATTGACAATTCCCAGTAAAAGTCTTTCTCTGAGTTTAGAACTTAATGAAACATTTAAAGTCTGGACAATTTTTTTATCCAAGAGATCTATCATGCTAAGCATTGCTTTCTAAATGTCACACAAAATGTTTCTCAGAATTCCAAAAACAAAGAAAGATAAAATGTAATATATGACTAAAAATTTCCAATTCCTTTCTTTTTTTCCTGATTGGTAGAATCCTTTAGCTCCTTAGTGCTTTGAAGCACTAAGCACTTGCTGTATTAGAATAACCCATACCTGAAGAAGGTACACCTTCTACTGCCCCTATGAAAAGCCATTTTATCTAGCCAAAGTGCAAGCCTTGGAAAAATATGGGTAATGTGTTCTTGGAAAAAAAAAAAAGGGTAATGTGTTATTTTTAGCACTAAACAAGTGAATAGCTTTAGCCTTGTGATGCTCTTGAGCCCCCAGCTCCATACTTGGAGCATCCTACCCCACTAAGAGGTGATGTAACAGACTGAAATCCAGAACTGATTTTGTGGAAAACATCTAATATCTGTGAAGGAGATAAGAAAAAGCAGGGCAAGGAATATATTCACAGAGGCAACAATAATGGTAAGCAGGAATAGTGGATGGACACAAGGAAGACTGAATTACAGTGGGTTGACTGAGCCTTAAACTGTAGCCAGAAACCAGCCTAATCATGGCTTGGTGAAAATTGATCTTTGAGGGTGGATGAGAATAATATTGAGTGGCAGAAAAGCACTGCGTGAGATGAGAAAGTAAAGACTCAGGAAACAGAGCTTAAGGGAGAGGTAAAACAGTGGTAGGAAACAGGAGCAGGATCCTGATCTATTGCAGAGTTTTTTTAGAAAATCATACTGATGTTTTATAACAACACAAATACCATGACATCAGGATAAATGGTATCTTCTGTCAGGAATCAAAGTGACAAAAGGGTGAAAAACAAAGTCTGTGATCTCTAGTTCACTGTGAAATTGTGGAAGTTCCTCTCTTCAATATTTTTTCATTAAACCTGCTAAAAGGGTTTTTTTTCCACTTCAAAGTAAGAATGTATCATTTTTCCTAGCTTGAATTTATGTATTATCAGTCCATTTAGTCCTCTCAGGCCTGTAAGGAGATAATATTCACATATATATCTTTATCTTTAACAAATGGTGCTATATGCCTGGTGCTGTTCTCTGATAAACAATCAGTTTACCTCTAGTGCTCTCTGTAATGGTATCCTATGTATTCCAAAGATTGATCTAATTTTGTTTTATGATGCTCCTAACACCATCTTCATAATAACTTCTGCAGCTTCTAAGAAAACACAGGTTAAGGAAGGTGTCACCAGACCTGTCAATCACTTCAGTATGGAGAGTACTTATTACCAGTACTTATAAACAGCACTGTATTACTGAGGAGTAGTCTTTTTCCTTCTTTCTCTCACTCACAAATGTACATACATAGTATTATTTCCAATAATTGCTTCACAGACATCTGCTATAAATCATAAATGATGATAAAATAATTACAGAAATGCGGCAAGAGGTTACTCTTGTCATTTCATCTTGTCTTCACACGTCACAAAGCTATCCAGCTTGAGAAGCATTCCCACTCTGATCTTTATGTGTAACAAAACAAGAGAGCTTCCAGACTGACTGCTGGGCCTTTAATGGCAGCACTGAACACCCAAGCAGACTGACTGGCAGATGTGCACAAAAACAAAACATACAGAAACACTTTCTTTTTTTTCTAAATGCTTAGAAAAATTATTAGAACAAATGATGAGGGAAAAAACCCACCAGTTAATATCAGAGACTTCCCCTTCCATACTGGTGGATATCCTGAGTTAGATTGCAACTGAACTGTTTGTAGGGTTGTCAGATGGATGTAAAAGGAATAATAATATGAAACCACAAGTGTTCCACCTGGGATTCACCACATCAGAAAGAATATTTCTTCATGCGTCCTCTCACTCCTACCACCACCTTCCCAAACCTGAAATATCTAAACAGTCTCTACAAACTTTCTTTCACTAATGTGTGTTAAGCAGATGTGGCACTCTGATGCTATCAACCTGTACACAATAAATACTTTTTTGAACGATATAGATTTACAACAGTCCCAGTCTAAAAAGATATCTTCAAAATAGACCGTGACCTGAGTGCTCCCTAGATGAACAGTCCTTATGTATTGAGACATGCATCTTCCCTTTCTGAAGGAACTGGAGGCAGATAACATTTTTTTATATAGGCAAAACTGACACATAGATATGCAAACAAAGTCAATTTACAGCAGTAAGTAAAAGTCATACCATGTCTGATTCAAAGCAGCACAATTGATGCCTATCTGGAGGAGGCTCCACTCTCTGAATCATCCTGGACAGTGCCTATTCACAGGCACTGTAGGAGCAAATACACTTGACAGGAGGAGGATGCCATTTTTTACTGTGCCAAACTCTGCTCACGTATGATAAAAGCAGAGGGAAAGCCTGTATGAGATGGGAAGGATTCAGTCAAATGTGACATTTATTCCTCACTTGCTGAAAGCTGAGGCTATGTCCTTCACAGGCTGTTGTCATTAAACATCTATGGTTTTTTCACAAGTGCTGTCACTAGTATCAGTTCCCTACTTTATCATGTTTTTAGTCACCTCAGTGTTAGATACTGGTGCATTGCTTTGTCCTTTTTCTCAAAAGCCTATGAAGTTAAGATAATAAAAAATGACCCCAGGTTGTGCCAGGAAAATTTAGACTGTATATAAGGAAAATGTTCTTCACAGAAACGGTTGTCAAGCACAGGAGCAGGCTGCCCAGGGAAGTGGTTGTGCCAACAACCCAGGAGGTATTTAAAAGATATGTAGACATGGGACTTAGCAACAAGGTTTACTGGTGGACTTGGCAGTGTTAGGTTTATGATTAGACTTGATGATTTTAGAGGTCTTTTCCAACCTAAATAATGCTTTCATCCTAAGTTGTTTACCCATCTGTATGTACTGCTCCCTAGAAAAGTGGCTTAGATGTTTGGGGTGGCTTGATGGATAACCTCACTTAGGGGTAAGCAGGTGGAACAACTAAGGCAGTGATCCTGGAAACAATTCTGGAAAATAAAGAATCACGTAGAAAAAAGAAGGAAATTTCATGATGCTACCTGCATAAGCTTTCTCTGCATGGCTACAACTCATCTTTCGGAGGCAGGCATATTTGACCTGGTGGAGCTCCCACCGCATCCTCTTTGTTAGGGCAAATCCAGCTTGATTCCAGCCCTCATTCCCGTGATTTTCCCTATTAGGGTTGCTTTTTTTTCCAGGTAGTTTCCAATTATTGATTTCAGGTGTTTTTTGTTTTTTTCTTTGAATCACAACTACTTTGATTTTTTCCTTTTTTTTTTTTTTTGTATATATGTAAAAAGAAAAGCTTCAGTGTCACACTGATATAAACAGTGGAAGAAATTAGATAAACTGGCACTTATATATTGTTACTGGCTATAAATCCAGGAATGAAAGTTATTGCCACAGAAACTGAATATGTAAAATACAGGATGAGAAGATGAAGCTTAATAGCACTGGAATCTGTTGAACATTTCTTTTCATTCTGAATATATATAACATACGCCCACAAAAGCATGCATCAACAGGAGTGGGTAAGGTTAAAGATGAATCTAAGATTGATTGTAAGAACTAAAGATTCATGTATGCCTAATCTACAGGTAGAAAGGGAGTATTTAATTTTTCTACATTCTTTTTTTTTGCTTACCTATAACTGTATTCATTTAATATTCAGCATTGTTCCTCTTTTCAAATATGCAACTTACAGCTTTCTGCCTTCTGCCAAAAGCATCAAACACAGGCAGTCTACGTGAAAAAACTTGAAAGGAATAAAAAAACCTCTCTATATATAAACCTTCCCTTTTAATTATGCAAATACAAATGCATGGCAGAAATGCATCAAATGTAGTACTTTATTACAGTCATTTAAAAGCTCAGTACCTTTTAAAATAGCTCATTGTGACTAAGCTTTTGCTGTCCTTTTAACCAAGCAGAAAATGTTCAAATCAGAGAAGTTTGGGTAAATTCAGACAAAGCGTGCTTAAGTTGGAAAAACTAATCACTGCATACATATTTTGTTGCCAAGCGACACTTCAGCAAAGCAAGGCTGCAATCAAGGTTCAAATGCTATTCTTGGCAGTAGTGCTGAGAGGCATGACAGCCCAGGATGGACCTGCAGCGTCACAGGCAGGATGTTCCTACCTGACGCTCTTCTAAGTCATAACAAAGGCATCAGTGTTGGGAGTATTTAGACATTTTCTTAGTTAGGGCAGATGCCATGATAGTAAATGCAAGATGAGAGTTCAGGGATAACACCTCTAAAACACAAGCAGTCAACTGTGGGCAATGTACCAAATGTTGCAAAGATAACTCTAATGCAGCTTTTCCCACCAGTTGAAGACAGTGGCTTTTTAAATAGGTTTTCTGTAATTTCCAGTTTAATCTTTTCAGAGAATAAAATTCATCCCCACTCAAAATAGTCCTTGATTTTTTTCTGCTGAGCCTAATCAGATTTCAATAAGGGGTTCACCACAAGTTTAAATCTCAATAATTTTAAAAGACAGCTCTCCAGGCTGATATGAATATTATCAGATACTGGATATTAGATTCCTGCTATATCTGACAACAGGAAAATAAGTGACTTCTTTTTTTTTTTTTTTCTGACAGGCCAGGCAAATGTAGAGATAGCAAAAAGAAATGAATTATTAGTGAAGAAAATGGGAAGAATTAGAGTGCTAACCCCTTTAGGTTCAATATCATTTTAGGGGTAGAATAAAGAAGATAGTTTTCAAGGTAGAAAGAAGATAATGGAGCACTCTAGTTCAGTGTCTATTTCTCTTGCTGGTCCAGAAGTTTTGACTTAACTGGCCAAGGACCAAGCGCCGAAGACTATTCAGCTTGCTCTGTTTGAACTCATTTTGACCGCTCTGTTTTACTTTCTTCAGCTGTAACAGTAATTTTTGCAAAGCTCAGAGAGTTACCTCTGCCTGAGTTTTATGTGCACTGCTCTCTCCATGTTTTAACATACCTTTGTAACAAAGAGCAGTAGCAAATAGTTGTTCTGTGCATGCCTGCAACATGCACATATTTAAGTATGATGGATACACTGAAGAGGAACATCAACTTGGCCTGAGAGCAGGGACACAGGACACAGTGTGTAGGAGAGCAAACCATGGCATGACCAGTCAGGAAGCATAGGATGGTCCTGGAGACGCGAGGCTATAAACTACTCAGCAGTTTTAAGGTAAAGAAATAGAGACTAGCAAATCTGGCCAAGGCAGTTTTAGGTTGCAGTGGGCTGCCCCTGGCTGGATGCCAGATGCCCACCAAAACCACCTTATTGTTCTCTTCCTTGCCTAGACGGGGAGAGAAGACAGAATGAAATGCTCATGACAAGATCAGGACAGTGGGAGAGAGAGATCGCTCATCAATTACCATCACAGGCAAAACAGACTCAGCTTGTGGAAATTAATTTAATTTATTACCAATCAAAATCAGAGGAGGGTAATTACAAATGAAACCAAATCTTAAAACTTCTTACCCCTACCTCTCCCTTCTTCCTTGTCTCTATTTGACTGCCAGTTTCTCTACCTTCTGCCCCAGGAACAGGATGATGGGGAATGGGGGTTGTACTCAGTTTATTACAGCACATGACATGTTGTTTCTGCTACTCATTTCTCCTCACAAGCTGCTCAGAGAAGTGGTGGAATCAGCATCCTTTGAAGTGTTCAAAAGTGTGTGGACATGGCCCTTGGAGATATGGTTTACTGGTGAGTATGGCAGTGCTGAGTTAACCATCTTTTCCTATGCTAATCTTTTGATCCTATGAACATCAGACAGAAAGGAATATGTGCTGGTGAGATTGTATGCAATAAATTTAACTGGTATTTAGTCAGATTTTTCACCTTCCACCTTTCCTCTTCCTTCTTCCTCCTTCCTCCTTCCCCCTTCCTTCTCCCTTTATTCTTCTTTCCTTTTTAATTTTTTTCTTTTTTCTTCTTTCTTTTTCTGCAACAAATAGAGCTGAACATGTTTTTGCTACTTAAATTTCATTCACAGTAAGAATGATCTCATTGGATAGAAGTGCATTTACTTTTTGCCCATAGAAAGGAAATTTGACTGTAAAAGTAAGGATGACCAAACATGTATTTAGTATTTCTTGCTATGAAGTGAACTGAGCTGATTAACCACTCCAACTTGCTGACAGCAGCTGTTCAGACCTTTTTGGGGGAGAGAGATGATTATCCTAGCTTGATTCGCAATATCTCAGAACATATCAGACCTTCAATGTAATCTCAAATTTACCATTAAAATAATATCTCTCTGCCATTCCTTTTCATTTCTTAAAATTTTCCCACATTGTTTTTTTCTGTTTCAAAGATTATACCATGTGTTACGTAGTATATGTTTTCTTTTAAATTGGATTACTGTTTGTGCAAACGAGGTGACCTCTAGGCTTTCAGGGGCTTCTGAGGATCAAGCAAAGTTCTTCAAAGGTGTTTAAAGGTCCTGAGAACTGTCACTGCTGTAAGCTTGTGTAGCTTTAAGTCATGTGATCATATGCCACTATGAACTCTAGATTAAAAATATAAATCAGCCCTCAGCAGCTTTGTATCTACCTGCTTTACATACAGATAAAAGAAAAAAATATCCAAAGACTTTCATTTTCAGGGGATTGGTTATTGCTGCATTCTCCTACCTAGAAGTGATGGATAGACTACATTACAAAAACCAGTTCTTGTCAGTACTTCTTAGAGCAGAACCATATGTCCTTCAAAGCAGATTACATTTTTTGTAAATGTATTTGGGTTTGTCTAGACATCCGTATCAGAGGAGTTAAAATCAAAAGGGCTAGGATCAAAGAAACCCACAAGGGGGTATTAATTGTACTGGATGTAAAGGTTTGCTGCTAAGCACTGCTACACACACAGTAAGTGTTTAACACTTTCCTTCCTGGATTAGCATGCAGGTCACTGCCAAGGCTATAAAAGAGTAAACTCTAGTCATGTCTTGGTGCACTTTTTCTCTTCAGAGGACTGCAAAACAGACATTTAAAATGGTAGGAGTTTTTGTAATCTGCCAGCACTGCATGGCTGACTGTTATTTTCAGGGTTTATTACATTCATTCCAATATTACTTCCAAAGACTCCACTGATGCTAATGTTCCCTGCCTCTTGAAACACATACACTACTCAGCCTATCAACTCACTGGAACCTATTTTGTCAAACTACACCCTAAGAAAGAAATGAGGCTCAACTTAATAGCTTTTGCATGATATATACTGACCCCAATTCCTCCTTGAAGGAGGCATATATATCAATAAATCAATCAGTCATACATTACAATGGACTATTTACACAACCTCAGAGGGCTGCTAAATAATGAACTTTAGATTACCTCAGTTAAAACTCAGTCATATGAAATGGAACTAAATGTACCTTAAATAATTTTACTGACAGATTTCAAATGAGTTCAATTCATTCCAGAAGTGAGGAAGAATGAAAAGTAAAACAGAACCAGGACTGAATCGCTCATCTTATTTTGAAGGGAGATCATCATACAGAAAATCTTATTATATAGAGAGAAAAGAGAATACTTTTAAATTTAAATTGTGAATTATGAAAAGGCTATGAAGCCAGTAAAAATATATATGACATAGCTAAAAATAATCTTAAAGGGTTATTTAAAAAACACCAAGTCAGTCCTGTTTCAAGAAACCTGAGAAAAGTACAGTGAGTATTCCAGTGCTCAGATGATTAATATGTTCCGCTTATAAACATAATTGAAATTGTTTGCAAACAATACCTTTATTAAAGGAATGAAACTGCAACAAAGGAGAAACTCCAAAGGAAAACTCCAACAAATGCAATATAAACAGTTTCTGAAGTATAAAATCTGAGAGTTTTCCATTGTACTACTGTGAGACTGATAATTTTTCTCCTCTGAAGTAGCTTATAAACTGTCATTGGGGATCAAGGTTTGATATAAATTGATCCAGCCTGTTGTTCATGTTGTTCCTGCTGGCTGTCTCACTGCTGCAGCTGCTGCCTGTAACTCACTTGGCTCTCTGTGCAGTGAGTTGCCTCTGCTGATGCTTCTGTGCCATCCTGGCTCTGCCTCACTTGCATCTCCTCCCACCACCTCTGACTGGTGCTGCTCCTCAGTCTCTACCTCGCCATCTGATTCCTACATCTTTGCTAGCGCTTCTGTTTCAGTTCCTAGAAAAAAATGTGTGCAACCTTGCTAAGGGGAAAGAGTCAGCTCACAGGAAATCCTTCAGCATCTTGTGGAATCTCTAACACCATGGAATGCGTTTGCCTTTGCATCTTGACATTGGAATTGACTATGGTTAGGGTGAATGGGAACCCTAGGAACTATTCATACTTTAAAATAGCCAAGATTTCTATATGTTGTTACAAGCCTTATAATTTTTAAAACCTATTTAACAAAACACCCTCTTCTTTTTATCATCTCCAGGTTTTCCTCTCAAGTGTCAAAAGAATGCTGTCTCTTTCAGCTGCTCCCTGCTCTAGAGCAGGAGAAAAGTATGAGCTCCTTAGAACTTAGCTATCAGGGATGATGAGCCAAGAAATTGTTTGAAAGAGGTTTGAGTGTGCCATTTTGAGACAGTTAAGGCTCAATACTAAGAGCATTGCATGAAGCAAATAAAGCATTGTGATTCTTTATAGGTCAGAAACATACTGACCCTACCAAATGTGGAAGGTTCTTTAGTAGCATATGGTGTATGGTTTCCCTTTTTTTTTTTCTTTTCTTTTTTTTTTTTTATAATCATTGTTGCAGGTGCTCTCTGGACACTGCTCAAATTTGTGTTAAAACTGCTGCTGTCTAAAAGGCTGCCTCTATGTCCATTTGAAAGCAGGAAATGGTGTCTTTTGGAAGGACAATTAAGCATGTATGGCTGGAAGAAATATCAGGAGGGTAGGGAGGCACTGTGGCAGAGCTGGGAAGAACCCTGAGGCAAAAGATCATCCTCATAGATTCCTAAGAGGAGCTGAGAGTTTATCTGAAATAGAAGGTAAACAAGAAAACAAGCCCTAAAAGTGACAGCAAGATGTTTTCCCAAAGGTTCAGAAAATATTGGATGGAGTTTGTGCAACGAAAGCTGCTGAAAGGTTGTGGAAAAGTAAGACAGGAGGAAGATATCTGTGTGTCTGCAAGAGGGTGGAGATTTCTTTTGAAAGACAGCACAGACAACTGATGCTCCTTGCAGCATGCAACATCAGCTTCACTTGTCAAGAGCAGCACCTCTACCTGGGTGCTGAAAATGCTGCATCCCTCCAACTGAAATTGCCCTAGGACAAGTTTGTCAAGGTTATGTCATACCTTGCACTGTCTCATACTTTGTGTTGTTATGAGTTCAATAGCTCTGCTGGAACTGCATCTGATTATCTTCATGCTCATTCTCACAAATGCTCCAGCAGTACTTTCTCCCCAGTCTATTGTACCTCCCACTTGGCCTATATCACTGTCTAGAGTACTTACTCCTAATATTAATTCACCATTCTTTTGTAAGAAGCCATGTTTATTTAGACTGTTAGGAAATTTATTCAAAACTCTTACTATAAACTTTCTGGCCTTGATAAGTTTTTTACCTTGTATAATGAATATAAATTTAAATTGGTTTTCATAACACTTCCATCTTGTACTTGATTTCCTACATTGAAGTCTGTTGATGCTCAAGAGAAACAAAAAACATTTTGAGCTCAGTTTCCAACCTGTTTGAGAAATGAATGTGTATTCTGTGATGCCTGTGAACAATTATTTCTTTTCTCAACTAGCTACGCTGCCGAGCAGTAATTGAGTGAATTTCTTTTCATGCATTTGAATAGATCTTGATGCTGATACAATTTATGTTTATTTTCAATGTTTAATCATCCAGGACTATCATACATATCACAGTGATGAATTCAAGAATGACATAACAATGTAAACCAATGTGATCTATCAGTTGGAACTTTCACTTCCTTGCAGCTGTGATTTCATTTCTTACTGATAAATGGTATCTTCATAATCTAATATTGGAACTGTAGTTATAATCGTTACATAATCTGTTCTGCAGCATTCAGGGTAAGATGAACCATGGCACAGGAGAGGAAAACAAGTTTTATCATTTATTGTACTTTATGTAATATTTGTTTTATCAGCATTTTAATTGAAAATTCCTCCAGAATGAGCTTCTACATATTTTAATGGAAATTTAAATAAGTTGTGCAAATTTCAAAGAAGAAAATTCTCACTTTCCTTACTTATAAATTTTACTTAACCAAATTGCAACTTTTTGAGAAACAGCTTTGTTGTTTGTCTAGCCAGGCCCTGGCATCTTTAGAGCCTTTAGCAGAACTCCTTCTTGGAGCTGTTCATGTGTTTAAGAATTTTACTTTGCTGTTGGAAGCTAAAAATCTACTTTCTATAATTTCCTCCTGTAAAAAGCAAAACACAAAGAAGTGGTATTTCAATTAATAGGTTTTTTTTTTAGTAATTTAGCCTTGTAATTTATTATCATGCTCATAAAACAACATCACATGTCCAATATAGGCATGAAGCCAACAAACTGAATATGTATATACCAAATCTTTTATGGAGTCATTGAGACATCTTTATGAATGAAGACACCACAAAAGACAGATGACAATACTATCAGATTTTTATTCTTACTAAGATAGCATTTAAATTATAGAAAAAGAATAAATTTTCATAGTAGAATATTGGGCAATCACCATTGCAGCTATCATCATGTCCATATATATCACCACAAATTCAGTCCTATTATTGCAGAAAGAGGTTTCCTATTCTATTTGCTATCATTATTAGAGCTGAGCAGCCAGTGGAATGTAGTGTGAACTGGTGCCACCCTTTCCTGTACCTCAATAGCAATTTATTTGGTGTGATCACCTGAATAGATTTTATCCAACTGGCTGAGAAAGAAAGGGATTTAAAAAAACTTGCTGACATAGAACCTTTTTGCAGAAACTATGATAGATTATGTTTGGATAGACAAAAGAATACAGAACAAAATTCTCATTGGGCTTTAGTCATAGAATCAGAATGGTTTGGGCTGAAGCAGACCTTAAAGGTCATCTAGTTCCACTACTATTGCCATGGACAGGGATGCCACTTGCTAGACCAGATTACTCAGGGCTCCAGCCAACCTGGTCTTGAACACTTCCAGGAATGTTACAACCACAGCCTCTGTGGGCAACCTATTCCAGTGTTTCACTACCCTCTGCGCGTTGAGGCATACACCAGTAGGCAAGCTGCAGTGCAAGACGCAGATTGAGGAGATTGATCTCAGTGTGCTCCTTGGTGGGGTGCCCAACAGCGTAACAAAGGGCACAAGGACGGGTGGCCCAGCCAGGACACCAGCAGACACAGCAGGAGCCAAGGGCTTGCAGGAAGAGCAAGTCTTGCACCCAGCTGGACCAAGAGGGTGTAAAAGCCCAAGGATTCCTGTGCTGGGGGTCCCTCCTCAGAAGCAGCAGCTGGAGCTGTTTCTGTGTCACTGCACCGGGAATAAATGGCTCTGTGGAAGGAGACAGCCGAGACTCTGCGATGGCAGCCTGGGGTGGGAGCGGGGAGGAAAGCTGCTCTGCCTGGCTGGCAGGGGCTGTGCAGGGAGTCAAGGGGGCTCCCCTCGGGTCACTGCAGCTGCTGCTGCCCAGGGCTCCAGTCCCTGCAGGGAAAACCTCTGGCCTCGGGAGTGGGACTGCCAGAGGGGCTCGAGAGCGGGAAGTCAGGCTGGGAAATTTCCTTAACAATGTATAAAGCATTGATTCCTTACATCTACTCTAAACCTGCCCTCTTTCAGTTAAAAAAATTCCTCCTTGTCCTATCACTATCTGCTTTTTTATAAGCCCCTTAAAGTACTGGAAGTCACTGAAGTCTCCCCAGAACCTTCTCTTCTTGAGGCTGAATTATCCCAGCTCTCATCTTGTGTCCATAGGAAAGGTTCTCCAGCCCTGTGAATATTTCTGTGGCCTCAGTCCTTTGAAGCTACACTAGCTTACACTGTGGTAGGATAGGATGCTGCTTTCAGTCTCTTCCACTGATGAACCGGACCTCAGTGAATGATCAGGCCTTTGTGCACTGTAGAAGGATGTCAACAGAGAATTAATTGTAGAATACATTGCTTCTTCAGAACAGCAAGAGAAAATGGGACAGGCTTGTAGAGGTAGGGAAACCATGGCCTCATTTCCCTGGAGAAGGAATTGAACCAGCAACTTCTCAGGGCACACTGAAGCACTCTTACCTGTTCGAAAAATGTGAACACTCTCACCAAAGCAGTCCCTTTCTTCCAAAATGAAAACACTTAGCAAGTAAGAGTTGATTTAAACATACTGTGGAACAATCTAAATAATGTTTCTCAGAATATTTTTGTTTTGT
This sequence comes from Toxostoma redivivum, assembly GCA_013397375.1. Taxonomy (NCBI): domain Eukaryota; kingdom Metazoa; phylum Chordata; class Aves; order Passeriformes; family Mimidae; genus Toxostoma; species Toxostoma redivivum. The sequence continues at coordinate 81,921 of VXBI01011354.1, forward strand.
TAAATATCACACGCACTATCCTTAATGAAATCTACTTGAATGATCATTTTAACATATTCTTTTCTTATAGACCAATATTATAGCAACCAAAGACACTATTACAGGAGGAATTACATGGGACATCCTGTTGTATGGTGGAGTGCAGAGTGCAGAGTTTTTCTTCTGCAAGTTACTCTTCACATAAAGTTCAACTTATTAAAATTACAACAGTTGTCAAAGGAAATAGTACAGACTTTCTCCTTTCAACTACAGTTTTTCATATTCAGCGGCCAAGATTCTTGCATGAAGGAGCCCCAGAGATTTAGCACTGGAGTGTTTAATAGTCATGGGAACTTCTACACTCAGTTGAAAGGTTGACTTTAAGAACAGCTTTCTAACTTTTTAAACTATCAGTACACTTCACAATCAGTAACAGGATATTCTATTAAGAATAGCTTTAGTCTTGGTTTGTCCAGCTTAGACTTTCCCACACAGGTTTGTAAATGGGTTTAATTACTGAATGGCACGATTATGGCTCTTTCTGTTCTCCCAAAATGAGTAGCTGTCTAGTGTTTTGCACCAAAAGAGAATCAAGACCAGAAAAAAAATCTGAAATTCTCAGTTCCACAGATATGACACTTAAGAGGAAGATACCACCACCTCCATCCAGCTTCATCCTTTCAGTAAGCATTAAAATCATTAAATTATGCTTTATCATATATAATATTTTAAATACTTTATTTATGTAGCCTATAATGTAATTAATGGGTCCCTAAGCAATGAATGAAAATGTACTAGTTCTGCTGCACTCACTGAAGCTGACGGAATTAACACCACTTTTCCGCTCATCCCGAATTAAGTAATATGCTAAAATACTACATTCCCATTAAAGAAAATGTATTATACTGTATTTATGGCAGAAGCACTTTCAACATGGTTCTATTTAATGAATGCACATTCATTGTCTTGATGAAGATCCCTGGATTTGGACTCAAAAGATTGGTTTTGGCATTCATTATGTTCTGCATTCATTAGAAGAGGGAAACAATTATGAAGCTAACAAGATTGTTTGTGGGTAGAAAATTTCCATTGTGAACAGCCCCAGGCAGAAAATGGTTGTATTTATCACACAGAACAATGGTGCGTGTTCTAGGTAGCAACTGTGGCCTGGATGATGATGCAATACATTTAGAAATTGTTTCTCCCAGAAACTGTGAAGGCAAAGGATAAAACTACATGGAATTCAGTACGATGTTCTGGGTGTTCTTGTAAGAGATTGCATCTAAATAAGTAGTTTCAACAAGCTGGGATAGATTTTCAATTTTCAAATGTTTTTCTTTGGTGTTTTTTGTTGTTTGTTTGGGGATTTTTTGTTTGTTTCTTCGATTGTTTATAAATATATCCATTTTATCACTTAAATCTTGCATAAATTTTGAGTACCTTTTTCTTATCCAAGCCAAGAGGAATGTAGTAGAAATTTGAGGAACATTTCAGTGTTTGATTCACTCTTGTTTGACTTCTCACAGAGATATGAAAAGCTCAGTTTCAACTAACTTTTTACAGGAAAGAGGAGTTTAGGGAAGTAAAACAGAAAGTGAGGGGGGAAAGAGAATGAAGAAAAATAAGTGTAGCAAAAACACATGTATAATGTCTTTCTCAGTGAGACAGAGAGAAAAAGTGAAAAAGAGAGCATGTCTGTGGAAGGATTTAGTTTGACTTTACAAGAGAATAAGAGAAACATGCTTTACACAGATGAAGAGAATGATAACATGATTTCTCTCTGAGTTTAATGAGTGTCATGAAAGTCATGCTTTAAAGGAAGGAAATTGTGCAAATAATGCATAACTAATGAAGATATTACTTTAGACCGAGGACCATGAATTTTACAGTACATGGATTCATATGGGTTTTGATTCTATAAAAGTTTTATGTATGTACTTATCTACAGTTATCTACATATGTGTTCTTGTGGTTCATTGAAAAAATGGCTTTATTCACTACAAAACATTTAGAACACATGTAAATATTTGGTACATGAAAGGTTTTAAATACACAAAAAGCAGATATAAATTTCAGCCTACTTGACTAAAATGTAACAATCATGCATAAAAGGCACCAAAAAAGCAAAGAAAAACCTCCAGTTTAACTAACAAAGCTGGTAATCTTCCCTCCTTACCGCATGTTTGAACAATTTTGGCCAAGTTTTGCATAACCTCACTGAGCTAATCTAGAGATAATGTAATTCAGAATATCAATGTTTGCAATTAGCACACACTGAACAGGAAAAAGTTAAGCCAAATTGCATGTTTTTCTCATTCTGAAGGAACATACAGAAAAGGTTTGACAACATCACACAAGGGTGATGTCTTAAGTCTTTCCAAGAAAAACTTATTCCTGCAGTGCCCATAATTGGCACCTCTGATTCGTTATTATGTTTCTATATGATGACATAGAACAATAAATATAACTGTGCTTGGTTCTTACATTAGTTTATGAGCACTATATTAAAAGAGAATAAAATCACGTAGAAACAAATAAAATCCCATCCATTACATGGCTCTAAAAACAGTGAAGCATTTTTAAACTAAAAGTTTTTAAAAGGGGGAAAAATTTCTAAAATTTCCAACATTTTATCAAGCACCTTAAAAATTAATAAAGTTTCTTCATAATTGTATTTTTCATTTACAGCAATTTCCTGGACAAACATATGTTCACTGGAGTTTATTGAAGTTTGTTGTGTGATATTATTTTAAAGCTATGGAGTATTTCTCAACAGTCAATGATTTTTCCAAATATAATTCCAGGTGTGTCTCAAGAAGTTTAAATGCATATATCCCTGTTTTCATCACATCATTAGTACACTCTTAACACCTCTAGAGATCTTTCTGAAGCAAATAAGGAACATATTTTTCATTTATTCTAATGTTCACTCTTCCTGAGTCTTTCAAGAGACTTTGAAAATCTAAACTTTTATAGCTGATGTTTTATTTTCTGGAATGTGTTTCTTGCTGAAAAAGTCTGGTGAATAACTGATGTGTTAGTGCATTAAAAAATGTTTGAGAAATATCAATATATGGAAATTTTCCTTTTCAGAAATTAAACCCAAAATATCTTTAAAACCTCAAGAGTCATTTTGATTGCTTGCAGTTTGCTGCCTTTGAAGTCAGCTGATTCAATTCTTGACAGTCTAGAGTGAGAATTGTAACTGATTTGTACCCTGTCTTTAGATATAAAGGATAAAATTTTAATCTCAAATTTACATTATAATATATAAAGTGCTGTTTAAATAATGTTCTGTTTGGATCTTTGGGGCTGATCACAGACTGTGAGTGTCTGTGGGGTTTTCCACCAACAAAGGTGGATTCCTAAATAGCTAATTTTTCCCTTTAGTAGACTACTCACAGGACTGCATTCTCCAAACACTTATTCCCAAAATATCCGGATTATGAAGCAACTCTAGCAATGCAGATAGGAAAATCTGGCTATATGTCATGTCCAGTTCAGACATGGTGCAAACTGCCTTATTGCAGTACCAGCCTGGGATGCTGTAGGTAGGTTATTAGCAATAAATATCCACCTGTGTTGGCAAGAGAACTATCAGCCAAAGATTGTAACCTTTGGTCAAGTTCAAAATACTGAACATATGAAAACATTATTATTACTGAACACAATGATAATTTTTAAAACTGTCATACAGTTCTTAGAAAGAAATTTAGTAAGGTAGCTACAAATTGTCTTTAGCTGATGGAGAAAGAGTGATCTACCATAGTATTATTACTTCAGCCAAATCTTTGAGACTCAAAATTACAGATCACAGCAAAAAAATCATAACATTTCTTTCTTTTCAGAATTTCTTGAAATATTCTTATTTAAAATAGAGGCATTTTTACACATTTTAAACTGAAAAGAAACTTTATTCTAATTTACCTTAAAAAATAGTTTGAAAATATATGTAGCCTATCTTTTCTCTGTAATGGAATAGTTAATTTTGGAAATTAATTAAATACATGTTTACATCAATAGCTTACGCTATACATTGTTTAAGGAGTTATTCTTGCTACTTTTTGTAAAAATATTGATTCTCAGTCAAATATCTTTTGCCCTTTCCCATGCAATACAGCATTGTTTAACTACTGCAAATCTTGTAGCTCTCTTAAAGAAGTCTGTCTTAAGAAATTTTGTGGTGTCTTTCAAAAACAAAGTTCTGGCAAGCAAATCCTAAATCTACTTTACAAAATAAATGCAATTTTTACAAATTTTTTCATTCAATTCTGGCAACCTGAGGAAGGAAGCAGAGACACTTCTGTCATCCCATAGGGAAATTCACTTTTCCCAGACTTATCCTTTATCCCGACCAGGGCCATCAGCTCAGACAACTTGACACAAACTCCTCACGAAAGGGTCAACCATTGTCAAGGAGGGGAAATTTCTCCTCAGGGTAGTTAAAACTCCAGAAATATCTATTTTACTGAGAAGCAAGCTTGGACTCTGTGGCAACTGCAAATGCCCTTATTTCCTTGCCCGGAGCTATTCCTGTAAGGTAGGGGTGATATCTACATGTCATGCATTGTGCTCACAGAAGGGGAAAATGAATTCTTTGAAGAGACAAAGATTTTGTGAACAAAGTCCTTTAAACAAATGTCCATGCCCATGCATTTAGCAGCCCTCACATGATTTGGCACTGACTGAAGTCAATTGAGATGTTTAGTCTGCAGCTGTTGGGAATATAAGCAGGATCATGCATGATTGCAGAAGTGTTTCAACTGACATCCATTCAAGATGGAATATGTTACCACAACCCACAGACCTTCAGCAGGATTTCAGGTGCTTAAAAAATTCATGCTTCATCAGAGCAGCACGTACTATGAAGATTTACTAGCTAAAAGGAATTATCTGTAGGATTAAAATTGCATGTTAAAGACTCTGTTTCCACATGCAGTCCTACCTGTGTCAGTGAATTTTTAATGAATAATTAAATGGAGGAAGAAATTATTGGTTTTCCATCCAAAACAATTCTGTAATTGAATTTGAAGTGGAACAAAATTATTTTATTAGAATATTTAATTAGAATTTAATTAGGGTATGGTGGAATAGTTTCTATAATAATTCCTTTTCTTCAAAAGGTCAACTTTTTCATTAGAATTTTATGGCCTTGAAGTTAAAACAATGAGGAAAGGGGTTTACTTGGGTTTGGTGCGCAGTTTATTCATTCTTTTTACTAATTCAGGACAAATTCACTTTGACAGCTGGTCAAACACACAAAACAACGCTTGTAGTACTAAGTAAATTATGTGAAGAGCTATGAAATATGCATTGACTTAGGCACTGTCTGAGTGAAGACCTTTCCAAAACAGTACAGAACTGTCTTGAAAAAATTTAATTTAAACTTTTTAAAAATATATAATCAATGTCAACTTTTAATTACTGTTGATAGGCAGGAACACTACTTTATATGCAGAGAGGAACCTAGAAGCTTTGAGAAAAATCGTGTATAATTAGGATTAGTGCTATTATAATTAAAATCTTTTCCTAAAGGATTTTTACAGTTTACTCAAAGATATGTAAACATATCATAGGCTTTTTCTGTTAAAAAGAGTGGAACATAAGGAATGCTTCTGTTTCTTTCTTTCTAAGCCACAGAGAATCTAAAAATCTTGTATGTTAAAAGAGGCACTTACCAGACTCAAAGAGGTTCTATTTCTCTGAGCATGCCAATCACCAAGTCTGTTTATCAAAAGCTTCACTGAAACACTGTAATTTCACCTTTAAGCCTCAGAGAACTTCTTTAAATGGTTTCTCTATCCATTTTCTGGACAGATTGAATAAATTAAATTATTATACTGCATCGATTTAATTAATATTTAATTTTTTTTTCATAATACCCCAAAACATTACTTAAATCCTGCAGAACAATTGCATTTCTGGAGTGGGAAGGAGGGTGGCATGACCAAAGTTCCTGCTTCTCAAAATTATTTCAAGATTTAATTCAGTTTAACTACAACATTTTTAGTTTATACAGACACATTCTGTCTGAAATTTGTTTAGTAATATATGGGATATCTGCCTTGTGGTGGGTTGTCCCTGACTGGATGCCAGGTACCCACCAAAACTGTTTTAATACTCTCCTCATCAGCTCGACAGGGGAGAGAAAATGTAAAAGGTTCATGCACTGAGATAAAGTCTGGGAGACATCACTTACCAGCTACCATCATATCTTGCAAAAGAGACTCAACTTGGAGAACTAATTGGATTTATTTCCAAGCAAAATAACAGCACAATAATGAGAAGTAAAACAAATTTTAAAACCACCTTCTCCCCACTGTTCCCTCCTCGGGCTCTACGTCCTGCCCCCAAGCACAGGAAGATGAGAATGGAGGTAATTGTCAGTTCATCACTTGTTTTTTCTGACCCTGCTTCCTCCCCAGGGAGAGGACTCCTTCCTCTGATGAGCAGGGGTCCCTGCCACAGGACACAGTTCTCCACAAACTTCTTCAGCATGAGTCCTTCCCACGGGCTACAGTCATGAACTGCTCCAGTGTGTGTCCTGTTCACGGAGTGCAGTCCTTCAGGAGCAGACTGCTCCACTGTGAGTCCTCTGCATGGTCACAAGTCCTGCCAGCAAACCTGCTCCAGCCTGGGCTCCTCTCTCCATGGGTCCAGAAGTCCTGCCTCTCTCCACAGGTCCAGTGTGGACTTCCCACAGGGTCACAGCCTCCTTTGGGCATGCACCTGCTCAGGTGTTGGCTCCTCCCGGGGCTGCAGGTGGATCTCTGCTTCCCTGTGATCCTCCAGGGGCTGCAGGGGCACAGCTGCCTCACCATGGCTGCACCGGGGGCTGCAGGGGAATCTCAGCTCTGGTGCCTGGAGCAGCTCCTCCCTCCCCATCTTCCTTCACGACTTTGGTGTCCGCAGGGCCATTTCTCTCACATATTCTCACTCCTCTCTTCTCTGGCCACAATTACTTCTGCACAATAATTTTAGCTTCCTAAATACCTTATCACAGAATCACACTTCCGATTAGCTCAGCCTTGGCCAGCAGTGGGTCCATCTGGCTGGCTGGCACTGGCTCTGGGACATGTGGGAAGCTTCTAGCAGCTTCTCAGAGAAGCCACCCCTACAGTTGCCCTGCTAGCACAACCTTGCCACCCAGACCCAGCACATACTGATAGTTTAGCTGGGTCCCAGGGCAGCCAAGGCTCCTGTATGAGGCTTACAATACTAAATTGAAGAGAGTGTGGCAGAAAAAGAACATAGACCTGTTTTTCATTATCAGGATAAGAATTAAGGTATTTAAAAAAAAAAATGTATCTTAATATATCAAGATAAACTGAAATTAAAATAAAATTCAAAATAAACCTTTATGGAAGCAAAATTTACACTCCAAAGGTCTAATTACAAGGACTATAAATTCTTTGACCTGTGCATGCATTTTACAATCAGAATTGGAGCTGGAACAAAGCAAGACAGGCATCCTCTAGTTGCTGTACTTTTCTTGGCTACCAGGTTCCTGGGTGAATGCAATTTAGCTCCTGCATGAAACCACCCCTCTACTGCAAAATGACATCTGGATCACGTAAAGGCCTATGTTTTAACTCATTTCTTCGAGAAAAAAAAAAGTATATTCAGTACCTTAAAGAAATACTAAGAGTGCAAAATGAACATGAAAAAGGCTAGAAAAATAACATGTTTTGTCTCCTACAACATCTACCAGTTCTTACCATAACCTTTTCTCCAGAGGATATGTTCCTTGTCTTGCATGAGCAAATGTACACAGTCTTGAAACAGGAACCTTGTGAGGAAAACAAACCATAACCACATGGACACTGACAATGCATATGGAGCATAGACACACTCCAGGCAACCTGCAACTCACATGGGTAGAAGATTCCTATGTGAATGCTTGGTTAATGCTTGGACCACTTTGCCATACTGAAAAAACCAAACTGAGCTCCTTGTTTACCTTGACTAGGATAACTGAATTTGATCTAGGTAGCTCCCTGAGAAGTTCTACTTTGTGCTGAAGTGTAGAAATGCCTGCACTAGACATTCAAGAGACAAGTTTGTGCACTCCCTGATTCATTAATGTTAAAGCTGCACAGTGGTTGCATTTAACAGAAATACAGCCGCTTGCCTTTCAAAAGCATGACTGCACCTTGTTTGGGCTTATCAAAGCAAGCTTTACATCATTGTGATTGAATATGGCATGAAGGCAATAACAGAAGAATGTTCTTCAGCAAAAGTTAACTTCTAAAGTTTTTTTTTTCAACTTTTGGACCGAGTTTTCCACGACAGCCTTCTCTGTGCATCCACAGATTGTTACTGGCTTTAGAGAAAGCTGGTTCAAACAAAGACATTGTCAGCCCAAACTTTCAAGGTATATTCTGAATTTTGTGAATGAAAAAAAAAAAAAGGTTTCACAGCCTCTCATTAAAAAAATAAATATATGAGGTGAGAAATTTTATCAGATGGTCTTTGAGCTGTACAGTCAGATTTTAGTAGGTATTTTAAGACATCTGAAAACTCCTAAACATACTACCAATGTAAGAAGAATGCAATTTTGCAGTGTGTTAAAATGTTCAAGGGAACATCTCATTGCATTCCAGCTTTAATCTTTATCAAAGGAGAGGGCTAAATTTTAATAGAGATCCCTATTATTGCACTTGCATCTCTTGGCTGACCTCCTCTTTAAAGGGATTGGCAGCTTTTTTTATATAGTTCTATGTGGAATGCATTTGTAGAAATTCCTCTCTGCAGTACGATCTTTTACCCATATGCTACAGATACTCAACATACATTCTCAGAAAATATAAATGTGAGAGTTGAGTTTGCTGTTTTTGAAATCAAGAGCAAAGATAACTGGTAATAAACAAAAGAAATTGCCAACCCACCACCCTCCTGCCTCGAATGGTGCTAATCTCATAAATATGGAAACATTTAGTAGTTTCATAATGAAAGAAATAAGCATTTTATGCTTCTGCCTTTGGTTAGCAGAACCACCCATTTCATGTCTGTAATGTGACCTGGTAATTACTTTAAAAGTTTCCAGTTTTGATCTAAAACATTTGTGGATAGCAAGTTTTAAAAATCATGTGTACAGTAAATGCCACTCACTGGAAAGGTAAAAACAGCTAAATTTAAATCCCATTTGTTCAGATGTTACTGCTGATATGTGGTGTCTAATGACCCCCAAAAATTTGTGTGAAGACGGTGTTACATTAAGGAAGATTTTTCTTTTATGCAGAAAGTAACATGAGCCTATATCCATACCTCTAATATCTGGCAGTTATCATAGTAAACAGCATTAATAAAATTTTTTTTTTCCTTCCATTTGGCCTTATTCAGACAATATATTGACTCATCTCAAAGGGAACTTTTCCCATGTCCCAAATTCAGGACACAGATCTGAGGAGAACAGTCTGGGTTAAGCTCCAGATCCACCACAGGCTTCCTGTATGACCTTAAGCAAGCTACTTAGTCTTTCTTCAATCACTGTTACTATGCCTGTTTCGTTAATATATTTATTTCCTGATCTTTAAATAAGGGTAAGACCACTCTTCTTTGTCCTTTCTAGTTCCAATACTTACACTGCAAATTGCAAGGTCTATGGTAATGGAGTCAACACCTATAGAAGCATTTCGTTAAGGTTCATTGATTTTATGAATAAGAATAGGATTAAAACTGGGAAAGAGAACTAATTTTAAGAGATCTTATACATAGATATAAGTTATCTATAATAACAGAAGCTATAAATTAGCATGCATACATTTACATGACTTTACAAACATGGGTTACTGCCCATATTCTATTGAAAACTAAAAGCTATAGTTGATTCAGATATCTCTGAAATAAACAGGAGTTTCAGAACGGCATTGCTCCAGTTAGGGTGCTGAAACCATCTAAACCCTGAGCAAACCATTCTTGACTCGTTATTATCAGTGAAGAGAAAGTGTTTAAAGAGAGAGCAGTCTGGTCCTAATGTAGATGTTTAGGATAGGACATATGAATTTCCCCAATAGTAGGTTGGTTTATGATTTATTTCCACTTAGATGTCTAATTTTTGGACATCAGATGAGATTAACTGACTCCTGCAGGTCTTCAGTGGTATTATTCCTGATTTGTGTTCAAAGGCCCCAGTCAGAATATACACCCATCAGCACGTACAAAACTCACTGAAGTTTAAAATATATTCACATGCTTTTTTTTTCTGTTTTATTTATCCATGGTTGCAAACTAGGTTGGCAAATGTACAAGGAGGCAGATGAGTTGCACAAGGATTGAAGTCCTTTTCTTTCAGCTGTTACACTGCATGATCTTTGCAAAGATATCCTCATTCTTTAGAAATAACAGACCAGAAACAATTTCATAAAACAATAGGTGTGTCAGTTTGTTGGCTTTGCCCCTGCTTTGTACATTATTTGGCACTTCTCTAGTCTAGAAATTTTTGTAAAGCAACTATTCAGTTTTTCTTGTCTGCCAATGTGTGTAATGGAAAAAGAACTGGAAGGCAAGAAAAACATTCACTCAGCTATTTAGTGCAAGGATGTTAATTAATTAAATAAATTATTTAATGATATTACACAGTTTATTAATTGACATGTGTCTAGAAAGCCAACGACCTCTGACTACCTTTGAACTAATAACTCCACCCTGACAGGATGTCATAGTGTCTGACAGGGAGTCATGGCAGAAATCGGAGCTGTTGATCAAATTTCTTCCTGAGTAGATCACCTGGGCTAGCACTCATCAGGTTCCAGTTGTGGCAAAATTAGACTGTAACTCATCTATCAGATATTTTTTTCCTATGGGAAACAGTTTATGTCAAGTTATCTATGGACATCAAAACATCAGATAAAAAAGGAATGACATTTAATTGAATCTCAGATTCTTTTTTTTTTTTTTTTTTAAGATTATATAATGTGGTTTAAGAAATCAATTTCTGATGATTTACAGCAGGTCATTTGCAATGTTGGCCTGAAACTATTGCTTAGTTGTCTGAGGTAGGGTGTTTAAGATGACATTTTCAATTTGTTTTACTGACATAGGAGACACATATGGGGTTTTTTATATTATCATGGCCCAGAGCTGTGAGCAAGAAGGTGAAAAGGAGAAAGACAAGGGAAACAAAAAAAATACATTATATTTCAAGTAAAAAGAGATTGCCAAAATTTAGAAAAAGATTTTTTTTAGGAGGTAATGATGAAAGATTCTTGAAGTAGATTTATACTTGATTTCTTATCGTGCTACAACTTAGCTGTCTTTCATCTCCATTTGAAAAAAACAAAGATATAAGTACATCCATTCACAATTATGTTTAATATTACTACCATGGGGGATTGAGGTCATTCATACTTGGAATTTGCATAAGGATTCAAGAGTATCTGCCAACAGAAAAATATTGAGTTAACCAGGGAAAATGCCAACACACATATTTATCCACTTTTGTGTATACTGATTAACAAGAGTCAATTTGTAACCATCTTCACACACTATTTTTAGACTCATTCTTCTATTGATTTACCATCTGCATGAGTTTTTAAAAGATTTTTCTCTCTTTGGTAAATATTTCTGAGAAACATTTAGAGTGGTAAGAGCTTAAGAAACTCTGCTTGGAATGCACAATGATCCCGCACTCCTTCTAAGGCAGTCTAGATATCTAACTCAAGGCAAACATAATTAATGTGCATGTGAATTTTAGCGATAAGAAAGGAAAGGGAAAGCTGCTGAATTAATTGAAACAAATAAATCTTTGCAAGACCTGTCTCAGGAAAACTCTTAGTCGGCATGTAATGTTTTGTGTTGGGCATAAACAAGACATTAGGCAAGATGGGAGAAAGTGATTTTTAAAAAAATATATAATTCATATATAAAAATGAAGGAGGCTTGGGTTCATGTTGTCCTCTAACATAAGACTTTCCTAATATTCTTAGTCTTTATTCTGTAAGGTGATCTACCAGAATACATGGAGGAAATAAATCTCCAGGTAGATATTTATTGTTTTCTTCCACAAGCAGATGCTTAATGCAGGATTTTCAGGTTTCTTTGCTACAGCTCTTTTGTATCCACATAAGTAGTGCATCCCTAAGGACAAAAATTATTTTGCCCTGTGCATCCATTCAGAAACTGTCAAGGGATGACCTTCATTTTTATACATTATTTTGAAAGAATGTTCCATAAGTGAAGTATGTTTTAACATAGTTCCCAAATTTGGATTCCATCCCATATTTGAGCATGTAAACCAAGGTATATGAAAATTCATCAGAGATGAAAACTTTTATATGGCAAATTGGAACTTCCCCACAGGTTTTGTTTGTTTGTTTGCTTAGTTGATTGGCTTTTTGAGATTTTTGCTTTTTTGTTTTGTTTTTTGTCTATCCCCCTGAAATATGTTTCATGGATCTATTTTCAAGACTCACTTAAAAACTTTCAGGAATACACAACAGAAAGTAGTATTTGGATTATTCACAGCTGAATTGAAGTATGGTTCTGCTATGTTTCTTTCTAAAATAGGTAACTATCAACTGAAAAATCTTCTCCAGAAAATAGCAATAATTTGAAGAGATAGTACTAGTAACATCATATTTAAAAATACAGCCAAAATGTGGATATTTAGCAAGAGTTTGCTTCTGATCTGCAAACAGTAAGGATTCAAATAAAACTACTGTAATTCCTTAAGAAAAATTAATTCATAGTGGGCATTGATTCTGTCTTTGAGCCAGGTCAGAGTGATATGTTTTCTTATAGGTCTCATCATGCCCCTTTGTTTCTTTATTTGCAAGATTTATACTAAACTTTACATGTCTGTGAAGCTTCAGTGGACTAACTCACATGGATTGAGTTGAACACATGAATAGTTGTTTGCAGGTGAACTAGAAAAAGTATGTATGGAATTATTTAAATACAGAGAGTGAGAGACCAAGGTGAATGGAGGCATTATTCCTTTGCTTCTATATGGTTCTTAAAAGGAAATAAAATATAAAAAAAACAGGTCTTTAGGCTGAAACAAAATGTGAATATTTTCAACAGAAACAGCAACATTACTGAGTATTATGAGGAACTCGAAGAAAGTCCTATTGAGATGGTCTCAGCATTCTTACTTAGTGCCTTCTGTATTTATGATGGCTCCCTTGCCTATTTCTTGAAATAAAACCCTCTCTTATGAGCCATTTGAACAAAATTGAAAACCACAGGCAAGCATTTCTGGGAAGTGCTGTAAATATAAGCTCTATTTTATTGTTTTTCTTTCTTACAAACATTGTAAATTTTTTTTCTATATGTAGAGAAATACTTAAATGCTACATGAAAGATCAGTCTTGCTAAGATGAGCTATTCCAGTACATAGAAAGGAAGTTTAAATACAGAAATATAGACAAATTATATAAACACTGCGTTATGCATAACTTGTCATAAAATACTTCTAGATTTCTTGAGATGAGTCAGTTACTTTATACTTGGATGATTTTTGTGATTGTGCACACATATGTGGAAAAGATCTTTCTTTTCCACATATGTGTGCACACTCACAAAAACAATTGGAAACTGAAAAATTTGCAAGTAGCTATGACCTGTATTCTGTAAAATATTATTTAATGTTCATTGTAACATCAGGACCCTTAAAGCTTTCGTAAATGGAATGCAACTACTGCATTACATGGAATGCACTGCAGACCTGAGGTAAAAAGTCTCACTCCATCTTTCTTATATATTGAAAGGCTGCAGTAAGATTTCCCCAGAGCCACCTTCTCTTCTCCAGACAGAACTACCCTAACTCTCTTGAACTTTCCTCATAAAACAGATGTTCCAATTAAGTCAAATAACTTCAACTGGATTTAACCTAGGAGACTGCTGAAGAACTCCATTGTCTTGCACTTCTAGTCTTGGCAGACTTGGCTTTTGCCTCTTATTTAGCTGAAATGAAAAATCTGGTTTTATTAGCAGGAGTATAGCTATAAAGGACTCTGGGAATTCTCAGTTCATTCATGTGATCAGGTCTTGATCTCAGATCTGTTGGGGAATCCACTATTAAACCAAATACTATAGAATTAATAAATGTAGTTAATTTGTTTATGCTTGGGCTACATGGAAAATGTGACATGATTGGTATGACTGAGAAATTTGTTCCTCTAGAACTAATATCTGTACTTTTCTCAAGAAAACTGAATCCACTCACATAAATTTGTAATTAAGTGAAATTTTTTTAAAATTTAAATGTTCCCTCAATTTCTTCCTTTGTTTTTGTTGATGAAGCGCTAATTAAAATTAAAATATTTTAAAAAAATCAACAAAGAAAATATTTCTTTAATGCCAACTGTTAAGAATCAATGAAATTTGAAGTGCATGACGGCACGCAGATCTTATCTAATTGTATTTTACATTTTACTAATTCCTCACAGGTTCAGGCAGGGAGATGCAAGAGGTTTAGACAATATCATTAAACATCCCAGAAAAATGAAGAATAACATGCTGAGGCTAGTATTTTCAGATTTCAGAGCCTAAAGCTATTGGAACATGTTAATGAAACAAAAAAGCCTCTGCAACATTTAGTATCCAGGACATTTGAAGAATGCTGAACACTGAACACTGAATACTGAATGTTGAAGTATATAGTGGAAATATGAAGATTCTTTTAATTACTTTGAAAGATTTTTCTTCTAAAGTATTTTTCCAGATACCAGGGGAGAAAAAATCTTCGAGGAAATGACAATAAATGAGCTACAACTTGAAGAAGTTTTTTCAACCAGATTTTGAAATTCTTTTGTGACTACACATGATTTTTCAGTAGCACATGATATTTTAGTGTATCTCATTAGGTATCCAAGTTCGAAATGACTTGACATCAAGTTCAGGAGGTGAGTTATCTTCAAAGGAGTTCCTCTTTTATATAACTTAAATGCTTGTACCCTTGTTTTGATTCTGTTGGATTTCACTTTTGTTTGTTTATACTCCTTGCTGCAAAGGACATATTGTTTGGTGAGCACAGGAAAAAAGCAACAGCTTTAAGCAGAATGCATATTTCATATATATCCACAGTAATTATTTCTTTTTGTCTGTTTGCTTGTCCCTTTGCATATTTCAAAAGCAATCCATTGGGTAAGAAAAATCCTACCAAAAAATTCTCTGGGGAACATTCAAAGGGAAAGCACAAGATTTCTTTGTATGTGCACTCAGAGGCAAGGTGGCATTGCAAGGGCCCAGGAGACAAGCTGTCAGATCACTGGCTCTATTATTACAGTAAGATGTACTTTTGGCCAAGGCAGCATGTGGTATATATTTGACTCAAGGTTTTCTGACCCTGTGACAGAAGCTTGCCTTTGTTACTTATTCTACACAAAAAAAAAAATCATCTTGAGTTTAGCTGAAGCAAAAAGGGAGGAAAAGATTCAGGTAACTTGTAAGTACTGTCAAAGGGGCAGCTGTGAAGTTGTGCAAACTCAAAAATAATGCTATTTCAAATACAATTCTATTTTAAACATTATTCTCTGACAGAGAAATCCTGAAGCTTGTCTTGTGTTTGTATGCACACTTGCACTGACAAATTGCATAATTGATATGAGTGCATACACATTTGATTAATCATAATTAAGACTCAGAAATAAAGTTACAAAGGCAAAAGTTTCAGGTAAAGTTAACAGAGGTGGTGAAAAGAGGTAAGGCATCGGAAAGTACCACTTTCCACCCAGATTCAAAATAGATAGAAAAATAATATATTGAAGAAGACACTTTTCCACCAATGACAGCATCCAGCTTTCCTCAAAATGGAAAGGATTTCATCACAAAATTTCAAAAATAGGACTGGAAATGGGGTGCAGGGGTGCATCAAGTATTAATGTAATAGTTACACAACATACTTGTTCTTACAGCATGACGTTGTGTCTGTTGCTTGCAGCTGGGTGGTATAACAGTGTGCAAATCATGTCACCCTAGCTCAGGTGATGACATATAGGTTCATGTACTAGTTTCCAAGAGGCCAAAATTACCTAAAGTTTTTTCATGCTTTTCATCCCTTTTTACTTGTTTCTATTGTACATATGAATTATTATTTAATTTCATGGTTTAGATCATGTCTTTAACTTGCAGACCAAACTTAAGAAAAAAGAGATCCCCCATATGAGAGGCTTATTTTTTGTCAATCTTTGTGGATTTCAGAAATATTGATTAATCTAATATAGGCAACATGGGGTTTCCTTTTCACGTTTTAAAATATGGCTACTTTCACAACTGAAAACAGTAAACAGTTTTCTTATCATTATTTCTTTCATTTTCCAGTTTCTTTGTTATATTTTTCACTGGCATTAATGCCAGTTTTATAATGAATAAAAAAATGAATCATAAAATTAATTAAAAAATTAATTAAAAAAAATCTTAGGCTTAGTTGACTCCTTTCAACATAGATTCTTTACTAAACATACAGAAACACAGCAGTACTTGAACCTGAGGCTTATAAGTAACTGAGTTTGGGTGCATTATGCCAAAAGAACAACTTATAAGGATAAGAGATTGCAATGGCTTTGAGCATAGGTAGAAGTGGGGAAAAAAAAGAAAAACACACAAAAAAGGAAAGTATGAAAAAAGGTATGAATGGAAAGTTTGAGCTGGAAATCACAAGCTAAAAAAAGAGATTCAAGAGGGGAAAAAAAAGAGAGCAATAACCTTAGTGAAAGGCTAGGCTAAACTTGAAAGGTGAGTTGGAGAAATTAAGTTCCTAGTCTTCCTCTTTCCATAATGTAGCAGAAAGAAAAAACAAACAACAAAACCAGCTCATATCTTATAAAGAGGAAATACTTTAAACAGCTCTCTTAGACTGGATAAAAGTGGTATATGACAAAGAAAGAAGTAGCCGCCTTCCTGGCTTTATTAAAATACATGTTCACATTGAGCAGTGACTGTTTGCAGTAAACTGTACCATTTCCAAGCTAAGAAATTTGGTGTCACAAGAAGCTTTGAGAGTAATAAGTTTCAGCTGGTTTGTTTGGTTTTATTTTAAAAGGGTACTACTCTTCCCGTCATACAACTCATGTTATGTAAGTCATTCTAACCACAAGCAAATTTTCTTTAATATCAAGGGGCAGGTGTCTCAAATCTACACATAAATCAATGTCAAAGCAAAAAGAAAGGAGATTGCAATAATTGCCCATAAAGCAACTTGGAATTGTGGGAGATTTAGGCCTTGTTTAACGAGGTCATTCCACACAAATGTGTGTGCTTTGCATACTCCCAAAGTTGTCCACAGAATTAGGGACTTAACAGTTAGTCCTGTGTGTTGAAGCAGCCCGAGTTTTTTGCCAACCACAAGTGCACTTAAAGGCCTGGAAAAAACTTCCAAAAATACCTTCCCTATCTAGTTTTGGCTTTATCACTAAATAATCACAACAATTTCTTTTCCCACTGTGTATGCCTTATGCAGTGAATCAACAGGACTTGTGGATGAGAAGAGGGCTACTCTTTAGAAGGGCTTTTCATGCTGTCTCCCACAATATTCTTTATGCCAGTTAGGGTGTTACCATTGGGATACGTGAAAAAATCAAGTTAATTAAAAAAAAAAGTTGGCTAATCAGGACCAAAAATATGTTGATGGATCATTTAATCCAGCTGGAGATCAGTAACAAGTGGAGTATCCTAAGGGTCTGTCTTCAGATCTGTCCTGTTTAACACATTTACCCATGACCTGGAAGAGACACTGGAGTGCACTCTATCAAGTCTGCAGATGATGATAAACTGGTAGGAGCAGTTCATATGCTCAAGGACAGGATTGTCATCCAGATGGACCTGGACCTGGTGAGAAATGGGCCAAAAGACACCTTATGCAATTCAGAAAGGCCAAAGAAAATATCTGTAAATGGAGCATAGTATCTTGCAATGGTACAAAGTGGAGATTGTCCTGCTGGGAAAAAGCTCTGAGCTCTGCCAGAAAGAACCTGGGGACCTAGAGGGCAATGAGATGAGCCAGCAGTGCCCTGGCAGCAAAGGTGGCCAACAGCCTCCTGGTCTGCATTAGCAGAAAAAGAGGCAGCACACTGAGGAAAAGGATTATCCCCCTCTGCTCAGCACTCCTTAGATCACAGCTGGAGCACTGTCCCCAGTTTTGACTACCCCAGCCTGAAACAAACATTGAGAAACTTGAAGAAGTTCAGCACAGAGCCACTGTGGTGACTGGAGGCTGGAGGACACACCCTGTGAGGAGACACTGAGGGGAAAAAGGCTGGGCCAGCCTGAAGAAGAGATGGCCTCAGGCAGGAAAAGTACCTGCCCCCTTGCATTTGGAAAGAGACACCAAGGCAGAGTCAAGCTCTTCACAAACATGTATTGTGGGAGAACAAGGAGGAACAGACATGAGTGAACTAGGAGAGCTTCTGACTGCTTGTAAGAAAAAGCCTGTATAAATAAAAGGAACATTTTTAACAGATATAGGCAATGGACAGTAAAGTAATATGTGTGAACAACTTTCTGTGACTAACTATTCTTTACATTCTCTTGTAAAAAAAATTAAAGTCCAGGGCTCTTAGAAGCAAAAATGGCTCATAGAAACCAAAGATATAAACTCAACTTCAAAGAAAATTGCAAGGGATAACACTATCATGTAGAGGTACCTCAATTAATAAACCTGTAAACAAAGTAATGGAGTCAAATATGGAACAGACACTTAGGAAGCTATTAGAAGACATGGTGGAAAGAGACTGTTAGTTATTGTATATCACCTAGAAACACAACTTTCATATTATCAGCATCACACATTTATCAATATGATGCAAATATAGTCAAGCAGGAGCTGAGTCACATGCTGCATCTATACAGGTGGCTGATGACCTTATAGATTTTTTTTATGATTGGAATCTTCTGTTTATCTTTAAAAGGACTACCACAGCAATCTGTTTAAAGCCCCAGCACAAATACTGCTCATTATCACACAATAAATTGCTTCAGTGGATCACAAGCAAAGAGCGGTGAGAGAGATATCTAATGAAGTAGAAGGAAGGAGATTGATAATGGGGAGAGAAATATTCATTCCCAGCATCTAAGTGGATAGTTAATAACCCTTTTTTAGAAGCATTTTTTATTGTCATACCAAAACTATACAAATGAGACATGCTGAGTGCAATTCCTTGCTAAAATATTGCCCGCTTGTAATTTTTTTTTGTTTGCTTTTGTAGCATGCATACAGTTCCAAAGCATGCAGTTGCATCATTTATTATTTCTGATAACATAGAAGTGCTCAACTTTTCCAAATATTGTCCAAATACCCGACATGGCAGATTCCCAGAAGCTAAGAGCTTCAAAGGGACAAAAGAGATTATATAAGGAAATAGAATGGAAGATAGTAACTGATGGATCAGGTGGAAAGGCATCCTGTTAATTTCAATTATTTCTTCTACCCTGCAGTTTGTTTCATGAATCTAAATTGAATCAATTTTAAAAGCAAAAATATTAAAACAATCTCCCTTCCCTAATAAGTTTCCAGAAAATTTGTATTATAATAGGATAAGATATACACAAAAAACCCCAAACAAATAAAAAATCCCAAAGCATAGCTTTGTGGTTCAAAGATTTTTCTGAATATTTTTGTTTGAGTTATTGTGGAGCATGTTCTTCTGTTTTATGTATAACTTTCTACAGGGAGGATATGCACAGTGTAGGTTTCTGAATTTCTAGAGATGAAAGAAGTTTAAAGAAAGGAGAGAAAATGTGATTATTCAGGCTAGGTTTTGATAAAGGAGTAGAGGAGATAATAGATTGTCACTAGGGGATGCAGTATAACTAGATACCCATAAATGTTTTCTGTAGCACATTGAAAGCTGCAACACACTTCATATAATTAGTGAAAGCCATTGTTATGCTGAAAATGTTCTGAGACCAAAACAACCTGGCCAGAAAGTTACCAGCCAAGAGAAAAAAAGCTGACTTGGAACTAGGGCTGCCTTACTTGCAAATGATGCCAAGAGACAAAACTGAGGTATTCTCAGTTGAGGCTTTAACAGCTAGAAGAAAATAAAAAGAAGGGATCAAGTGTTCATGGAAAATACTATAAAGTCCCTACTGGATGGAAGAAATTAATTTTGCATAGCAGAAGTAGAACATAGTAGCCTGTATTGAGTAAAACCAGAGAACAGGGAGGAACCAACAGAAAAAACCTTGTGGTCCTGGCCAAAGCACACTCTTGCAAGGCACTGGGGGCCTGTGAAACAACCAGATTCCAGGCTACTCCACAGTGAATCTTAGCCTGGTAAAATCTCTCATAGCACTAGTTTTGCCTATTTGTACTAAGTGTATGTTGAGGTAATTTAATTAATCCTTTAAC
Source organism: Toxostoma redivivum (assembly GCA_013397375.1). NCBI lineage: Eukaryota > Metazoa > Chordata > Aves > Passeriformes > Mimidae > Toxostoma > Toxostoma redivivum. Next base: position 102,190 of record VXBI01011354.1, read on the forward strand.
TGAGAAAATAGTATGGTTTTATATTTGTGATTTGAAGCATTAGTTTAAACCTAGTCAGTTCTTTACTCACGCTGGGCTTGCCTTATTTAAGAACCAGCTGGGAAATAGACTGAGCACCTGGACTGTGGCAGGTGTCACTGATGAGCAGCAGTGTTCCCTGTCAATCAGGTTCACCTCTGTGCTTGATAAGTTCATGAAGTAGAATTTCCTGGAAGATGTGTCAAAATATTTGCAAGACAGGAAGCTGAACACATGGCTTCATCACCTGATTGACTTTGTGGCCTTTTATGGTGAAGCAACTACATCAGTGGACAAGGGAAGGTTTATGGGTGTCATCTCTCAAAACTTCCTTAAGGCCTTTAATGCAGCCCTCCCCAACATTCTTACCTTTAAATTGCAAAAATATGGATTTTCCATTAGATAGAACTGTTAGATGGGTTAGGAATTGGCTGGATGGCATGTCCACAGAGTTAGAGCCAATGACTCAGATTCAAATAGAGTCCAATAATGGATGGTGTCCCTCAAGGGTTCATAGTGAGACCAATACTAATTAATGTCTTCAAAATAGACATATTAGGATCCATTCTATGACTAAGAGCAGCATTATCTGCATAGAAAAAATAAAAAGCCCATAATGTGATTTTGTAGGTCTTCTTGAGCCTTGAGAGTTCAGAGATTTGACCAGTAGGAACAGTAAACACCTGGGTATGCAGCTGGTCCTCAGAAAGGGTGGTGAGTTGGCCTTGGCTTGTCCAGCTGTTCCTTTACAGTCGAGGTCAGTAACTGCCCATCAGTGTTCCATGCCAGCACAACACCAAAATCTAATGTGATGCCAGTCCATGAGAATGTCACTCCTTGGGACAATCTTTCAGGGCATGATATTTAGTTGGCTGGAATGGATTCTCCTCTCCAGAATGCTTCCCTGAAGTAATTTAGCAAAAGATAATTTATGAAAAATAAATTGTTGTTATACTAGTTCTATGTTAATCTTCTTTAAATGAAACAGTAAAAATAGATATTGGGAAGTTTAAAAAGAAAAGGAAGATAATAATAGCCAATATCATCCCCAGAATGTATGTTTGAAGATTGCCTGAAACCAAGAAATAATTTCCAGATTTGCCACTTGGTTAGAAAACAGATATTAACTTTCAACCATGATGTAAGATCATGTAGAATAGTTAAGCAAATTAACAGACCTCTGCTGTATTCTAAGCATTGGGAAAACTCTTGAATATTTTTTTTTTGTTTGGTTGCTTCTATTTTTCTTTGGTTTAAACTCAAATCCATCCTTCAACTAGAACATGCCTTTGCTAGCCAATTCTTCCTAACTTTTTTTAGTTTTCCTAAAAAATAGAATTCCTGAGAAGCAGTTTTTCACTTTGGCATTACCTTGTGCTGACTCACCTCAGCAAAGACAGCCTGGCAGGACTGGTGGAAGGACCTGGAAATTACTTGGCAGCTCAAAAAAAGTCCTCTGTAAGTCACACTTGGCTATCAGTTGTATGTCTGACTGGTGATACAGGTCTAGACAAGGTTATTATGTGCTGACATTCCAAATCTGAGATTTCTGTTCCTTATACTGAACCTATTATTGCTTATTGCTCAATAAGACTAGTCTAAAACTGAATTTTTAAAAAAAACTTCTGTGTTTATGCCATGAAATCTTGCCTCAGGACTCTGAGAATGACCATATAATGGAAAATACACCCTCACAATATTATTTGTATTTTTTATTAAGTGAGATAGACTAATCATTGCTCTTAAAACTGTGGATCATTGAATTCTAAGACAAATTCAGCATGCCACACTGAAAATGTTGAATTTGTATTCACTGTAGAGAGAGAGAGGAATGAGCTGAATATCTCCTGCTTGGGAGAAAATCTGATTGGGAAAGTTGCACATAATATCCTTTATGTGACATTTTGCAAGAAAATAAATCTAGGCTAACTTCCTTAACATCACTGATGATCCACCTAAAATCTAGACTATGGGTGACCAACATATCTATGTTGCAGTAGTAGCCAGAGAAAACTGACTTTTTTGAAAGTTTCCACAGACCCTGAACTATCTTAATCTCTTATAGTTGAGTCCAAGACATTACAGCATCTGGTTTTATATTACAGTGGAATTTCAGAATGGGTTAGCTTCCTAACCCAAAGCACAGCTATCTTTGATTCTTTTCCATTTCAGTACAAAGTAAACTAACTTAAATTGTTAACATCACACCTGTTGGAAATTGCCAAATTTCTTTTCCAGCTCATACAACATACACCCTAGAGGCTGATTTACATCCTTACAGGAGTCCATAATAGAGGGACAATTAGTTAAAAATTTCCAGTTAAAATTCATTCAGCTTGATTTCAAAACAGATTAACTAAAAGTTACAGCAATGTACTTTTATGATTTTCTGACTTTACATATTACATTTCTCTTAATAATATGTATATAATTTGATTTGTACTTGGTCAAAAGTGCTTAACAGATATCTCTTTCTCCACATAGCCTTTGCAAACATCAAGTTAATCAAAACTGAAAGTGTTTTCTGTTCATATAATTCTCCCTTTCAAGGCATTGAAACAATCAAGCTACCACTGTATTTTAACATAACCAGTTATGTTTTCAAATAAGTATGTGAGGATTTAAATTTTTTAATGACTTAAGCAGGGCTAACGTAGCTAAATTCATATGTTGTGTTTTAAATATGTGTCCCTTTTAGGCTAAGGAATTCTATACACTGAATTCACAATGATGGCATAAAGGTGTAATAACAAACAGCATTAAAACCCCCTAGAATTTCCCAAAGAACTTATGAGTACGCTTCATATACTTTTTTTTCATAGCTGAGCAGAAAAGCCTGAAATAACTGCAAGAAAATCAAATTCCTTTTTTACAATGAAAAGTGGGAAGGAGTTTATTTGTTGTAATTTTGAAATGCAAGAAATGTTTGTCTAAACAAAGAAATGCATCAACACACATCAGGCTGACTTGAGGTTTAGGAGTTTATGACATCTCACTTATCCATCTTCCCAGTGACTCTATAGTCCTTTGGTTTGTTGTCTGTCAAGATCTGCTTTTATTAGGGTTTGGAGACCTTAAAGTGTACTAGAATAATTTCTGCGTGGAGTAAAAGACATTTGCCATCACCTAGCAAGTTCTGGTAGGCTGCAGCTTAGGTAGTGAAACAATTCTGTGAAGAGTGTGTCTGTAAAGTCATATCTATGATGCAATAGAATTTGGGGGAAAAAAAAAAAAAAGAAAAAAAAAAGAAAAGAAAAGAAAAGAAGTTTTACAGAGCTGGATATTACTGCTGAAAGCTCCAAAGAACGGGAAAGCGTGGAGACCTTATGAAAATCTGCAAATTACCTTTATCTAGCTACAAAGGGCTCCAGAACAGAGAGTCTATCTGAAGAACACAAACACATGCACCTCAGTTTAGCATTTGCTCTGGCTGTGTTTATTCATTTCATAAGCAGTGGTGTGCTCAGATGGAAGCATCTTGCATTAAACTCAAGCCCCTGAAGAACTGTGTGTAAGGTTTTGGGGAAAATGCACATTTAAGGGGGCAGGAAAATGGAGCAGACAGCCTTAATTATGAAGTCTAGAGCAGCTGGGCTGTGACATCTTGTTTCTGGGAAGAAATCTTAAACGGACAACCTGAGGCCAGAAAATGTATGGACGGGCACAGAGCAGGGAGAGAGGGATGGCTCAGAGTACCTGGCTCAGCAGACTTGGAAGCAGCACAGCAATCTGGTGGATGCTGTGCAGAGGGAGTGTAAACGGGCTCACAAAGCTTCTCTTTCATTTTCCTCCTGGCTTGGCCAAGTTTTATCCCTAGTTCTGTGTTACCAAAAAAAGATTGGCCTAGTTATTCATCATTAAAACTCAGCTGAGTATTGGTTAGATGACTTTGGAAGCTTCAGAGCTCATTATTTCTGAATACTTGGTGGCCTTTCAACATTAATACATTTCATGTTATTAAGAAAAGGAAAGCTAAATTTGGCTTTTGTGTAAGCATAGAAGTCCTTAATATTTCTATGAACATAATGCAAATTCAAATTTTTTTCTGCTAATTCACATGTGGTACTGAACAATAAAGAATAAATTTATTTTAGCAGCCAGAATTATGCCCTTCCTTCATCTTCACTTTCTCAGTCATTAAAAAAAAAAGTTACTCTAATTTAGTCTTAAAAAAGCTTTTCAGACTGATACTGTAGGCAAATATTTCCTTTGTTGGCTGGATGCTTAATAATATATAACATACATATTAATTACATGTATTAAAAGACGTGTAATATATAATGGATGAATATAAATGTAAGCTTTTCAAAATAGAAACTTGCAAAATTAGCAAAAAGCAAGTAATTTTCAGTCATAATAAGATGAATAGTCATTATAAGATTATAAGATTAATTCCTAACAAGATTTAAAAATATTAATCTTAAATGGTGCACAAGTTGATTCTTTTTGTGGTTTTTAATGCTCTGCTAGCTGATATTAGAGTACTATTTTGCCACTTTACTGGAGTTAGTGTTTTGTCAATATTCCTATGTAGAACTATCTTTTCATTGTTTTCTGGATCTGACATAAAAATTGGCTATTAAATGAAATTTGGCATCCTAGGTCTGTTTACAATAGGAACAAATATATTTTCACTATATTTCATTTAAATGTAATATTCTGAAAATACAGAAAAGATATAACAAGATGTGTTTGTGGCTTAAATTTTTTGCTCCATTAGAAACAAAAAAGTTTGGTATTTAAGAAAAAGATTTCTTAAGAGAAGAAAATTATTTCCCTTGGAATCTTAACAGTTGCTGCTAATAGTTTACTTGTTTTTTAAAAACTGTCCAAAATATTTGATTGTTAATAGTCCTGGCCTTTAAATAGTCCTGTTTTTCATACAAATTTCTTCTTGCTTGCCTACTTCCCAAAGTGCAAGCTTTAATAAATACAAATTCTAAAGGTGTCAGCAGACAAAGAAGATGATAAAAAGTGTTTCTTTTCCCTAGTTTTGTTTTTTTTGTGTGTGTTTTCCTGCCTGTGAAATAGTTCCTCCCATTAAAGACAACCCCAAGTCTTTCTCAATTGTTATTTCCTGACTGGTACTCCCTCTTCATCGTCTTTGCTTGTGCACAAACAATAAAAAAACCAAACTATAAACAAAGAACACTGTCTTCTTGGTATGAAGCACTGAACAAATATACATAATTTATGCTTTACTTGCCAGCAGTCACAGAAGAATCAAAATCTCTTGTATTGCTATAGCTAGAAGAGCACAGAGCAAATTCAGTTTTAAACTGGACATTAAAACATGCCAGTGACTTTACCATGAGGACACTGTGTCATCTTCCTAGAGTGCCAATAGCTTTCTATTATTATATTTTTGTAAATATATTAACTGGAGAACTGATGTAAAAAATAGATTTTTTTTTTTGTACAGAATCTCCCTCATTCTAAGGGAAATTTGACCACAGAATATTTATTTTAGATAGTGAGGTCAGAGTCACAAGCTGGTTCATGTAATATGGATGTATACACACCTACTCCAGTGAAAGAATGATCTTTGTCTTGAGAAAAAAATATTCTTTATGTGTCAATTACATTTTTGCTGTTCAATCAACACAATTTTACACTTTACAGCAGGCTATGCATGCATGTTCTTAATAGTCTTTCATTCAGACACAGTGATTTTGTCTTTCCTCTGTTTCATGACAATATAGCAAGCTCCAAGACTGTCACAAGACATAAATTACTGGTGAGAAATAGAATTTGTACCATTAAAGCTCTTAAGTACTTTGAAAAGGAGTTCCTCCATCATAGGCTTATTGAACTGTGTCTTTGGCAGTGTGGCTGTTAGCAGCTGGTGTGGATTACTGCTGGCAAGCCCAGAGTCAGGCACCCCTGACTGGGGTACGCACACATGGCAGAGGAGAAATGGCTGCAGACACATCTGAAACTAGCAGAGAGGAGCAATGGTCCATCAAGAGAGAGGTAGGAGGCTGGAAAGCTCTGGAACTGCCAGGAGTGATTCATTCATGGAGCCTGAAGCTTTTAGCTTTGCTCCTGCCATGTGGGCAAACCAAATGCACTCATAAAGAGAACAGGAGCATCTATGCCTTGGTTTTGGAAACCCATAAGCACCACCAATATATTTTTGTGTGGGCCTTTTGAAACTATTGTTTTAGCAGGCCTGTTGCTCTGATGAAGAAATCTACTGAAGTTGCAATAATTTTGATTTTTATTGATTCATCCAGTACAATTATAGATTTTTATTCTAGTCTTGCTATTCTAAATTGACCCTATAATAGGATTTAGTTCACAAAATCATTCAGCTATCACCGTTTGCTTTTGCTCACTTACAAATGCAATTGTGCCTTTTCTTTTTTCCACAAAAAGACAGCTATGTACTGAAGGCACAAGAAGCTCTCACATGGCACATCATGGTTGCACAAGCAAAATGGGTTATTCTGTCTGTTCACTCTGAAGTTGAGTTAGGTCTCCAACACCAATTCTCACCTTTGACTTTGATTTTGCTGACAGTCCCTTTTTTTTCAAGGCCTTAAATTTGGGCTGTGTAAAAAGTTGCCTAATTTACTGGTTTTAACTGAAAAAAATAACCTTCATCATTACTGAATTCTGGCAGTCCTAAACAAAAATTAGATTTATAAATTTTATTGAATTGGTAGGTTAATGAGATTCCTAAATAGAATGAAGCTTTGTACTTCAAGCAGGTTGGGTTTTTTTAACTCATATCCTTATATCTCTGATACATATTTATTCAAATCAAGAATATGCCACAAATTCTTATATATTCCTCATTCTAATATAATCCTATTATATTACACAAAGCTGTCAGGCATTCACATTACAGCTAATGCTGCTACTTCGTATAACGTTACATTTGTACATCATAAAAATTTCCTTCCTCTAGATCATTAGTTCTCCTCAGTTATAAATGCTAATTATATGAAATATAATAAGGAGAGAATTTCTCCAGTCTTTCAATCTCTATTTTTTCTTGGAATAATATCCAGTTTGTTTTCTAATTCACAACAATTACATAAAATCACACCCTCCTCATTCAGTACAAAATTATCGCAACATCGAGGTTTTAACAACCAATTTAGAACACATTAAAATTAATATGGTGGAACTCACTTTGATGAGTAACCACTGCAATGTAATATCTAATGAACCAGGATGTCAATGCAGACTTGACATTTGAATAGTTGTTTTCACTTGTCTTTACTAAAAAAAAAAGGAAAAGGAAAATAATGACATTTCTAAAACATATATTCTTTGACTAGCGTCACTGAAAACTCAGAGTAAAGTGTTACTGCAGAAATGGCTATATTAAAATGCATAGGCAGTGAGAAAAAAACCCCTTTCAATTTAAGAAAAACTCATTAATGCAAATATTTTATTGTGAACTATTTTGATGTTTTGCAATTACTTCAAATCTGTAATAAACTGAAAAAAAGCTTCTCAAGTTTATAGGGAAATTTTCCCTTCTTTTCTTCATTGTGTTTGTCTGTCTGTAGAACTTTAAAATATAGCAGAAATGGGAACTAACCAGCTTCTAAAAATGCAATTTTACCATGTTTCAGCTTCCCTTAACTACAAATTTCAAAGATTCAGCTAAAATGCTGAACATCTGTGATTTTTTCCACCACATGGATGCCACCAGCACAGAAGAATCTGAAAGTAACATCTGGATCCATCTTGCTAGTTAATGGATGTTTTCCTTGAGGAATAATCTGAACATGATAGAAGAGCAAAGGTTTGCTCTCTCCTGCAGAATGTCTATTATCAGGAAACTAGCATTAAGGAAGAAAAGTAACTGGCAACTAAGCACATTCAATATGGGATTTATTCAGAATACAGATCTCACTTGATATTTCACTGCTGCTTTTTAAGGTAAATAGCACAGCATCTGTAATTGCTGAATCTTCTAATATTTGATGTATGGTATAAACTAAAATCTTGGTAATAATGCATTCTTTCTTTGTTTAACAAGGATTTCTAATGAGACTACAGTTCTCCAGAATGTCTGTCACTGAGGCTCCTGTGCAACATATCTGCCCTCATACTTTGTGCAAATCTCAGTAGAAGATTTGCCTATGGTTTTGATAGGCAAAATTTAAGAAAATTATAATAACAAATCAAACTTCTTTTTTTAAACTGTTTTAGAAAAGGGTTGTATTTTAAATGGTAAGTTATTCCATAATGTATGTGGGGGTGTTGTAGAACATCTTTCATTTATCCTTTTGTTCTAAATCCAAGTGTATCTATGAACTCTCTCCTGGACACAGGTTTCTGTTTGTCACAATAGAGAACTAAAAGGCAGTACTGGTTGGCTTACATGCTTAGATGATAATTTCCAGACTGATGATTCTGCATGTGAGTGACAACAAAAAGGCATCTCTTTTGCAATTAATATTCGCCCCATTTTAGGGTTTGATACTGTTTGGTTTATTAATCACTCATTTGTCTTTGCATTTTGTTCTTTCTCAGTTTTAGAGCTGTGCTATGTTTTGCAAGAGTGAGGAGACATTCATAATTACTTCCACTGTTCTTCATTTTCCTCTTAGTATATTAGAGACTGCAAAACAGGTTGCTAGTGTATCCTCTCCATCCCTTGGCAGAGGCATTGTGCATAAGGACCTTTAGTGTCACAGAGATCCATTTGTTTCCTCACAAAAGGATAATACAGGTCTTAGAATTCCTACGATTCAAGTAATGATGCATGGCAATCTAAAGCCAGGCTTTTCATTTAGGAGGATTTCCTTCTTAGTTGCTTTATTTCATGTTGGTGATTCTAATGACTGATCAGAACCCAATGCTAAAGATTGTGGTGAATTCAACTGAAAATATCCATAATATTTGGGCTCAGCATATAACTATTTAATATAAAAGTTTCTATGTCATATTGTTTTTAGAGAACAGAAAAGTCTTTCTTTCCATATTCTATTCATTTGTTGAAAAATTGTACAGACAATCTCCCCAAAATAAATAATAAAATCAGTCTTACTGCTCTATTCCACAACATCATTAAAAAAAACACAAACCACCATGTTTCAAAGCATCTGGTAAACATAATTTTGTGTTTTCAATATATTTTTTGTAGAAGAGTTCCAAAGAAATGTGAGGCTTCAAAAGCTTCTCTGGTCTCAAATAACGCTACTGGAAACAATTTTCCATTCATTACAAGTAACAGGCAGTAAAAACCCACTAACAATGAACTCTTTAAATTTAAAATAACACATTATTTTAACAAAGATTTTGCTTCTCCAGGCCGTAAAAGGAAAACTCTCTAAGGTTTTTATTAAACTCTGAGGACATAAAAATGGCTTATATAAATAAAGTAGCAATATTCAAAACCAGAAACACGAGATAAAAATGACATTTTAATTTTAGGTATACACCTAACTTATGGGTCTTCATGAAATAAAATCAGATATCTCTACAATGAAATAAAGGAACATGAGGAATGATCATGAAGATTTTCAGCCTATTTCTTTTGGTTCTGTAACTTCTCTGGAAGTTAACAATCAAACAGTCTACAACATAGGGGCAAGGTATTTCCAAACAGCACAGCAAATGTGTTTGTAAATAGCGTAGTGTCAATGTATGAAATGGGTTTTTTTGCTTTACTTGGATTTTTTTTGCAAGATTTGCTAAGTCTTCACTACTTCTTATTTTGCTATGCTTTTCTACATGTAGAAAAGATCCTTCTTTCCCCACCTTTTATATGTTTACATATTTTACACAAAAGAGGAAACTTTAATAGATATCTGTACCTAGTTCCTAGAGGATCATAAAACATTTCATACTCGAAATTTAACACCAGTAAATATGTTTCATAATATCTGAAATACATCTGGGGGGGGGGGAAAAAAAAAAGGTTTAATTAAAATTGGTATTTACTGACCTTTTGACAGAGAAAACCATCACTAGATATTAACAACAGGGGTTGCAGAGCTCTGAGCAATTGTGTTATCTTGTCTCAATCCTCACTGAATTAATGAATTTATCTGTATTGTGACCACCGCAGTTCAGAATTAGGAAAAGAAACCCTTTGTGCTTGTTAAGGCAAACTCAATGTGACAGTTCAAGGCACAGAAAAACTTATAAAGTACCAAGGACTCTTGTGCTTTATGCAAACTTGTAGATCATATATACTATGTGTATGCTGATTCTATGTGTCTTCTCAAAGAGAAACTGCTGAGTAGGAATAATCATTTAACAAATCAAAATTTCAGCCAAATTTAAATACATATTTTTACAATTCTTTTTTTTTTTGTGGAGTTATTTCACTGTGTTATGAAATTAATATTACACATTCTGTTAAAACACCACAAAACAAAACAACACAAAAAACCCTCTGCCACAAGACAATCAGTGTTTACCAGATAACTCTAGAGGATTATGCTGCTAACTCTTACAGTTTGGAAATAATCTGACCTAATAGTTCAAGCTTTTGCTCTAATCTAACAATAAAGGAAAAGTCATACATTTATGATTTTGTAATGCATGTTGTGCTTCAATGCTGTTTTTGCATTTTATGTGGATGCTCTTCAAATCAATCTGTCCCTCCATAGCGGTAGTCTGGCACCAGTAGAAATATCTCTGAAAAGAATGCAAATTCCATAATGCAGCTGCAAGCACAAAGGCACATGACTATTGTCAGGAAAAATGAAAAATGTTCACATTTTATAGTCTTAATTCCTGCATTAAGTAGTTCTTACCTTTCATTTTTCTGGCCTGAAGAATGGAGATGATTGTCTATAATTTCAAACTTTTAAGATATAGATATCTGAGAGAAAATGAAATATTGAAGTTGCATATCTTTCCTTTATATGCAGGCACAGATATTGACATGCTTTTTTTGTTGGTTTTTGGTTTTTCAGCTCTTTTTTTTTTCTTTGTAGCATAGATTGGCTGTGTTGATTTGGGTGTGGGAAACTTTTCTATCAAGAGGGCTGATATCATAATGAAAAAACAAACATAAAGATTAACTTATTTATTTATTTTTAAGGTTATACAAGGTGAAAGCAAATTTGAAAATATTTACTGCTTATCCACAGAAGAATCAAGATCTTGCTAATTAGAGTTCCTGTCAGGTTGAGAGATATGTAGGAAATTGTTATTTCTGTTCAAAATATTTAGTTTTTTCATATGAAGATAGAAAAATTTTCAGCTACTCCTACAATCATTTTAATCATATATATGCACCTGAGTACAGCAGACTCTATAGTCTATTTAATGGAAAACTCGTTCAGAATAATGGGAATGCCACATCGCTGTACATAATCTCTAACAGCAAGAGGAAGATACTGAGCTACGCCTCCAGCACTTAGGTGAGTATCTTTATAAGTAAGGTCTGAGACAGGACATGACTGACAGATACAGCTATGCCCATAATTGTGCCTCCCACACCTGTAAAACAAGAAGGGAAAGGCAGTCAAAGCACCTTAAAGTAAGTGTTTAAGGACTTCCTTCAGTTGCCCAAAGGCAGGTATCTATTGTCATCTGAAAAGCCCTGCAGTCCTGGAAACAACCAGGTGGAGCTGACCATTGAGATGCAGGACTTGTGGGACATCTGTGCAATAAGGGACAGGCATTTGGAGAACAAGGAGGATATCCTAGGGCAAATTAAATGCCATTAGATGACTCTCCCTAGGCAACTGAATCACACCAGGCTAATAGCCTGAAACCTTTTTGAGAAAATGTGAGTCACCTATCCCAGTTCTTCACAACAGATATTACAGGTATTACATTAGCTCAAATTTTAGAGCAGGAGTTACTGTGTTCAGAGAAAACCTCTCAGTCATCTCCACTGACTGGACACTGATTGCATGGCAAAGCAGATTTTGAGAGGGCTACCTGGATCCTGTGGATCCTGTGTAATGGAAATTAAGACAAATGACACAGTCCTGGAGTGCAGACCAGTTCAATCCAGGGGCTAATGAGCATCCAGTCTATGGAATCAGAGTAGACTTTAGCCTAAGCAAGAAATCCTGAAACACATAAGATTGGATGTTGGGACATTATCACCACCTATTTCACTGCACAGATACAATTGCTTTGAATTATACTGTTTGCTAAAGTAGATATAACCAAGGTATAACTTGTTTCCAGTGACTATGTAGCAAAAATATACCTGCTTCATATCAGTTGAACCAGTCTGCTTCTGTTGCAGAGATGCAAGCATTTTCAGGACAGAGAAATTCTCCACCTCAGCTACTGAAACCATTCTCCCTGCAGTCAGCACCGAAGAGCCCTGAGGAGAACAGGCTTGTAACTAAAAAAAAACAAAAACAGGAATCCAGATGCTACCACAGCTCATATATTGGATTGTATTGTATATGTTCATCTATAACACTCCTAGAGAGTGTCCATTTCCTTTCTCAAGGTCCCCATGCTCTACAAATTATCCAGCTTCTTAGGATGAGTAATCTGACTGCTGTCCAGCCATCATTTCTCATTTCTATTCCTCCGACAGTCACTTGATGCAGAGGGGTCTTTCAATTAATTTAACTAAAACGTTAAGAAATCTTCAAAATAATTGATTCTGATTTGACCTCGAATATAATAACAGAGATAAACAAGCTGTGAATATTGCATAATCTAGTCCTTGATCATATTCTGTATGTGGCCTAATTAAGGACATTCTTGAAAATATAGGCAGCAAGTACATGATAAAACATTTTTCTCAAGGTAATTAGGCAGACTACAGAAAATTCAAACTGTAATTCAAACTGTATCATTGTAAAGGTATAGTAGATATAAGGATAATATTCCTGTGCATTCTTAAGTACCTAAATTTAGGCATTTAGAAAAATTGTTGGAAAGTCTTAGAGACTTAAGCAAACCTGAAATCAAGTCAGATTATACTACTGTGTGATACTTTGTGGATTAAAAATTTTGTGGGATTTAGAAGGAGTAGATCTGGCCTAGGAGATTATTACCATGAGATTTTTTTGAGATCTTGCTAATATTTTTAGAAGCATTTTTGTGAAGACATTTCTCTATTTGATACATTTATGTGTAATTTTTGCTAAAAAGCCACAAACAGCAATGAATGTAACAGACCCATTGAAAAAAGCTTTGAGAGCTAAAGAAATAGATGCAGTTCATGGGCATCCTGAGAATTGCTTTCAGTACATGTTAGTTTTCAACTGTATTAGTATCAATTACAGCCTGCCACTGCCTTTATGCAGGGCACTGGTAGACTATTGCATATAGAAAAATTTGACAATTTTACATGGATTCAGCAGTAGTTTTGAAGAATGAGGTGATTATGTCTGTAACCTTTGAACCCTCATATCCAAAGCACAAAGGATAATTTCATTGACATGTAATTGCTCTCTTCAACTATCCTAATGTCTTTCTCATCCCAGACTCCAGTGCCTGATAGAGGCTCGATGGCAAGCTGTGAATCATACTCCATTAAGCTCTGAATAGAGCTGCATCTACTTGGAAAGGTTTACAACTGCTCTTTGATCCAGCCCCAAAACTTACATTTGTGTGACACTGCATTGTTCATCAAATTAAATTCTCTTATTAAAAAAAAATCATTATTGTATTACGAATGCCACGTTTCCAATTATTTCAAACCACAGATGTCACTCTTCTAAATGTATGTCTATGTCTTAATGACATATTAAAGTAATGAGAAATTGCATGCAACTCTGGAACTTCTTTTTTTCCTTATCCAAAAGTTCATTACATTTTTCAAAGGCCTGGCACACAATTTTATAAAATATTGCATGAATATATTAAAACATTGATACAAATTCAATGTTTGGACAGTCTCTTGTTTTGTTCTCCACAGATCGTTTCCAAAGTATATTATTCATTAATTTTGAATAAATTATTATGTATTTTGACCCTTAGAAACTGAAGGGATAAAATATTTAGAGTTCGCAGAATGCTGATACTTCTAATTTCTGTCCAAACACCTCTGAGAGATAACTTTTTGACATTTAAAATAAAATAAAACTGAGGAGATAAAAGGCTAAGACATGCAAATGAAACCAAAGTATCAATATTCACCTATGACTAGAATTGAAATTATTAGGGTTTTTGAGGAAACATTTTAAAATGTGTGTTGAGCACAGCACCTCTGATTTCCACTCTGTGGGAAACAGAATCTGTTAAAAGTTTCTCACTCACTTCTGCCTGCTTTGTTTTGGGAAGTTTTCAGAACCTCAGTGTGACCACAAAGTATATAAGCAGCTGAGATAGAAACTGCAAACATATCTAAAGCTGTGCTCAGATCATGTTCCATTTGTAAAGGCACAGAGAGAAGAGCGCAGAGAAACTTTCCTTCAGAGACCTGGCACAGACCCCACTAAAGGCTCCTAGAACAAAACAGGTCCCGTTAATCTCTTGAGGATGCATTAAACTAGCCTAAATCAGATCAACCTTGGCTGCTGCAAGTTACAAGTGAAGCTGAGCTGCTGTTTCTTTAGCACCTTTTAATTCTCATTTCTCGTTCATGCTTCCCTGTGTGTGCACCACGTGCGGTGCCCAGGCACTGCCCTGGGGCTCTGGGCTCTGTGACAGGGGCCAGGGCTGACCCAGACCACCACACTCAGCTCCAGAAGGCTCCAGACAGCTTCAGAACAGACCTACGGTAAGGCATGACTGTGGTCCACAGCCAAGATGACAATTGGTGAGAAAGTGCATTAAGAAATGGTAAAAAAATGCTGCACAGCAGTACTGAAAGAGAAGTGAGGAAAAAAGTGTGATCAACAGACCTGCAGACATGTAGGTGAGAGAAGGAGGTGAAGGAGTCAACCTGAACCTGGGAAGCAGGGTGGGGAGGTGTTTCATTTTTTTATTTTGTTTATCACTATGCAAATGTTTTAATTGGCAATAAATTAATTTTCCCCAAGTTGAGCCTGTTGTGATCGTGACAGTAACTTGGTAAGTGACCTCCCTGTGCTTATTCCACCCCATGAGCTTTTTGATCTTATTTCCTCCCCTGTCCTCTTAATGAGGAGAGCAAAGGTATGGTTGAGGGGGGCAGCTGACCACCAGGCAAGGTCAGCCCACCACAATGTACAGGGAACCATGAATACTCAAAGTAAGTGCTAGATCATGCAAGTGTCTTCCCAACAATTTTATCATAATTCAGCATCGTTAATTAGAGGGCAAACATTGTTTAGTTATACCAACGTGTTAGGGATGGATTCCAGCAAACGATAATGGAAGTAGAGACACTGGCAATGGTTATTCTCAGGGATGGTCTGCCAAATGCTGACTGATGAGGGCAAGTCTTAAAAGCTCAGTGGGAAGGGTCTGTGTTACACTTTCCATAACTCTTAGATATTTATAATTGGTTACTCTTTTTTCTTTTTTTTTTTTTAAGGAAGGACAAATGCAAATAAATTTAAAAGGTAAACAGGGTGTTATGTATTCCATTGTGCTTACAAAAACAGGCATTCTAATGCTACCTACCTATCAGTAAATCCCTCATTCCACTGCAACTGGTTATAAATGTTTGAAAACTCTAAAACTCTCAACATTAAAAAATGTAAATTTCAACACTATAGTTCCTATTTATGTCTAATAGAAAGTAAAGAAAAATGTCTGAGTGGATATGAAAAAAATCCCCCCATTTCCAAAAGGCAAGCTAGTTTACTACTAGTCATCTGAAGCCTAAATCTAAAATCTTTAGGAAGAGAGAAAGTTGTATGGCAGCATTATAGCATGAAAATGTACATTAGAATTCTATTATGAGTGGTGAACACTTGTATTGGCTTAGCTGTACCCTGCCAATTATTCAGAAAATAAATATTTAATGGAAAGAAAATTAATTAATGTAGAGCAGCTGCAAACATTGATTCATTTGTCTATCAACAGATGTCTATAATTTTGTATATTTTACAACCCCCTCAAAATTTCTTCCTTCATTAAAAAAAAATATATATATATGCATAAAGCATATATTCTGGACCATAGTTCCATGGGCTACATTGAACAGCTGGTCCTGAAGAGTGACTATTGCACTATTGATTAGTGTCCTGAAGCAGTCTCATAAATTGGTGAATATAGACAAGAAAGAAAATTGCACTTTAGCTTGCACAAACACAACTCAATGATTCTAAATCAGCATTGAACTAATTTGCCTTGCTCATGATGTATGTGTTTGAGAATGTCTCTTAGTCTCACTGGTTTGAAAGAAAATGTGTCAAAATAGCATTATGACTATATCAGCTCATTCTAACAGAAATAACCTCAATTTACTCTCTACTCTATCTGGTTTTATTAAAAAAAAATTAACAAAACAAAAAAACCAAAAAAAACCTCAAAACAAATAAACAAAAACAACAATGAAAGCAAACCAAACAAATAAAAAAAAAAACCCTATAGAAAAATCTCAGAGCCATAGCTGATTACAATTTGTGGTTTAGATGTGTTTTTCTGCTGGGTCTAGGAGTCCTGCCTGCCAGCCTGCCTAGGCTGGCATCTGCTCAGGTGTAGAAGCTATGGGGGCAAATTGTCTCAGGCCCAGTTTGGCTAAGAACCTTGCACATTATGACAGACTGGAATGGTTTTGGAGGAAGACAAAGGAGCTCTGTGAGTGATAGAGACTTCTTAAAAGTTCATAGAGGAGTTCAAAAGCTGCTGAAGATTTTCAAACATCTGTAAGATTCAACTGTTTTTTAAGAAGCTTTCTTTACTATCAGCTCAGGAGCCACTCTGATTTACACTCACCCCATCCAAGACTTTAACTGTGTGTCCAAGGCCCCTTTATAGAGGAGGCTCCAGTGAGTAAATGGGTCTCACCTGACTCCCTACACAACCCACCTCACACAGTCAGACCTGGGCTCCCTACAGGTTCAACACCAGATTTCCCACAGCACAGTCTCAGAGTCACTCATTTGTTTCTCTTAAAGTAATGGAATCATGGTGCAGCAACATACCTCAAGCTGGTGCCCCCAGGGAGGAAACCAAGCAAAGTGATCTCTAGGCGTTTATACTCTTACAGTCTATGCACACACTCTTCATGTGCCCTGCATTAGCCTCTTGGTCCAATTGTAGGTTTTGGACTGGGCTCTTCTCATTTCCAATTGGGTCCTGCAGGGTCTCAGGTGACCAGCCCCCTGTCCAGCCAGTGATGCAGCTCTGCTTACCCCTTGTTAGGCCAAAAGTCAGTGCCCATCCACAGCTGATATGATCCACAGGGGCTTCAGCCATTTCTCATCACCCAGGGCACAAAGTGCAGCTTGGATACCGAGCTAGCAGCACTGGGAATATTCCTCAACACGACAAAGGGTACATGGCTATAATGAACACATGTACGAGTAAAGTTCTTTCATACCATCTGTCACTTTTACAATGTAATTTATCTCATCTTGAGAGATACCTAAAACAGTCAAGTCAGGCCCTACAAGTGTACCTTTTTCCCCACTGAGAAAAGCTTAAAATCACCAGCTTGGATACTGTCCTCAAGCACAGGAATTAACCCTTAACTGAAACACCAAATACATTAAGCTATCCCATGAGGATTCGGCTCATTCCATAAAGGCATGGACCTCCCATACATCCTGTGTCAAATCTCCAAACCCCATGTTGATATCTCTTATATCCTAGGATATTTCAAAAGTCACTAGCCAGTTATGTGAGAAGCTCAATGGTCTTTACTTGTGGTCAGCCAAATAATTCTCTATGCTTTAGATTTCCTTATTGACTCATAGACTTCCTTTGTAATTATAGACTAAAAGCAGATACCCAGCTCACAGGCTGACCCTACCTATATGCATGCAGTTCAGTGTCAACCTGCACACTAACCATAGGGTATTCTCGTTTTGGGCTTGACCTAGTTACCTGAACATAAGCAGCCAATGCTATTTGAGATAGGGGCTGCCCAAATCAGCCTCATTGGTCTCACACTGTGACATGGGACTTAGGAAAAACCCATGCCCTACTCAGGTGGTGGATAGAGGTCTGGTAGAATACCCTATGGCACAGTAAATAGCCTTAGATACCCATCATTTAGGAAATCAGGGTAATATTCATTTGTTTAAACATAAGGTTCCAGCTCCATGTTAATTAATGTGAGATCTCCTATCTGGCTTTCATCTAATGTTTCAGAGACTGCAAATCACCCATAAGATCTGACCAAAATGCAGTATCTGCACATTATTCTACATGTAAGTGTGTTTTGTATATCCTACAACATCATTCTTGATTTCCTTACACTGTTCCAGAAAGGCATAAGTGTCCCTCTAGTACTGCACGGATGCCTTGGACACCTCAGGATTCTTCAGATGACACTAAACATACGAGCCAGCAACCAAACACTGATGTTAGAGCTATGGAAGGATTGGAGTTATGTGAGGAAGAATCCAGCCTGCCCTTTCCACTAAGGCTCAGGTATGAACTGATGCTGTGAGCTTCAGGCTCTTCTGTGCCTCTATGTTATGAAGTGTTAAGTGCTGAAGAAATTAAAGGAGGATCAAGACAGTAAAAGGACAACTGAGCAAGAACTTTTAGAACCACGATTGTGACTTTAGCATTTAATGTACAGTTTCTGCATCACTTTAGGCCTATATGGGCCTTTAGTATGTATTATCTTCAGAACAA
Organism: Toxostoma redivivum; assembly: GCA_013397375.1. Lineage (NCBI taxonomy): Eukaryota > Metazoa > Chordata > Aves > Passeriformes > Mimidae > Toxostoma > Toxostoma redivivum. The sequence goes on from VXBI01011354.1 coordinate 120,790, forward strand.
AACTATACTGAACTCCTTAGTTTTTATTTTTATCTAAAACTAAATTGTCCTAAAGTACAGAATTGTGGGTGGAAGGAAACATAAGGCATACAGAAAAATTTACCCTATTTCTAAAAAGATATGTTAAAATTTAGTCCTAAAGAAAATTAACAAAATTACTTCTTAATTTCCCCCTTTTGCATATAAAAAAAGAATATATGTGAGTTTATGGTGAAAATTGGAAGTAATGTGTAAGTAGTTGCAAGTCCTATTATTTTTAGTGTCACCTCAGGTTTGGTTTTTTTTCTTCTTCTTAAAGCTATGTTCTATTTAATATCAATAAAACATAAAATAGTGCAAAAAAATTCAAACTTTACATGTAGAAATTATATCTAATGTAAGTGCTGTAGGATTATAATGATTACAGTTTCCATTTTTATCCTTTGTTGTTGGACATACTAATATAAGTCTAGATATGCTGACACACTTGAATTCTGTAAGATATTATTTTCTCCAGAATGGCTTGCAAATGCCCCAATTTTGAGAATTTTTAAGGACAACTGTAATACTGAAGGTGAAAAACAATAATTTTATTTATGCAATTAACTGGATAAGGCTGTTGCCATGATAGCAAATCAGCATTGCAAATCCCAGTTTTCATCGGGTCAGCAAATTGATCTTGGCTTGGATCTTTTAATTCCTGTTGATGGAATGCTTTAATGCTATTCAACTAAACACCAGGGTCATCCTGATCTCAAATTATGTGGTTATTTCCAAAGTACAAGCTGTTTTAAGGGAGGCCTAGCTTGTTTATTTACTGATGCATGTCCAGATGTGCTTTTCAGACTTTAAAGAACTGAATCAGAAGCAATTCACAAAAGTTCAACATGAATAATTTATCTAGTTCTTACACATTCTTAAGAGAAGAAGGGACTCTATATGTTAGAATTTTGCCAATGCAATAAAATAATATTGCTAACTGAGACTTGTGTCATAAGTGTTTTGGTGACTGGGTTTGTCATGCTTGCTTCAAAGGTATTCCAGATTGTCAAAACTCATTTAGGAGGTCAGAAAATCTGGATGCCTGCTGATTAGTGAATGCCTTCAGTAATCTTCTTTCCCAGCTACTGCTGGCTTTGGAGAAAGCCTAACATTTTCAGTATAGATGAAAATGCTCCAAACAGTGACTGTTCTGTTGTGAGATGGTACATTTAGCAGATGGCTTATTTCTTTTGTGAGGTCATATACTGAACATGTAAATATCGATGCATCCAAATTCACAGTTTGGAACAGGCCTTAACGCTTCACATACTCAAGCACTCCCTTGTTAATGCAGAACACAAGGCTAAGCAAGGAGGCAGGACAGGGGAGCCAAAATCTGATTAGTTTCACCTAGCATTATGCAATGTCTATATGAAACTGTAAGGCACTGTTCAAGGAGGAAGAGATTGTCTGTCTGAGAAGGTAGTATGTGTTATCCTGTACCACTAAAATCTTTCTGGGAGCATAGACCAGCACCAAATCCTGGACAAATGTTCAGGAAAAATTAATGGGCCAGGTACTGAAATAAGCAGCTAGCATGAAGAAGGGAATGGAGAACATTTCTCCTGACACAGGTATGTAAGAGTCTGCTTTATTTTATCCTAACAAAATAAAAAGTAACATCACTGCTGCCTATAAATGAACCAAGCAGGTAAATGCCCGGGAGGAACAAAAGTCACTTCATTTTAAGCACTAACTTGGCACAAAAACAGAACACAAAAACCATTAATAAATTTAGGCTACAAATTAGAAAGAGATTTCTAACAATTAAAGCAAAGATGTTCAGCATTAACAGTCTTTTAATAAGAGCTTTAGAACCTTTTCAAGTAGAACCTGATAAACTTACATACCCTGACAAATTCATGATGTGCCCAAGTAGGGATTAATGAACCAAAAATTTGGCCACTTGCTATAGCTCTTTTTCTGACCATGTATATTCAGAAAAGGATATTTCTCATGGGGTTATTCAGAAGAACCTCAGGAGGTCCAACATCTAGTGGTGCCTTGAGAACCCTTAAAGAGGAAAAGAGATTGCATCATCTCTCTGAGCAACTTCTTCCAATGTTTGGCTGTACTCTTGAGAAAAGCATTTCTCCTTACATCCATCTGGATCTCTCTTATTTCAATGCATGTGTCATTGTCTAACTATATAATTTTAGGCAGACTTCACTAGCTGACTGCTTCAGCAGACATGTTGGACTATATACTTGAGGTGTGTCTTTTCCAATTTTAATGATTTTCAGAGTCTCTGATTCTATACACTTCTGGAAAAGCTTGGCTCCACCTTTTTAATAACCTCCCCATAGGTATTTAGTGATGTGGTTCAAGTCTCTCAAAGTCATCTATTTTTCAGGGCAAACAGCACCTCTCCCTCAGCCTCTCTCCACAGGGCAAGTGGAGAGCCATCATGGTGGCCATGAGCTGAACTGATCCCAGATATTGATGACTATCTTGTGCTGGGGGAACTAAAACTGATGAAAACTTAGCAGAGGGGCTAATCCCTCCTTTTTATGAGCTGTTTTTGATGCCACTAACGCAGTCCAGGAGGCTGTTGTGCCGGGGCACTGCTGGCTCATGCTCACCTTGCTGTCCAGCAGACCCTAAGTTCCCTTTCCAAAGAGCTGCTCCCCAGCTCTCTGTTCTTAGCCTGTATTGTCCTCCTCCCCAGGTGCAGGAATTTGTATGTATCCTCTATGAATTTCACACAATTCCTGTTAGTCCATTTCTCCAGCCTGTCTAGGTCCCTTGGAGAGTGCAGGAGCACTTGAGCATCTTGATTGGTCCTCCACAGTTTGGTGTCATCTTCAGACTTAATAAAAGTGCACACTGATGTTTCCTCCAGGTCACTGATAAAGACTACAGTGGACTCTTGAGATCCTCCGTTTGTTACCAAACTCCAGGTGGATAATCAACCATTAACCACTGTCCTCTGAGCCCAATCATGGAAAGAGTTTTATACACATATGGTTGTCCACACATCAATACTGTAACTGAACTTGATATAAGGAGTGGTAAGTTTGATTTGTTTCAGACATAGGAAGAAACTAATCATTGGCTCTACACCTTTATTCCTCTCCATGAACCACAGAGAAAGTTCTTTAAATGCCTGAATTAGGACAGATTAATCTACTTTCCCACTTCCTATATAACCCAGATATTCCTGATAGATGATCCCAATACTCTATCCCTTGCTCATTATCTATATGTGCACATTATGTGTATAAAAGGCCCAAGTCACGGTACAGGGCAATAATTTAATTGAAATAAATAGAATTTAAAGTTTGAAATTTTATAATTTGGTTGTAACAGTTAAGATGCAGGAGTGGGAATATAGATAAAGTGAACCATATTCATAATTGTTCTATATTTATCTGTGTGTTATAATGACAAGTTACCAAAACACTCTTTTTCCCCAGTGTATATGGTATGTTCATCTGAAGTTTCCATAGAGTAATTAAGATAGTCTGTTTCATTATTAATTTTTATGAATATTCCTGTTAGCAATTCTTTGATCAAAATAAATGCTTGTCCTTCCTGAGGTCTCCTAGATGATGCTGCTTTAGATTAATTGCTTATTTTGTTAAAAAGGATTTACCAATTAAGAAATGTAGTAGAAAAAGTTGCTGACTTCATTAAAATATTCTGCAATGTTTATGTAACACGGAGAATGGTATTAATATTACTGTCATATCAAGATCAATGTACATTGATTTCTGAACTCAGAACCTTCTTGGACTGTTGTAAAGTGCTAAAATTTTTGTTTACATCTTGAACTTTGCTTAAAAACTTGTTCCCTTTTGATGGTTTGTCTTAGAATTTTCACCTTTTTTTCAGTGTGTTTCATTCGTACCTTGCTTTGATTTTGATTTCAGCCAGAAGTAAAGCTATTGTTATCTTACAGAATTATCCCATTACCTTTTCATGAACAAAGCTCAAGATGCATAAATATAACTTTTGTACATGTAGGCCAATTCTTTCAGTGTACAGTGGCATAATAGCAAAACATTAGCATGCCAGACCTAATGTCTATATGCACACTACTTTGCTGGATTTAATAGGTTGTGTTGCATAGAGCTTTTGGCAAAACATTTAAGTGGAAGTAGGTTGCACATCTGTCTAACAGGGTGGAAATTGAAAATTAAAAACCTGCCAGCACAAAGCAATAGCCAGGCACTGGGAGTAACCATGGGAAATATATCTGAGCCATATCTTGCAAAAAGAAAGCTGTTTATCTGTCTTTATCAATGCCACCCCAGAACAACCACTTTTCTTTCATGAGAAGCCCAACATATAACAGAAAAATGACACAAATCTAATCTTCAATACTTTCTGGGTTATTTCTTCCTACTGAACTGGCAAGACCCAACTTGGACATGCATCTTTTTCTAACTATGAGAACAAAATGCTTCAGCTCTGACACCAAACACACAGAGGGAAAGATTCATCATTACAGATTATGCCACATGAAATCTTGAGGGAGCCATATGAACTTCATATCCACCCTTTTTAATATCTCACAGCATCGCTATTTGAGTTACCATTTCTTCAATGACAGCATTTGTGCATGCAGTGAAGCATACTCAGAAAGTGGTTTTGGAAGCCATAGCTACCTCTTGAAGGGTTATACTCATTAACTTGGTAATTCAACTAGAAGAAAACAGCACAAATTTCCAGTATTTTTACTTCAGGAAATGTTACAAAATATAGAAAAAAAATTTCTATAGAAATTAATTATTATTATAATTATTATTAATCAGTGGCAAGAATGTAATTTTAGAGACATGAAGATCATAAGCTAAATAAAAATTACATTAAGATCTTTTTGTGGTCCTCATCTCCTCATTATGGCTAAACACTGGAGGCTCTTTCCTATCCTTTTCAGCAACTAAACACGACAAATTCTGTTCTGTGTTTTGTGGCTTGATTATTCTGTCAGTGATGCATGCAATCTTACCATGAACACACCCATCCATGAAGCAGCTATCAAAAACATTCTTACAGCTTAGACTGCATATTCTTCACAACTTCCCTGCTGCATTGAAGAAAGTGTACTTGTTTCCACCCTTTGTAATGTCACCTCTTCTTGTTACAGCTCATTAATTTTGTGGGAGTCCACAATCATTTTTCTTGTTTGAGCTTTCTTCCATACTCTCTCTAAGCCTCCACAAACCTTCTTTTTTTTTTATTTTCCATCTCTAATACTCTCTACAACTGCAATATATATAAGAAAACCTAATCTCAAAATATGCCAAGGACAAGACCAGATCACTGCTTCTTCTGCTTCTCTGTAAACCTGTATTTCCATTTTTCTGTTGTAGGTAACAGGCTGTAAAGGGAGGGACCCTGAAAGTGCTATAGAGACCATTTATTAGCTCTGTATTTCTGCACTGACAAACACCATAATGTGCCATGTGTCATAATGTGCCTGGGGTTCTGAACAGTGTCATGATTGTAAAAATGATAGCCAGCAACACTATTAGGAATTAAATGCAAAGCAATCTTGGTTTAGGTAGTTTTAAAACTAAAAACAAACAAATTAGAGGGATAGGAAAATAGCCCCTAATCTATCCCTTCTGTTTTTGTTTTCCTATAAATCTATGGGAATTTTATCTATCTAGGAAAATTTTGCCTCTCAGGCAAAATGCTTATACAATATAATATTTCCACATAATAAAAAGGATTGTGAGAGTTATTTGTTCTGGATTGTTTACAAACATAAGTTTCTATGTGTTCTTGAAAGACTAAAGGGGAAAATTCCAGAGCATTATCAGGATACCAAAAAAAAAGAATAAGCAGAGAAAGCAGTGAAGAAGAAGAACAATTTCTGAGTGCATTGGAGAGGTATGTCTAATTCCCCACACAACAGGATAAAAGTGTTCAACTTCTATACATTTTTGAGATTATACATCGTAATATTTATAGCAGTCCTTCTTTACATTTCAGATTGCAGGCTTCCAGAAATAGTCATTCAACAAGGAATATTATTAAACATTTAATTTTCTTCTTTTTCACTTCCACAATAACATTTCTCCTACAGAGGGAATTCTCTTTCTTCTCTGATGCACTGTGGTTAATCATTATTTGCTTTCCTTTTCAGAGCTGCAGATTCATTACAAAAATGTGAGTAGCTAGCACTTAAACTTCTAACTGAAAGACACTTACAGGCATTAGATCTATGAACTCTGAACTCCTGTGCACTCTGATCATTGTTAATCTACAAAGAAACTGTCTTATGGTGCTGGTAAGTATATCCACAAAGCTTCTTTGTGCCACCACAGAAACCACTTTATATATAATTACATGTTATGAGAGACAGAAAACATGAAATGTTTGTAGAGAAAAGGGCATCCAATATTTGCAAATTCTAAAAGAGCAAGTGATAAAATTTTTCCCAGAAAACTCTAATGGCTTAAATGCCAATAATAATAAGTGCTTCTACCTGTAGTTAATAAAGATTGACAGCAAGAATAAATGAAATCAATATATAAGTGAAAGAAAGGAGAATTTTCAGCAATAATTATATTGGTGAAGTTGAGAGTAAAACGGTTGTTGTCTAGGTGCCTAGACAAAAAAAAAAAATTAACCAAGTGAAACTGGGAGACAAGAATTTTATAGGGAATTGTGCCATGATGCTAGTTGTTTCTGCAGAATTTACAATATTTTGGCAGAGAAGATATTAAGTGGGGAATGTAGGTACCCAGCCTTTAAGCAACTAAACCAAATTAACACCTGTATAAGACTTTTCATTGAGATTTCTTTTCCATTTAGAAAAAGTAAATGCAATGTGTTTTGTATTCAAGTTAAACAGATAAAATCACTGTTTTTTTACAAGCATTTCATTCTGTCAAGTGAATACAATTATTTCCCATTCTGATTCTCTGCATAAGACACTCATAATGACTCCCTAGAATATTTCAGCCAAATTATCATCTAGGGATTACATGAAACCACATGTTTTCCAGGTTAAGTTAATGCATTGCACTGGATAGAAAATGCCATGGATAATTTGATGCTCATTGAAGAATTTATTTTAGAAGTTACAAGTAGGCCAGACAGAAATGCGTTTTGCATTCTGGAAGGACTGGGCAAAAGGTCTCATGATGAACTAGGTGAAGTAACAAGGCAGTGCAGTGATGCTGATCACTCAAAGGATTCTTCTTGGGTGGATCCCTCATACTGTTACAAAATTGTTCTTTTCTGTTGAAGGGCAGGCAGTAAGGTTCATGCAGCCATCTCTCAGAGTGCAGAGTGAACTCCCTCCCCCTTCCATCTGCCATTGCAGTGGATGAAGTGCAGTTGCCCTAAATTATTTCAAGGAGAAAAATAGTATCTTGTCCTTTAGAAATTCAGTAATGTTATATTCAATAATTAATAGACCTGCTTCCATACTATTTATACTTTTCCCCTCTCCATAAGAAACAAACCAACCAATCAATCAAAAGAAAATCCTACATTATGATCATTCCTGGTTATTTTAAAAAATCCATGAAAGTGCATAATCCTAAAATCTTACTATTGCACCTCCACAAGATACTTTGGCCTGCTCATTGCTAGCACAGCACACAGCTCAGTCTTTCCCTGGCTGGTGCAATGGTGAGTGCACATGTGATGGCTGTGCTGCTGAAGCCTGTCGATTAGAATTTATCTGAGCAGTCCAAAGGAATGCAGAGCACAGAACATTTTTCTGCTGAGCCACACAGGAACACTGCGGCTCCACTTAGTTCTTCCTGCTGATTGCTGCATAAATGCTAACCAGCTGGAGAGCAGCTACACTCCTCAAGGACAGACAGCAGAGACCTGCAGCTATGGTCTGTGGATGTCTGTAATAAATGATCACTCTTGCAAGCACTCTTTTGAGCACAGTGCCCTGCTGCTTAGCAAAAGGAGTATGCTGGTTCCTGACTTTTTCCTCAATAAAGGAACAGTTCAGCACAGGATTGGGATTTTTGGTCCAAAGAGTTCCAGATAGTGGTTCCCCAATTCCAGTGCATTCATGTAGTGTCTTCTGGTCCCCAGACTGGCTCTGGTCCCAGAGATGCAGTATCTATAAGACACAAAATTTTGCTGTCTACATTTTATACAGAGAAAGGAACAAAATTAGCTTTTGTAATCACTCATTAAGATAAGATTAGCTCCTTACCCATCACCACAAGAGTAGCGTGGCTGCTTACCTCTCAAGAGTAGATTTGTGCATAGACACTTGCAGAGTAAATGGTCAATACTTATGCAGATGGTTCTAAAATCAGAATAGCAAACACAAAAAGGAATCGAACCAAACTGATGGTGACTTGAGATGCTATCAGTTAATCAGAGGATGAGCACGGTACGGAGCCAGATAAGTAAACTATATGGAGCAAAAGCTGGATCAGAGAACATAGAAACAAAATAAAGAATATAAATTAGCAGTCTGACCCAGAGGATGGAAGAATCACAAAGTATTGTGACTATATTGTCATGCAATTTTAAGGCTGCTTTGTAATACACAAGTGCACAGGGATAGAATTCAAGTAGTGACATTCTTCTGTTTCAGGAATTTAATTTTTTAATTTCCATAGTTTTTTAATGTGGCAGAATTTCTTTGGAGATTTTATATATAATTTATATGAATCTCAGTAACTTATCAATTTATAACCTTGGTGCAGAGAGATCAGAATAATAAAATACAAATGATTTCCAAACTAGTGCCACTGGCATTCATCCATTTTTCTTCCAAATCCCTCCTCAAACATCACTTCTCACATAAAAATTATATATTCTAACTTATTCAACTCTTTCTTTCAAAGAATGATTTGGCTACCTCTAATAGAATGAGTGTTTTATGACCCTACTGTTCTTTGCCTTGAAAATGGCAATATACAGTCATGAAATGCTTTAAGATTTGATGTAAATGTATCTGCAATTTTTATTCAGTCAGGTGAAATTTTAAAAGAGTATGAATCTGGATCTTGGATACCTGAGTTTAACAGTTCTGGATTTTCAGATTCATTCATGATAAGCTGTAACTTCAAAATAATATATCATTTTATATCTTAATAGTTTTTAGTGATAGTATGTGAGCCAGGAAAATTCATCTGGAAATATTATCAAGGAAAACAATCCTGTAAATCCTGGTGTCTTCCAGGTACATTTTATTCTATGCAGGTCCAAAGATGTCCAAAGGTACAGCAAAGAGGTTTTAATTCCAAGATGAAGGATCATATAATAAGGTCCCCAAATAAGAACGAACTAAAATATAAAGCAACCTCAAACAAACTGCTATAAACATAACATGTAAAACTTTATGTTTAAGGCTGGAATATTTGAGTGATGTCTTGGCTTCCATCAGTTTGCCTGTTTCAACTTGGAAATTTCACTTAAGGGCTGAACAAGCAATAACTTTTATGAAGGTAAATGTAGGCATAAAATCAGTTGCAAGCATGACTTCAAGACTCAGCAAATTTCCCATCTCACACAATACTGCACCCTTCCAGCAATCTATAGAGTCTAGAGGATAATCCTCAGCTCTTGACAATATTTTTTCAGAACAAGAGGTATTCAGCATTCAGTCAGAAAGTGTCTATTTTAGATTAAGACAAGAGCAAGAATAAAAGGTAAGCTTAGTTGTGCTTCTCTCTCCTGAAAAGATTTCCTGATAATAAAATTGACTTCAAAATCCTGCAGACATTATGAAGATCTTAATATTAAATGAATGATCATCTAGTGATCTCTGGATGATGTAGCAGCAAAATACTAAAAAGTAGATCCAGAAGACAATAAGGTTAATAGAGTTGACTCTTGAATGTAGTTCAATTTTCTCTCCTTTCTTGCAGGGAGTCTCAGGAATTAAAAAAAGAAAAAAAAACTAAACTGACCAATGCTCTTAAAATATATAATAGCAATTAGTAGAAGAACTATAATTAAGACTTTTATTGCAACACTTTTGTGTCAACACTATAAGAGAGTAACATAAGAGATATTTTTGAATATTTAAATCATAACATAATATGTTAATCCTATCATCATATTAAAGTTTTTGTTTGCAATAATATATCTTGCAGAAGCACTATCATGTAGCTACTTTCTTTCATTTCTTTTATCTATGTTATAACACTTCTTTTTTAATAGTGAAAGGGACCATATAATTTGAAGAGTTCTTGACATGCGCATAGAAACAGAAGGATGTGTTCAGAAGAAATCTCACTGACTCACTGGCCACTCGAGGCTGAAATAATTAGCCAATTGAAATATATACTGTGATTTTATCTAGAGGAGACATTTCTTCTATATTAGCATTTGCTTGGCTTCTCTTACAAAGATGAGAGCTATTTGGAGAGAACTGAATGAGGGAACCAAACATCATCAGAGGTTAATTAATCCATGATCCACAATGAAGAAGGGAGAAGGCAAATCATAATGTACCTTCATGTATTTCTATTCTTTCAGCTATTATGCTGATCAGTTGGACTATATGAATTCTCTCTCTGGCAAGAGCCTAGTTACAATATGCTTTTAACAATCCTCATTACTGGATTTCTCAAATAGATATTACCAGCTTAACATAAAATTATGTAATATGACTATTACCTACCTGCCCCTACATCAACAGGAATTGATTTGTTTTGGGGTATTTAAAATATATTCCCAAAGTTTTAGCAAAGTAACACAGATCTTTTGTATTCACTAGATAATCACTGATAAAGCCCTCTAATATTTTTATCAAGTTTAACATTCTTAACTATTCCCAAGAATGGACAATTGATGAATTTCACAATACTGCAAATATAATTAAGCAATACAGCATTCCATAAGTAAAGAAATGTACCTCTCTCTTTCATACATGAGAAGGATCAGATGGATTGATTAAGATGGAATCCTCCAAGAAAATACCAGGTTGGCTTCTGTTATCTTGGCTAATTGTAAAACAAGAGAAAAGGTTGTTACAGAGATACTTTAAGAAATAAAGGAAGATGAAAACACACACTAAAAGTCATACATGATATTCACAGCAGACGTAGGACAAATAGTAAAACAAAAGGGGGGGGAGGGCTTTTTTCCTAAGGTTGGAGGTAATTTGTCAGCTTTTATTCAGCAACATACTTTGGAAAATGCTTCTCTTTTCAATAAAAGATTTGTGTGGCAAAGGTATACTAATCTGGTGTGTAAATATATTAATTAAATGGCAACATTTAAGAAAAGTAGAAAACTCAAAATATAAACACGGAATCTAGTGCTGTTAAGAGAGAACCACAAATGTCAAAGACAAAATGAGAACATATTTTCAAACTTCAACACTTTCTCACACTTGAAAAATTGAAGTCACTAGTCTCCCAGTTATGTCTATATGCATACATATATGTTTATGCATGTTCCTCCAAATATGTGCTTTATCTTCACTGTGGTAAAACTAATGACAAAAATGTCATCTTGCAGCACAGCAACAGAGATTTGGGATATGATAAGAGACTATTGCAATCTTATCCTTTGCTTCACACTGTTTGCAGTAAACTACAGTGATATCCACTGTGGATAAAAACAAATGTACCCAACACTTTTCAGATATAGAGTGGAGTAAATAAGTCAGTGTGTAGTAAGTGGGAAATACTGCCAAAGAGCAGTGCAGAGATTGTGTTTCCTTCATCTCCTACTTCCCCTTCCCTTTAACACTGAGATTCTCTTCTTCCCTGTCAGCTCTGCACAGAGATTGGGTGCTGTACTGATCCTTGTAAATTCTCTCATAATTTGGAGCCTTGAATAAATATGTGGAACAGCCTTTGGCATGCAGTTATTTTTATTTGTTTGTTTATTTATTGGTAATAAAATAAAGAACCTCCTTTCAATCACCATGCACAATCAGTGAAGCACAACCAATGTTTCATTTATAATCAGTGGGAAAATAGGTGACTAAAGTGTATTAATATAGAAGAAAAAAAGTCCTATATTCCTGATGATATTATTATGACAAAAAAAGAATTAACTCAACCAAGGAAAATGTGCAAGGGGGAAAGTGATGTGGGTGTCTCTGTTACATTGCAGTCATTGTGTAAAAGTATTTCTACTCAGTCATACACTATTTTAAGAATCTGCTACATTAACAGTATTGTTTCTTTTCAGTTTTTAGAAGTTTCATACATGTCTTTACTTCTGATTATTTTTCTTTTTACTCCAAAGTTTTATTGTGAATTTAACAGGGGATCCTTATTCAGGAATAATAATTATTTTAATCTACATTTACTAAGATATCACGTTTTATTCTTTAAGAGCATCAGTCCCAAGCACTTCCATGCTGCAATTTGCGTGAATATTTTGCTACTGCTGGTTGTTATAATATCTCATCCACAAAAATGCATGCCAGTGGTTTCTTCCCCTACTCAGAGTGAACACATACTCTCTCATCTTGTTTTTCTATTTCTGAGTCAAAATTCTGAGGAAATTTATTCACAGTTAACTTTATCAAATCACTTCCAACAAGACTGGGCACGACTTCCTACTCATTAGTACAGATGCTACCAATCATTAATTTTACCATTTTACTTGGAGCAAATGTACAATTATTTCAAAAAATATTAATAAATTTCAGGGATTCATATTATAGAAAGAGTACAGTCAGTTCCACAATAGGATTGTAACTTACTCGAGAATTTTTATGCTTAATGACCTACTGAGATGTGCATGTTGTGTTTCCTTCCATTCATACATGTTGTCATGAATAAAAGGCATTGCCCTCATATCAGTGTAGTTTTTTCACATTCCTTCAGAGGAATTTCTGTCTGGTGTACTATATTTCTATTTTCTTTTTTTCATATCCGTCAAGTAGCATATTCTAAAGTGTCACCAAAGAACTTATAAGAGCTTTGTAACATGAATTCACAGACACAATTTGAATACCTCTAGTCCCAGACTAAACAGATATTGACTGAATCACAGTAATTTAAAATGGAGAAAACTTTAAAAACTCTTACAAGTAAAATCAAGCAACCTTCTGTCTAGAAATCAGCCAATCTCCTAACATTCTGGAGGAAACTATGGACTGCGGGACAAATGAACCCTAGAGTTTTCACAGCAGAAACTGACTACCTTCCCACCAAAAGATTATGAAGTGAGGACTTCACAGAGTTGTATTTTTAGTGGAACCTCTGTCCTGGAACTGTACAATGAAGAGGATCTTATAGCTTACACTTTATTTTTCTTCTAGTCCTCCCAGTTGCTGCTAATGACACAGACTGGAGACAATTTTTTTTGTCTATAATAATTTCATCATAAATGTTTCTTATTAGATACAGGCTTGTATCAAGATTTAAATCGTATTTTGTATTCTTTTTTTAACTATTTTGTCAGTTCCATCAGAACTCCACCTCTTTTCTTCCTATTTTTCTCTCCCAATGAATTCCTACGAGGCACACATTTAATATAAAAATAGTGGAACACTGATGTACCTGTGAGGATGAAGCAACAGTGGATAATACTCTGCACAGTATGTATTTTCTGTTAACAGTTTGAGAAGTAAACATAAAATTCTCTAAATTCAGCAGCTCCTTATAGCACATAGAGTTAAAGCCTCTGGACATCTGCAATGTCAGTGATGAGCTAAGACCCATGAATGCTTTCTTTGTGCTAGTAATAAATCTGCTACATAAGCTGCTGCAAAGCTCAATTAAGACAAAATATCCTTTTAAGACCTGAAACTTGTCCATCCTCCCCTTCCCCCAATTTTAACCTGACAAGAGAACTCATAAGTTTTATGATATGCATCTGAGATCATTGAGTGATTACTGCCACCTAGTTAATTCTCAATGCAATGAATTACATACAATAAGTATAAATGAAGGGCCAAGCCCTCAGCTGATGTATCTGACAGGAGATAATAAAAAATGGTTAGAACATCCAGTCACTTTTCCCATAGGAAAAAAATGCTTTCTGACATACATACTTTTTTGTTTATCTAATCTTCTTTTACAGGCCCCAGAAGGCATATTGATAGGGATAGTTTTCCCTCAGATCAACACATGCTCTTGCCTAGGATACACTGACATGTATGCTGAGCTTTCCCTCTGTAATACAGCACTTTCCAAAGCATTTTACCTCCATGTTATATGGATGGTCTCTGAATTCATGAAGAAAAGAAAGGAAAAAGCCCTCTGTTAAATGCTGAAGGTAGGGACAGATTGTACATGCATGGCCCATATGCCAAAGGACATAAGGGGTAAGACAAGGATATTTCATAAGAGTGTTGTTGCTCTATGACTTTATTCTCTTGATTAGAGTAGAAGCAAAACTTTGACATTAGTGGGACATCTCACCACTCATAACTTACTTTTAATACCGTCATGTTTCTTTCTACCCCAATATTTAAAAACTCCAGTGCACACCTCCTTCTGAGAAGCCACAGTAGTAATAGGAGAGAGCAAGCCTGTGGTGCCTCTCTCAACTTTGTGAGGTCTCCAATGACAGTAAACTGAAATTCCATGAAAAGGGATCAGTCCATGAACTCTGCTTCTCTCTGTCTCAGCAGTATAGTCGGAAAGGGACCAAGTGTTATTTGGCCAAGGCCCTAAACTTCTCTAAACTTCTAAAAAGAACTCTGAACACAGAGCATAACTGGGGAGGAACAAGCTCTTTCCCATCAGAATTCAGCTTGTTTGGAACAGTGCCTTTGTTATCCCATTAAAAATAAATAAATTATGCAGACTATCTGCCTTGCCCCCAGATCTTTTAGTCATGCCAAAAACTGCTTGTGTGCAACCAGCTCTACTTTGTCAGCCTTGGAAAGGAAAGAAAGCTCTCAGAAGGACTGATGAGAACTCTGTATGCTAATTGCCTTTCTGACTGGAGAAAAATGCACCAAAAAAAATTATTATAAAGGAGAACAATGAAAAATTAGTTGCTTTGTCTAAATGCTTCCAGTTGTTGATAAATGCTCACTGTTTAGACTCACCACTTTTTTAGCCTGCAGCTGCAGAGCCAGTGTTCCTCGTTCCTTGCCATGACTGTTGATCTGACTGTCTGCCAGAAAATCACCAATTTCTGCGCTGCTGTCTGCTTCAGTTATTTTTTTAAGAGCATTTTTCTCCTTTTCTTGAACCTGATGATCTCACACCGGAAATTCAGCTTTTTTTTTTCCTAACGGAGAGGGTCTTTTGTGATGGCAACAGAGCACTCTTACAATCAGCTGGGAGTTTTCCTTACTTAGGCAAGAAAAAAAATAAGGTCAAGAATTGACAGAGTTCCAGCAGTGCTTAAACTCTAGCAGCACAAAAAAGCTATTTAAGAAGCAACAAAAAACTAAAGACACATTTACTCTGAGGTAATGGTGACATAATTTTTGGAGAATAATTCCCAGTTATTTTAACCTAATTTTTCGTGCTGTATTCAGGACCAAAATGTGAATAGGATATAGATGTAAACTTTACATGGAGACAGTGTGTCTCACAAATCAATGTAGAAACATTCAGCACAAAAATGTCTCTTTACCTTGACAATAAAGGCCAGTTTGATAGTTTATTTTCTTTATTCCTACAATGAGCCCATTGAAAAACCTTCATCATTTTTATTCTGTTTCAATGCCTTACAGTTTTCTATCCCTTGTAAAGGAAATAAAGTTACTGAAGGCAGTTTGGAGACTCTGAATGAGATCTTGTTTTGAAGTTTCATAATGATTTCATGAATTTATTTTGTACTGCAAATTACAGTCTCTTGATTGCTAACATGAGACTTTCAGGTTTTTATTAGGATGTCTGTGGCCAAAAGACTGGCCAAATTTACTTTAGCCTTGATTCAGGTTTCAGCAGTGCCCTTACTTTATAAGTAAAAGATCCCTTTGTGATCAGAATATCTTTACCTTGCTAATCTAATTCTGTACTCCCATTTTTCATTTCCCAGTTGACTGCTTCATGTCCTCCTGCACAGATATTCTTGGAGAGGAGCTAGTGCATATAATATTATGGGACAGCAAACCTGTTTTCACCACTATTTTGCCCTTTAGAAAGTCTTTTCAACGCAGTTCCTAGAAACCAAGTGTTGCATAAAGCAGTGGAAATGGTCCAAGTTTATTCAGTATGCCACTCCCTGTGTTATTGTATGCCTGAAAGAGTATGGGACCCATTTTCTGGATGTTACAGAGAAAAGGTGAACTGTATAGGTGCAGAAGAAGAGATTATAGGCAAGTTGCCCCTGATAAGTCACAGTTATCCTAATTACCAAAGAGGAACAGTCTTGCCCTTAATGGGTCACAGCTGGGACTAATAAAGATAAATGTGATAAAAGGGGTGGGTTGGCTGGCTAGTAGGATCTTGGAGAAAAAGGGCCTGGAGGAGGTAGAGGAGCTCTGAGGAAGGAGGAACAAAACAAGGAAGAGAGTTGCTGCAGTAAAAGATCTGCTGTGAGGCCGGGCTGGGTCTGATGGAGTCAGAGCCTGCAGTCATAGCTGAGCTGGGTGAAAGCTGTGTTCAGACTGCAAACCAATGCTTGCAGTCATAGTCCAGCAGGCAGAGTCTGCAGCTGGACACTGCAGTAGGAGCTTGCTGTAGTCAGAGTCAGGATGGCTAAGCTGTAACAAAGAATAAATCAGGACCCTTTTCATGTCATTGAATGAGAGTCTTTGTCTTGGCTCCTTTCTGCCCCTAAGGAGAGGTTTGCTGCAACAGACCAAGGCTTCCGAACTGCTGTACCAGAATTTCCGAGTTACCATTTTGATCCATTTGTTGTTAGTGTTCTCAAATTATCCTATGTGGAAGGAAGCATATGGAAATGAAGCTCAAATTTGCCTCTTTAACTTTTGGGAAACTCTTTGAATCCTCTAATTCACTTATAGAGATGATGAAGATGCAAGGTGGAGGATTGGGATGGATGGGGAAGATGGTGGAGGTGGAGAGAGATGTAGATGGATAGAGATAGGTATGGACAGATATTTGTAGGATACAGATCTTCTACAGTCAGTGGAGCAAAGTTGTTCACATCCTGAGAAGGTTTCACTGTATTCAAACACCTACTCTCAAATGCAATGAATGGTCCCCTGCTGGCATCTGTATCTTTAGGAACCATAGAGTCAGAATGATTTGCTTTAGTTGTCTAATATAGGGCTAGAGAAATTTGGGTGGCATGTATCACAAGATCCTGGATGTGGATAGTTGTTACAGAGCAAAGATATTGGGATTAATTAGCTGTAGTGCAACAAAAGCAGCTTTTGTGAGCCCATCACCTGTGCAAGCTTTGTAGTCTCTCCAGGACTGCTCTGTAGGTGAGGACACAAGGACAGGAGCCTTAGGGAGCTAGGGTCAGGGCCATTCTAGCAGGTTTGTTCCATTACATAGGATAAACAAATGCTAGCTGAACGTGTCTTTAGATGGCATAGAGCTCTTATATCACTCTTAAAACCTTCCCATTGGATAGCATAAGCAGCTCAGTTCTTCAGTGGTGAAACCATTTAAATTATAAAGACAAGTTTGTCAGTTATGAAACTCCTCCTCAGGTTCAGGATGAGCTGCTGATTATACACATTCAGATTCCACTACTTATTCCTGAATTTATTCTTTTGAGTCTTCCTGCTCTGTCTCCACCTTTAAGAGCTAGGGTGTACGTGAACAGAAATGTTTCTCTTCCACTCTTCTTTCCTTCCTTTCACATGAAAATAAATGAAGCCTTGAATGGTGAAACATCTGCATTACCCTTCAAAAACATCAAAAAAGTCCGAGATTTTCAGTGAATGTAGTACTTCATGACAATTGTCATAATTGGCAGCATTTCTGCCTCTTTTAAAGGAACACAATGACTCCAGACATTCTCAGTTACAGCAGACTCTGATTTGAATTGTAACAATTGCAAGTGTCCACTGGGTAGATCATCTTGTCCTTTTTGCTAATACATTATTGTTTCCTCTGATATTTTCTTCAGTGTTTCATCTGGTATAATTTTGCCCCTCTTCTAGACAGAATATTTCATTACCAAATAGGACTATTGTTAGTAAATGCGACATTTACACAGTCCCCATTTCCCTGTGTTCTGTGGAATCCCATTTTTTTTCAAAAGCACTTATATTTCTCAATGCCATCTTCATTAAATGTTTCTTCCTCCTCAGGAAACCACCAGCATTTTGCATGTTTTTAGAACTTGAGAGAAATACTTGTTGGTTTGGTAAATTTGGGCTGGAACTGTCATGAAGTGTTCTTGTAAAGGTTCAGGTTTGCATACCATCCCCTCATTATGTCAAATATCATCCCTCATTATTTCAGCACATTTGGTCCAGAGATAAATTCCAGATGTTCAAGAGAAAATGAAAATGAAAGAACTGAAGAAAGTATTTGATTTGTAATTTGGCAAAGTTTCACATTTATTTTTAAATTAATAAGCAGAAAACTGAGATGTAACTTTATGTTCATGATATAGGACACTGGCTCTAGAAAATATTTAGTTCTCTCTTTTTATTCAATAATTGTGAATTAATTAGACTTCAGTGTTTTGTATAATCTAGGAATTATATTTGAATAACCCTGGATATTTGTTTGAAAAACCAAAGCCACACTGATCTGCCAGTGCATGAATAAGGTGAAACCAAAGTCTTCCACAAGAACAATAATCACCATCCATTTATGATTCACATTTGCAACATGAAAAAAGAAGTAAACTGTGAGAAAGATGTATCAGATCTTAATTTTTTCAATTTTCTGTTATTTTTTTTTCCTAAAGAAACAATATTGACGTGATTTATGTTCTTTGTGCAGGTATCTGTCCAATTGTCTGCAGTGATTTTTGAACCCACTGGACAATTTTAGGCCAGTTTGACAGCAGGGCAAAGGTAACAAAGTCACACTTCAACAATTTTTGTGGAAATTAGCTAAGTATGGGAAATAAAGGCCAATTTCAGCTCTTAACTGAGGAAAGGTAAAATAAGCTTGCTTATCATACATTTTGTTTACCACCAACCAGCGGTTTAATCAGCTAATGTACAGCTTAGATGAGCCTGGAGAGAAGCTAAGAGAGGATAATATAGGAACACAATAGGATTTTGAGTAGTTCAGCACCAGTACAGAAATTTAAAGCATATAGATCAACAGGAAACCACAGTTCTTTAGGCTCACTTTTTACAGAAAATTTTTTCTCCCCATATCAGCAAGTCACTTAACCTTTTGTTGCTTCTGCTTCTTATCTCTTCCATTTGCCAATACGTTCCACTAATAAAGCAGTGAGAGATGGACATCAGAGTCTAGAAAGCTGCCTAATGAATACCTAAAACCTCTTCAAATGTGATCTTTGGTCTAGCCAGCTGATAACTGCCCTTAGCATAGTTTTGTTTTTTAATTTCAGTGTTTCAGATAATACAGAATCTAGGTTTGAACATGAAGCAATTGAGTAGTTCTTTTTGACATTTAGAATAACTAGCAGGCAAAAATTCATGCATGATTTGCTAATGGTAATCCTACAGATGCTAATTTAATTTGCATTCTACTAGTTCATTTTAATCATTGTATGCTATTCTTATGACGGACAATATGAAAAGAAGTCTGTAAGAACTGGCTATCTAATTCCTGGCTTGTGACACTGATTTGTTTTGTGATCATGAATAACTTGTTTTACCTTTGTTTCTCATTCTAGTTTTCATCGATCTCATTTGCTTATGAAAGCTACTAAAAAGAGAAATGTTCCACTAAACACTTGGATCCAATATAACTGAAAGAATAAGGCTTTTGCTTCTGTTACAATGCTGTTTATGGTATCTTTTTGCTATTATTACACAACTAATTTTTATTATTACACAACTAAGCAGTTACTATCAAGAATCTCTTTCAGTTCTATTTTGCTACCTTTTTAGCTACCTTGGCAATGTATATACAGGATGAAAAATTACCATTGACTTCTATCTCTACTGTTTTTTGTATTATAGAAAGAGTGACAAAGTTTGGTGTCTTTTTACATACATGAAAGACCCCTTCATTTTAGTTTTTTTTTAATAGTAGGGAAACTTGCTCTTCTTGACAAGATTGAATATCCATGCTTAGACTTATATAGGATCTAAGTTACTCTAAAAATCATACAAACTATTGAAACATGTACATTTTGATTTATAGCTGATATTACTGATTACGAATTCATTGTAAAAATTTGTTACAACTCAGTTGTCCTAATCTCTGGTCTTGACTCCTTTGCCGTTTAAATGTAACCTTTTTACCAATTAGTCCTGCTCAATTTTATTAAAGATATAATTATTCCCAGTAGCTGAAGATATCACAGCTAAGACATTTAAACACAAATGTTCCTTTAAAACAAAACAGTTCATAATTTTGGATTAATATCACTGTTGCACAAAGAATGTAGATAAGCATATTGAACTGGTTAGTAAACAAGTTTCAACTAAGGTGTTTGCTTGCTTGTTTTATTATGTGGGTTTTAATGATACAAACGAAACTAAAGTTAATGTTGCTGATGTGAATCAGACACCTTGCAGGATTTTCAAAGACCTTTGAGATATGATCCACAAAGAAACATTGTGCACCCTGCTAGGACTTAGAGCATAATCCCAGAGTTTGAATCCACAGATCACTGTGCAGGTGCTGTTAAACTTGGAAGGCATTTAATTTTCACAGCAGTTTAAATGCCAGGTGTTGTCTCATTCCCATTCTGCCTGGGCCCCAGACACAGGTTAAATGCTACCAAACTTTTTCCTGTCCACAAAAAAAGTGAGAAAAGAGAACTAGCATCTTTCCTAGCTGAGCTGCCAGTGGACTGGCAGTGGCCTGACAAGAGTTCAGACAGCCTTAGCCTCTGTTACATCATGCCCAGGCATGGAGTTTAGACACTAAAGTGTTCTTGTTAATGTGACCACCCCAAAGGATGGAAGTTATTGAAAATCACACTGCTCTTTATGGTAAGTAGATACACCAAGGTGCCTTTGAAAGTCCTGTCCTGTGAGTTCACTCTCTCCCGCTCCTCTCCCTCTTGTTCTCTCAGTTATGATGTACTTCTTTTCTATTCTTTTTCCCGGCCAATTTTCTTTCCCTTATTTCAGAGCCCTTCTGAATCTTCCAACTCATCCAGTTATCTAAGGAGCCAAACAATATCCAGCCATTGCCATCAAAGATGAAGTACCTAGTGTTCTTCTAGGCTTCTCTATCAAAACTGAAGATATTTAGTCCTTGATCTAAAAATGCCATGATACCACTGACTTCTATGAAGTTATACATCTCTCCACCAGCTGAAGACGTACTCCAAATTTCAGTGGCTCATTACAAGGACTCATGACAAAAAGGCATCTTTATTTTAGGTTTTAAAAGTCACACTTTTTTTAAGGCAGGTGATCAATGATTTGCAACAATGGAATTAATTTCTCTCATTCTTTTCACTTATGTAAGTACCAAACAATTTGTATTATTGATCCAAGAAGTGTTAACAGTGATTTCTTCAGTAATTTGTTAGTTTACGTGCTCCAGTGGCTGTCTATTCCAGTGATTATTGTTAGCACAGCTTTTCCCCCAATGTTCATTTCATAGTAGAATGATTACAGTTATTATCACTCCTACAATTATAGTTGTGAGCGGCAAATTGGTTAACAGGTTCTGTAAATACAACTTTAAAAATATCTTTCAATTTTTTTTCAAATGAGGCAACAAAAAAATCACACTTTTTTCCATTCAAACTATTCTTATGTTATATTAGTTGTACTCTAATTGCTGTCTTTCATAAAAAGACATATAAAAGGATCCTGCACACTGATGAGTTATGAGGACATCAATGATGCTGAAGAAAGGCCATTGCTGGGGTCACAGCACCTGTCAGACCCACTTCCAGGGCTTTCTCCTGATGCTGGGAAGAATGGGTGCAGTTACACACTTCTCACTGCTAGTTTTCTCATCTGATAGAACATTGGACTTTGAAAAATATAAACTTATCTGAAATGAATGATACTAATTAGTGATTACAGTGCCATCCTTATAGGTGAGAGCAAGGTTTAGGAGTAGGTTACTTACTGTAGCATGATACTGACCAGTAAACAGATTCTTTCATTAGTAAGAAACTAAAGAAAAATTTACTTTGTGTATGCATTTTAAGGACAGTGGCCCTAGTAGCAAAAGCACCATAAAAGATTTCTGATGCTTTTTCTGTGTCTGTTCACCTTCCTCCAAGCCATGAGAATTCTGATATGTCTGCAGTATGCTTTCATGGCTGGTTTTACTCTGAGCTTCCAGGTCTAAGGAAAATTTAATAAATTGCTTTGTGTATGTTTATATTTTGAAATGTGCCTAACTAACAATGACATCCATGTAATTTAGGAATGTAATAACTTCCTTTGCTGCATTGATTTTGAAGGTCAAAGAGCCACTGGTGCCAGTTGGAGCTATTCTGATTCAGCTTGAGTTTTAGGGTTGTGTTCAGATCAGGTTTTATTTTGTCTGATCCAATTCAACTACTATCCCTGCTGAAGATACAATTTCAGGAAGACAGGACAGTGTCTTTACAGATCAAAGACAGCCAGAAGAAAATCAGAGAACTGGGGAATGGGAAGCACAGGAAAGAATAGACTCTTCTTGCTGACACAATTAAATAGAAGACAGTTATTGAACCATTTAATGTGTCTCACCTCTCTGAATGAAAAAAACATATAAATAATGTAAGGAGAGGGACTACTTTTCTTTACAGTGCCTGCACAATGGTATGTGTTGAAAATGACATGCACAAGTGCCCATCTGTGAATAGAGGTTTAGTTAGATGTTAAGTTTATGAACAAAGAGCAAAAAAAATAGTGGAAGAAAAATTATCATAAACAAAACTCAGGTCTCTACAGGTTTATTCAAAAAGAGGAGGCAATATTGATAGTTTTAGTATTTTTCAACTAAATATTAATGACAGAATTTTGTATTAATGTATTGGAGTTCAAAATCCAGTTCCCAATCTCTGATTCCTCTGAACAGTACTCTTTCCAAGCTATGCTGACATATGCTTAGTGTGAGACAGGACTGAATGGCTGGTGCCATGAAGTTCTTATATGCAGAAATTTTTCATCAAAACTTTCAAAAATGTCTTTTGAAAACACATCCAGAACAATACATACTTGAAAATAAGGTCATGCAAAAACAGAGTTTTTGAAGTTCATGTTAGAGAGTTAGACATAATATATTACCTCAAAAATTTGTTTTCTAGGGTGATGGAAAAGTCCTGTAGCCCTAAGGACACTTCTTCCTGCAACCATCATTTTCCATTTCAGATCTAGAAATGTAAGAGATAGGTCACCCACTTGACTGCTAAACTGAATCAAATGACAATTACTATTCCATAGTTGGGACAGCATGAAGATTTCTGCAGGACAGAGTAATTTTAGGTACAGGATATCAAAGAGAAGCTCTCCTGGTCTTCCTAGAACTTAACACAACTTCCTATGTTCACAACCTCCTACTCCTTAAATGCATAGCCCTGGGGAAGAGCTGGGTCTCTAGGAATTCTAGCAGAAGTCTTCCTTGAATATTCCTGTGACATCAGGATTTTCTGTCTTATAATCATGCATTATCCAAAGCACATCAAAATGGCATTTCCAACCTATTTACAGCTTAAAATGTGTAACTTTGTCCATTAGCCTGATCACTACTCCATAAAATAAACCCTAATAAAATATTCTGGTGCCTATCCACCACCTCCTAGAAGAGTACTGAAGACAGCATGCATGGATTTCTGTGCATGGAGTGTGTCTCTTCAATCATGGTGAGTGCCTTCTGATCTTCATCTTCCATATGCTTTTATTCTGTCTATGGTCCAAAAATTCCAGATACCAAACTCAAATCACTTCACAAACTTCGGTGGACAGCTTTCTGATAGAGAAGGGGGAAAAGAATCGGAGCAGATGTTTTTATTAGAATTTGCTATACACAGAAAAACAGTATCTGTGAGGCCTGTGGTTGCTCTCTGAGATGTGGGTGCTTTAGTATGGGAAGAGACTAATTACAAGCTACTAATTGGCTGAGTGTTGTCAGATGATGCTTGAGATGAAAAGCAAGCTAAAATGCCAGAGAAGTGAGATGACTGTTACTTCAGAAAATGGGGAATTTTCCAAAGATGCTGGTAAAGGGGCACCTGACTTGGCAGACACCTACTACATTCATCCTGTAAGTCTGCTTGCAGCAAGTATAGCAAGTCCATGACCACAAATTTGCTAACATTTGCAACATCTATTGACCTTTCCCTGCACCATGAGAGTCCTTGGAATAGAACTTATCCAGGATCTTTAAAATCTCTTAATCTTTCAAGTCCATAGCAAAATTTACTGAGACACTCTGTGTATATCCCTGAATTTCCCCCTAGCATCATGGAGTGGGTGATACTAGTCTGCAGCAAACAGTAAGCATGACATTATAGCTTGAGGAGCTACTGACATCTGTAATATAGTGGTACTGTTAGTGAATCCCTTCACTGTGGTGTCATATTCTAAAGATTTCTAACTTTTTTTTCCACTCTGTGAAGTGCTTCCACAAAATTGATGTATGATCTTGGGAAAACAGAAACTCAATCTGTACTGACTTATACCATCAAGACAATGAAATCACTGTAAAAACAGAGTACTGTTTTCTTAGTACTACCTCTGCTGGATGTTGCTTGTGAAAATATTTTCCAAGGGATAGCTAATGGTTTCATGTGACAACAGCAATTTTTAAAAATCCTGAACTGTATTAAAAGACCTCATGTATCAAAGTTTTCATTTTCTCACTAAGATTCTTCTTGCATGTTTTATATTCACCTCCACACAGTCAGTGGCTTCTGTGTTGAAAAGCATTTAAAGAAATACTGTCAGCATTTCTGATATTTTCAAAACCATTTCAATACTTGAAACAACGGACCAAATATTTCAGCTAATTTATTCTAAGTATCCTTCTGAGTCCTAAAAAAATCAGAATCATAAAAAGGATACTTATTATCGAGATCCGCTGTCTCTCCAGATGACCCTCCCAGCTCATTTCCCACACTAACTTTCATAACTTCTTTTGCCTTTCCAAGCTCAGTTCCTGTTCTTTTCTAAAATATCTCAAGGATATATTTATTATGACTGAAGGATGGGAAGATTGATGCCATTTTTCATGTACAAGGAGGAAAAAAGCCAGCACCATGCAAAGGGCTACAGGTCTTTTGGCTCCTGTAAGATTTATTGTCAGAAGCTCTGTTAGAGATCAGACAAGCCTTGAAATGAAGCAGAAAGTCTTGAGATACAACCTATTCTGTGTAGGGCCTAGAAATGGAAGAACATTGCCAAGAATCCATACTCTGAGATAAAGTTATTTGCTTATTTTTGGGAATTGATTTGTGAACACTTTGAGATTACACTTGGGTTTTATGAACTGGCTAACGCTTTTCTAATACACAACCAACCAGGTCAGTGTATTCTTGTCTCATATTCCCTATCTGAGGAACCAGAGAGTCACAGGTATATGTCTGAAGAAAGAGTTACATACAAGCTAGATGTCTGGTTGATGCAGTGGCTGTGGTTTGTGGTCTAACAGCATGAAGGTGGTAAAATTAAGAAAATTAGTAGACTCTGACAAAAAGACCTGAAGAGTTAACAGGTTTATTAGTGGGGTCTATGCCTCTAGGGGATGTGGCAGGGGGATCTCGTTCAGAGAGAGTTTGCAGGTGAGAAAAAGACCATCCTGAGACTAGAAGGACTTTTACCTTCCTCCAGCAGGCAAAACAATGCTCCTACTGTCTGCAACCAACCAGTGACCAGAGTACCAGAACAAGGATTCCTAGGCAAGCCAGAGGGGAGAGAGTGTTGTCTTAGTGTGCAAGGGAAAGACAACTGAATATGAAAATGACAGAAGCTAAAGCAGCCACCTATAAATGAACAAAATCAGCTATCAATAACAAGGGAAGACTACAAACTTAGGGTAGAGAAGAGAGAAACTGCATGATTTCTTCAAGAATTGTTTGGGGAAATGGCTAAATTTGATTAACTGAGGAGACAGAAAAAATGTTCCTTTCCTTTGAAGGCACAGAATTGTTGACACTTCAGTGTCAGGGACAGCAATTTCTTGCTGAGCTCTGTCTCTAACCCATCTGACCAGATGCAAAAAACAGAAAATAGCAAATGCTGCTGCATTGAATAAGTCCCAAAGGATATCAAAGCGCAAACACTGGGACCAAGGGAAAAAGAGGAGTCCAACTGTCTGACCTGGCAGGCAATTTACCAAATCAGAAGCTATAAACAGGCTAATTCTGACATAATCACATGCATAAACATATCCTCTCAAGCAGCTGACACACATCCCTCACTGATGTTTTTGCTCATCTAAGACATTATTCATACACTGCACTTTGATACCTGCTTGGGCAAGCAGCCAGCATAAAGATACTTGTACAGTCAGGGAAGATGAAGACTCAGTGTAATTCACAATTAAGGTATATGCTGGGCAATTATGTAATTTGAAGTATATTTACATGTCCTTGTGTCTATTTGTAAGGTGTTTTGCTTTTCTTTAACTCTGTTACAATATCTATTAAGAGCAAATGTACTTGGTTACTCTTAACTGATAACTGCAAGATTAATGCATTCAAAGGTCAAAATAAACAACAGTAATATTATAGCCTGACCTCTTTTACTATTGCAGGAATTGAAGAATCAGGGACAATAAGAGCTGTTCTTGGTCCAGGTCAGACAATGCTTTCTAGTTCTTTTACATGCTTGGCATCTCTATTCTTTTCCACTTAATCATTTTATCCCCATTTTGAGCTTTCTCACCTGTGTAAAAATTAAATAACTTGGCATAAAGGCACAAAAAGGGAGTCAACATGATTATTAAGGGAGAGAGTGGAAAAGAGCATTGAAAGGAGTGGGGATGCTAAAGAAAAGTACTCAGTGGGACTTTAGTACCTCAAATAAACAGCCTAAGTTATTATTGTCTCCCTTCATCCCCGTGGTTCTTTACCATAACGTAGGTGATTGCTAACAAGCCTGAGCAAGTATCAGTGAGGATTTATCTTTTGCAATTTAGATATTTGTATCTAAATAAATTTAATTTTATTCTTTTCAGAACTAAGTCCCTTGTCTTGGAAGAATATCCCTATCTTCAGTAAAACTGCTTTCACTAAAACCTTCCCTCTGTTTTCAGGCTAATATTAAGTCTATTTCACCCTTTAACACACCATAGAAAAGGACAGAAGAGATGTTCACTACAATTCAAGAAACTGAAGAATGCTGAAATCTAACCTGCAAACAACCTTTCCACTTTCACAGCTAAATGTTACATCTACTCTTTATTTCTTGACAGCCTGCATTCTTGGGTCCCAGGTGTAAATACTTTGGAAATCTGAGATACAAGGCTTTCAACTGTATGCTGAAAGCTGTAAATATCAGGCAAAATTTCCTTTTATTTTAATGAGTGTGTTGTCATGGAAACTTTGCAGTGGACTCTGGGCTTCATACTCAAAACTCTTGAGGTTTCTGGCAGTTCCCTGATGGATCCTGTCAACTGCTCATTCACAGGAAGTGATAATAAAAATTCACTTTCCTGTTCAGTGAACCTTGAATGAACTGAAGGAGAACAACCTCAAATCCACTTGCCTCCACTCACTCCAAATTTCATACGCATGACTGATGGTATGTTACTTAACCCTTTCAATAACTTTGTAAACAGTTGAGTAACACTTGAAACCCTCTCTTGTTGTATGATCTTGAAATTAATTTTATTTTTTCATTAAATAGGTATTAAACCTGGCTTCTTAATCATTTATAAATGCTGACCTCTAAGTGAGGTTGGAGATTAAAAATGTAAAAGAACAAAGTCCCTACAGTTTTAAGCAGAATATTTTTTTTCTCTCCAGGTTTATTTCCTGGTTTAGAACAGTTTAAAGTAATGGCAGAATGAGGATAATTTCATATTTTCTGATTTTTAATATATTTTATTTTGTAAATGTATTACACAGGTATGTCATATTAGTGAGTGAAAGACAATAAAAGTCCTAAGCAACCTTTTCCAATTTACAATTATGTATTTTTCAGCAGAGTTCCTACATTCAGAAAGTTCTCCTGCTGTAAAATACTTTAGCATTATTAAACTCCCATTTGAGAACTATTTCTTCAAGGCTTGTTTTGCTGCTGAGGGAAGATTCCTGAAATTTGTCCTGAACATGATCACCAAAATGCCTGAAGTTATCCAGGCATTTATGCTCCTATGCTGATGCTTGTCCATTTGCTCTTGGTTTAAATATTTCCCCATTTCACAGCTATTACATATTGCATAATGCATTGACCAAGTACTGTATATTAAACTAACTTGTCCCTCCCATGGCTGACTTTAGATGCACCTGCAAGGCAAAGAAGTGCTTGAAACAGGTGATACTGGGTGTTTATTGGCTTGCATTATTGAGTTTCAGTAACAACTTAGTAGCATCCCTGGCATATGTCCAGGCTCCCTGGAAGGAGAGTGACACCAATACATAGCACCGTTAGCTGCTGTGCCCTTTCTGTTATCCATCAGGTCTCCACTTGACTGCACAGTCATTTTCTTAGGTTAAGAAATCATTACACATTTTACCCAATGACTGCTTTGATTGAGAGGAACCCCAAAAACATGCAAGCAAGCAAACAAAATCCCCCAGCAGTTCTAGATGTCTACCCACCAATACAATAAACAGGACAGAAAGCAGAATTGCTTGCCCATTGCAGCAAATTCTACATAATACAACTTAATCCTTCTGGGAAGTTTTGTGTGATTAAATACTTAGAAACCACTGCTTCAACCACTTAGAAGGAATCACATAACAAAAGGAGGAAGGAAAATAATGAGTTGTCATCAACAACTCATAAGCAGTGCTTACAGGTCACATTCATATAGGTAGAACATTAAATGGGCTCATACTTAGTGCTGGTTTTGTGTGTTCATTTACATGAGAAATCAGGATGACTGTATCTGTAGATGCTTGTATGAAGTACATATAAAATGAAAAAAAAAATATATATACACACATTATTTTAAGGAATTTCATTGTTAGAGAGATATAACAGATTTGCAACCTGAAACATTGCTGATCAAGAAGAAGAAATAAAAGTAGTGACACAAAAATGAGTTACAGTAACTTGGTGTGGAGGTGCAGCAGAAGCCTCTAGTCAGTAAAGTCCACTGTAGGACTGAATAGCAACAAAACAAGATCTTGGTGAAGGGAAGCTTAGGTAAGATGCAAGAAAGAAGATAAAAAATACTTGAAATTAAGAATTCATCAGTGGATGTGTGCATTTTTTTCTATCAGAATTTAAGTATTGAGATTTTCGGCAATTCCAAAAGGTGTTTGCTAGATAATCCATCACTATTATTCTTGAAGGCAGATTCAGAGGAAATACTATGGGTTTGTGGGGGCAGCACTGGCTACATGAATTGGTCTCTTCTGATGTTAAAGTCCAAGAAAGTGATTATCACTATGTGAACGGCAAAATCTGCAAATCCCTTCTCCAATCCATAGCACCAACACAAAGACAAAAATTCATGCTCAAGTGACTGGTAATTTTCTGGATTAATGTTCACTGTTATAACTTTCTTTGAGCAAGTGTGATTTTGCTCAAAAATATGTGCTTTTGTCTTAAAATATATTAATGCCTAATTGATTTCAGTTCAGGCACAGAGACACTCCACAGCACGGTTTCTCTAGATAGGTGTAGACCTTTCCTAGGTCAATAGCAAAAACTGATCCAATGTCTCACTTTGTCTAGGAATAGTGTGATATTGCCCTACAAGCATCTAACTAGAAAATGCACAAAAACAGAAAAATAAATTCATGCACATAATTCACATGATAAATATGCACACTCTTTAACATTTCTGCTTGGGATTTCCATACTGACCATTGGCAAAAACTCTTTTCGCTTAGAAAAATTATTCAAACAATGATCAGCTGCACTGAACAAGTAATTTCTGGTTTCATATATTCTCTTTCTAGAACACTACCATTTTAGAGTTTGTGTTTGCCATTTGACAGTGCAGCCCTTCCTTTGTGTGAAACTACTTTGTGATGGAGGTTGAATTTGCATTTTGTCTTTACACATTGTGAGTATTCCCATTGACTTCAAATGGCCTTGAAATCAACGGAGCTGTCACATACATAAGTCATCACAGTGTCAGCCAGACCTTTAAACAGCAACCACCACATCTAGCTACTTCTGCAGAAGAATTTGGTCATTTACATATGGCACTTTTGAACCCACAGATGCCATACTCTCATCGGAGGGTTGAAGAGGGGTGGGGAGAGAAATTAAACTACCACGTGTCTCTGTAGGGCCCACTATGAAATTTAGTTGCTTTCTGGTTCTTCAAACAAACAGCATTATAATGAAGTTATTAATAAGCTTAAAGATGGTTCAAATTAGCCTCAGTGTTGTAATAAAACAGTGTAGAAAATATAGAAAACATGGACGCTTACTTATTTGTAATCATATATCTCAGACATTTGTCCTTCAAACTGTTTACATGATAGTTTCACAATCTCATCAGGCTTCTACTACATGCATGAAAATAAAACAATTGTTCTGGCAACATGCTGAGATAGTATTTATAGTGCTTCACACAAACAAACAGGTTGAAAAACAATAGGAAGAAAATGGACATTAATTTACCTCAACTGAAGAGAAAAAACATATAATGAAGTGGAAAATTATGCTACTAAAATTTGCTCATGCTACATGTGTCTCTGCCTGTTATTACTGAAGTCAGTCTATTTTCTGCATAAATACATGCATATGCATAGTTTAAAAATTGTTTCAAACATCCAGTTTTATTTTCAATATTTACAGAGAAATGGAGAGAAGGTGGCTAAATTCATAAAGGTGAGACAAAGCTATTTCATTGTGGAAAAGGATATCATAATAGTAATACATAAAAATCAAGACAGAGAGGTAGAAGAATAGTTATAATAAACCATTCTGACATTAGTTAACATCACTCTGAAGAATTATGTGATTAAGCTTGGCAAAATAAAAGAAAATATATATTTGTGTTCATTTTTACAGAAGTGTTTTGAGCAAATGAAAAGTAAAAAATCCCCAGCAATTAACAGGGTAATTAGAGTATTATAAATTGGTGGCAAGAAAGTAGCTTTTTAGGCTCAACCACCTACTAGACAAATTTCTTATCTCTTTGGTAAGGAAACAAAAGGGAATAAAAACCTATTTTGCTATGCATACATGTGTAACCTGATTATATATAATTAGTATGGCATCTTCTGGACAAGATTACATTATTGAAATCTGAAAAGAAAATCAAAAAAGCTATCTAATTGGAAAATACGTTATATAGAATTTGGATGCTTTGAAATAGGGATTGGGTATGATTCAATATAAATCTGATTCTGGGGTTTTACATTTTGAACTAGCAATAATAGACACAAAACAGCAGAAATTATACATGTATATGTCCACTGGCCACACAAGTTATATATCTTGGGGTAGTTTTTAGATAAACATGAATAACTTTAGTTAAATTAAGAAATTTTTATAGCTATACAGAAATTTAGAAAGACCATATCAGATCTTGAGTTTTATGTAAGCATTTTGAGCCACATTTATTCAATGCTGCCACATTCTTTGCACTCAGAATTAACACTGCATGATGCTGTTCAGTGTGGAGGAATACACTCAGTGCAAGAACTTCTATGTACAGCTGCAGGGAGAGCTGCAGGCTGAGCTTTGGGGGGCAGGAGCCTAAGCCTGAGCCCAGACTTTGTCACCCTTGCCCTGTAAGGGTATAAAAGCCCATGGGGGTTCCTTTGTACCGGCCCCTTCTCAAAGTCACCCAGCCCAAGCTAGTATTTTGTTATTTAGTAATTGCACCATTATTGTTTTAAGTATCTGCACATCTGAGACTGTGGTCTGGGAAGCCTGGGGTGGAGCCACTAAGGACACCTGGTCTGACTGAGTATGAAGTGTGTAGGTGCAAAAGGAGTTCAATCCCATGCCTGTCAGAGTCTAAGACATCCCTTTGGGAGTCCAGAGTTGCTGAGACCCCGGTCAGGGGGCTCTGAGACCCTGGAATGATGCTCAAAACATCTGTGGGTTTGATTATAGCCCTTGAAACAAATTACCAGCTTTATATGAGAACTTAAAAGTCACAGAAGTTTAAGTAGTGTTATCATAAAGTGAAAATGTAGATTTTAGAATTTTTGGGAATGGGGATTTTAGAACACAAGATGGAGGAAAAAGCACATGTTTGGTCTTTCTTCCTCTTCATCTCCATTTTCTATTGTGGAGCTGGCACTTTTGGATTGGTTTAGAGTAGAAGTTCACTGTCTAACATAGATGATAGTAATTGGGAAATAATTGTAAATAATTGTAAACATAATGTATGTAGTTTATAGTACAAAAAGATAACACTGCCCTGAAGGGGCAGAGAGTGTGCCATGGCTGCCCTGCAAGACAGACCTCGCTGGGCTGAGAAAATATTACAGATAAGAAAATAATAAACAACCTTGAAACTGAGAAAACTAAAGAGCTCAGATTTATTCCACCTCGGGCACACGAACTGCCAGACAAGAACTTTTACACATCTCGGGAAAAAAAAAAAACAAAACAGATTCCAAGAATGCCACTACCTTGAGGTGCTAAAAGAGTGACTACCAGAGTAGATGGTCAGGCACAGAAGTTTCCTTTACACAAGAATAGACCTCAGGATCCTTTATATGACCTGAATGATTTAAACAACACATGAATGGAAGACTTGTGCTGCTACTTTTCTTTGTCACAATTGAACATAAATCTCTATGTTTTGCATTCAGGCATGCAAGATAATAATTTAAACAAAAATTCCTCTCCCAGAAATTGAGGCAAATCTTCTTCTGAAATGTTGGCACTTGGCATTTGGCATGCTGCTGTCTGATACCTAACTTTTACTAAAACTCACACTGCTTTAACATTGCCATTTTTGTGTAACCAGATTGGAAGAACAAGAAGGTCCCCGTGTGCATCTCTGCATAAGCTTATGTGTGTGCCCCCACCCCACCTCCAGGCACAGCTGAGCTGACACAATTTTTTGTAGGGCTGCACTGTCACCAAGATCACTGAACTCACCTTGAAAGTAAAGCGGTTTTCATGAATGTGGTAAGTGCACCACTAAATTAGTGGCTTGTCTTCATTTTCTTCTATCTTCACTCAGAGTCAGGATTAAAGACCCAAAGGAGATTAATTTTCTCGTGTTCGGGCTTGGTTGTTTATTAAATCTTATTTAAAGTACAGAGAGTTCCGCAACACTTCTAGCTACCAGCTAGAAGCAAGCAAAATTGAGGCCTGAACCTAGCTAGTTACAAGGTCTTTTAAAGTTAACAGTCCAATAGAGAATTACCACCTACATTATTTATAGTTTTGTCCCAATAACCAAACTCCTGTGACTTGCAGTGCAGCACTAACTGTCCAACCAGAAACTACTACCTGAAATTATGAAGAAGAAGGAAGACGAAAACAGAAAAGAGACAACACCTAAAATCCTCCATCTTGTCCCATACCTATTACTATATTCTAAAACCTTTAAATTCAAAACCCTTCACCATGTGAAATTGCACACTTCTATTTAACTACACACCCGTGACTCTAACTTCATCACCCAAATTTGGAAGCCTTCTCCAAGGCCTCAGGTCAAAAGCAGTGTTTTCCCTGGGGGTCAGCATCAGAAAGCACAGAAAGCTCAAAACTCCCAGGTTTCTAGGTCCCAACAGTTTTCCCTTGTGGTTTTTTTGGCCTGCACTGGATCACTGTTTCAGCCCTTAAGAGTCCAACCTCATGAAAGCTTATGTTAGCACAGCAGAGGACATGAAGAGGTTGGAAATTCTTTAAACTTCTGTCATCATTGAACTGACATACTGTGAGACTAAAATCTGAGGGGAGCAGCATACATTATTTTCCCATATGAAACTGATATTGTACCACCTTAAATATTCTGTATCTCCAACAAAACTACATTTTTGACCATTGTAACCAATGGGAACCAGATTTTCACTGCCCATAGCAAACATTTGGTAATAATCTGCAAAACAACGAAAATAAACCATACTTTTAAAAAGTAAAGTGAAATACATTGAAGATCCTTTCTTACAAGGAAAATAAAATGTTTAATATAAATTTTAATGTCCTTCCAGGGTTCCTTTTAAAAACTCCTATTTCAAATCATTGGTGTATGACTGAAAATTGAAATATGTCAATTATCTATGTTTCTTTATACTAGTGGGGATCAAAAAGCATAGCAGGCATTCCAGAAAGCAAACATGAATCTAATCCTAATTTAGGGTACCTAATTCTAATTTAAGGTATCTTATTGTATTCTAAAAGACAAATGGAAAAATGTGACCTGGGAATCAACTAAAAAATCAGGAAAGTTAAGGATTTACTTGAGGCCACTCAGAATGCTTATTTCAAAAGTATGTCTTGTCAAACCAGCATGATTTTTCAGCTGTTCATTGTGAAGCAGGGTGCCTGACAAAGGCTTTTTCCAGTTTTTTTAAATTTCCGTCTCTGAATTGCATAACATAATCTAACAGGAGCGTTGGGGTTTAACTTTGTACTACATGACACAACACTTTTTCTTTTTAAAAAAGGTCTATACAAAATAAGCAAGATGTGCATTGAACAGATTATGAATTGGCTATAGGTATATTTCAGTGTGGGAACTCCATTTAACGGCAATCAGTGCTCTATGTTATTCAGCACCTCTTTCATTGATTGAGGAATTAAACACAGTATTGATTCTAGTCTATTTTGCAAAGTCATTTGGAAAGAATGGATAATTAGTGGACCAAGACAATCACATAAAGAATTCCTGTATTTCTTAGTAAAGTCAGAGAATTAATTTAAATGCCACTAAACACAAAGTAAAAGATCTAGAAAGATGCAACTACTTACAGAATTATGGACTATATCAGCTGGGAAGTGCTGGATGAGCAATTTGACATTCATTTTCAGTGGTTTGCATAACAGTCTTCTGAAATGGCAAAAAAACCCATATTTATAACACTGCAGAGTCAGTTAAGGCTAGCATTTTCTAGCTAGCTGTTTTTCTTAAATGACATTATCAAGTCATTCAGAAAACAAGCCATAAACATACTTAAAGGTGGAGGAAATGTCTTTCTGTGAGAGACTGTAACAAGTAGTTCTGTTTACTTTCTAAGAATACATACAGAAAGTGAACTTGAATGCATTGTATAAAAATCTTCTTGTGCAGAATTTCTCTGAAGAGTTTCCAATCCAGTGGCAAAAAAATGAAACCAGGCAAATTCAAATGAGAAATTATGAACACTCTTTGAACATTGCCAGGAATAAGTTAATGAAGAAAACTATCAAGAGACAAGGCTTGTTCCGTAACTGTTAATATGTCTGGAAAGTTCAACTCAAAAAAACCAAGTTGCAGCTCAGCATCATCCCTGATTCTGCCCAGAGCATGCCCTACTGGGTGAAATCTCTCCATCAGACATATCAAGGTAAAATGCATGATCTAGTGTTTCCTTTTTGCTTTAAAGTGTTAAAATGCCTGCTTTCAGTGTCTGTGGGCTTTTACATGCCATCACCAAACCACAAAAAAATCTATTGTCCCATGTTAATTGAACTGCTATTTTTAACGTTGTTTTCAGTGTTATTAACATGGTATAGGTCTTAGATCAATTTTCAGTAAAAAGAAACATCTGCAGCCTCTTACATTGGAGATCAGAGATTGTTGGTAGACAAAAGAAAGATCCATTATCAGGCTTATATTTTCACTATATTCTCTGATTTAGAAGAACTCTGCATATTATTCTTAAAAGGAATGATATTATCACCTCATTTTTTCATTAATAAAACTCTAGAGCTTCAAATATTATCAGGGTTTTCCCATGTAGTTTTCTGGAACAGACTCCTCTTGCCTTGGGTGGGGAGGTGGATTTTGCACACGTATACCTATCTGTACTCTGTCATGCCCTTCCCAATACTATTTCTTTTCCTAATGTTTAAGATTTTCCTAAAAGGACAGTACTTCTAGAAAGCAATGTGTGTGTCATATTAAGAAATTTAAG
The DNA here is from genome assembly GCA_013397375.1 of Toxostoma redivivum. NCBI lineage: Eukaryota > Metazoa > Chordata > Aves > Passeriformes > Mimidae > Toxostoma > Toxostoma redivivum. The sequence continues at coordinate 156,766 of VXBI01011354.1, forward strand.
TATGGTATACTTTATACAGTACAAATACACAAATGTGTGGTTTGAAACAGCTATATTGTAAAGCCAAGGCCTTTAACACTCATGTTCTAGAATCCAATTTAATTGTCATTAAAATACCAGTCAAATAGTGTTCAAATTAGCCTCAGAAAGATTTTGAGCTGCGCAGTGACTCACTCAAGGCCTGAAGTCTAGCCACGTCTGGATTTGGGTTTGTGGCTCTGGTCCTGGACACAGCATGAAGCCTTAGGTGGAACACAAGCTGGGAGCAGGACCATCACAGCTAGCACAAAGAGCAGAGGATCAAGTTGGTCAGAAAAATTATTAAAGAGTATGAACAATGAAATTCTGCCTTTTCCCTGGAGTTTTGCTCACATACTAGACTGGGCTGTCTGTCTGATAGCCTTTCTTGAACATGAGTTTCCAAGCCCTTCCTCAGGAAGGGATGATCAGCTCCCTTCTCGCCGTCAGGTGTCCAAGGAGGAGCTGGGGGAAGTGTCTCTGCTTACCCCTGGAACTGAAAGGTTCAATGCCACCTACCACTGATATTATTGCAGGAGGAAATGCAAGATTTCAGATAGGATTCAGAAGCACAAAAGGAAAAGACTGACACCCCTAATGCAGAATCCACCAGATGGGAAAAGGTCTTGATCAAGAGGGCTGAACTAGAGGAACATATGTATAGAAATATAAATCTTGGCATGAAGTACAAGATATTTTGGACAGGCACTACAGCAAACTCTTACTTGATAGTTCTTAGACTTCAAAGGCCTTATAGTATTAAATTCGAGACCTCATATATCTTGCATTTATGTATTGTTATTATAGCTGTGTCCCAACTAGCCATGTTCTCTTTTTTATATGTACTACTTAGTTTCAGCTGTGGTCTATGCCTGAGGTCTTTCCAAAATCTAATTACACCTCTCCACATTGTTCCAGTAAGAATTCAGCCTGTAATGTGCACTGACAGTCAAGATTTCTGGCATTCTTGTCTCCCTCATACTGTCAAAAAGGCAAATAAGATACAGGAGAGGGCCAGGGCATGCCAAGGTCCATTCACACTTCAAATAACATATCACAGAGCATCTGCGACATCCCTAAGGTCTTCCCTTCCCTTCCTCTTTATTCTCCTAGATGGTGATAAGGAAAACAGATTTTGAAAATACCTGGAAGCATGAATTCACACAATGGATAAATGCTTTTATAACCCTTTAAGCAAAGCAGATTGACAGCTTACTGAAAAAGAAGCACTTCTAAACACAATGCTTCATTAACCAGCTAAAATGAAAACTTCTTTCTGCAAATAAAGTGGCATCTTCTTGAGAATTATATTCTACGAAAAAGCTGCAGCTGACATTGTGAAAAGTGACAAAATATTTTGCCTGACAAAATCTTGATAACATTTCATTTTATGTTTCAGAGATTTATACTCGTGGATTCATATTTTCAAGGCCAGAAGGCCCCATTAGATGTCTTACATGACACACATCTTTGAATTACAAATCCTTATTCTTGCACAGTTTTCAACAATTTCTGTTCTACCTAACACTTATCTTTCAAAGAGGTGTCAAGTCTTGAGCTGAAGAACCAGAGATGTTATTTCATTTCTTTTATGTTTTCCAATTTGCTTTGAAATACTTGCAACCAACTTCTTACCTCAAAACTTCAGTAATTTTTATGGATATTTGAAATATTTAAAATGCTTGAAAACAAGCTGCACAGATTAAATACTTACCGAAGAAGTAACTAATTTTTAAAATCTGAGGATTAGTGGCTATGAAAATAGGAAAATTTCATTTTTGCAAAGCAGAAACTGAGTAAATATATATGGACAGTATACTTTAATTAAAACCATTTGCATATCTAGTCAGACTTGGGGAGTTGGCTTCACTTTGTTGTAGATATTTTTAAATGAAGAAGGATAATTGATTAACTAGTTTATCGGACAGACCCACCTTCATCCTACAGGTGTGCAAAATTACATAGCCCTTCAGATTCCCAGTTACAGGTACAAACCAAAATCTAACACATGCCTTCCTTGGCAATACCTTAAATTAGTCTAAGGTGACACTGCAAACTCCTCCAGCTCTATAAGGAGCTTTACAGCTGCAAATGCAGACACTGAGTTTGTTTCCTTTAAATGTTCATCTTTACATGGGATATTAGTCAAGCATATGCTTGTTTTTGTCAAATAGGCATAAAAATTTATGTACGTAAAACAAGCATGTAACTGAATAGTAACCAAACTAAACTTGTGAACTGAATATGGATCTCAAAGAAAACTATAATGAAACTTCTACAGGCCAGCAGTTAGAGTAGATGTAGCTAAAGATTTTTTTAGCAGTTAAAATCCTCAAGCATGATTTTGAGATTCTCTTTAAATTTTCCTCCAATATCAATCTGATGAGATACTCAAATACTTAATTTATGTGATAATGTAATTCATATCTCTTTGTCTGTAGGTTAGGTTTAATGCAATAAAGGAATGCTAATCATTTCAGAAATGTTTTGGATAACTTCCTTACTGGTCTTAATTGGTGGCTTTAAATGGGACAATAAAGGAAAGGTTTACAATAGCTGCTTTCATATGATTTAAATACTTCATGGAATTAATCCGGGATATGTAATGCAAGGAATTTCTGTACTGCCCTTCTAGTGTTCAGTGGAATGAATAAACAAAAAAATATTTACCAAGAAAAATGCATAGTCACAACCCACTAATATATTTTCACTAGTCTCTGCCTGACAGTAGATTTTTTATCTTCTGCATGACAGATGAAATTATACCCTGAAAAAAACTACTAAATACTTTCTTCCATATGTTAATATACCAGCAGAATCAAATATAGCTTTTTTCCCCCCTCTATCTTTAGTATTAGTTTTTTATTCATTTAGGTTTTTCTCACATTAAGGATGTTCTGAAGTTTCATAAGAAAGCTATCTTTCAGAAAGATTTTTCTATTTGTATTCCCTTATGTTACCAGTAATATCAAAAGAAGGAGGAAGCATTGTAATAATTTAAAATAAATATATCAGGACTTGGTAGACAAGTGCTTTCTCACAGCCAATACTGGGAATTTTCTTTTAAAAATTATTTAGAAAAAGTAAATTAATAATACATACTGGAATAATACATACATATTTCCTGAGTGCAAAACAGTGGATTAAGTACTTAGCAAAGTATCTAGTAATCCTTTAAACACAATTTCTAAGCAATATAAAACATGCAAAGTTTTACAAAGTAATACACTTGATCCAGTTTAAACTTGAATGAGTTTGCAATGTTTGAGGTATACATTAGATTTATCTAAAAGAAGAGGAACACCTAGTAAAAATAGCAATTTTATCAAAATATATCATGCTAGAAATTCATTCAGTGTCTGTGCAAATGTGCAAAGAAACAATGAGCCTCACAGATATGATAGATATGATTTTGAATTTTTTATCTACCAGAACAAAATATTTACCAGATTCTTATTTACAATCATGGACGGCACACAGGGAAAAAAAGTTAATCTCAAAAAGCTTCCACCTGACATTATACCACCACAAATCAATTGCAAATTGCCTATGCTTTCTTCCTCACTTTCGAATTCTTTTGAATTAAAATCAATAACAAAAAGACATTGGTGAAAATTGTAATTGCAATTTCTTCAGTAGGAAAACAAGGTTTAGAAAATTCAGTTTTCATAGTTTATATTTTTAAGCCTACGTATTGTGCAAGAGTGCCTTAGCAAACATCGGCGCCAGGATAATAGATTGCTTTGTCCAACAGATTGTCCAATTTACAGAACAAGCAAGGTCTGCAATTGTTTATACCTAACACTTTTAACAATGGTCTCAAGTTAAGTATTATGTTTAGAACATGGAAAATACAATCATATGGCAAGGATTGGTATTTAACAATGTAAGACACTTTTATCACATATTCATTGTTTTACACACTGCTTGTTTTCATTAGATAATAAAATCAAAGGAAGTCACAAAACCCACATCAGGCTAAATTTCTCAGATAATTAAGACATAGCAGTATATGCATGTGCAATTATTGCAGTTACATGAGCAAATCAGATAACTGTATACACAGACACAGTGAATTATGCACACTTGCAGATACAAATATGCTGTCTTTATATCTGTTAAGGTAATTGCCTACATGTAGAAACTAGGCGTGCAATTGCATTTGCATTTTAAACAGGCATATATATAGCTGAATAGTCATGAAATCAAGCTCAAAATCCTTAACTTCTATCATTCATAAGAAATATTATTGACTTAATGAAAATATGAAGAATTAGAATAATGGAAAGCACAAGAAAGTTCCCTTTACTAAATTTTTAAATCTTTATAGGTCTGAAAAACATTCCTTAATAATCTTTACCTGTATGAAAATAATCTTTATCTTTGTGTATCAGACAAAATATCTTTTTCTATTTTGTCCAGACATTCCAAATATCATTTCAGAGGGACTTAGGCTCAGAATTCACCTTGGAGTTCCTGTCTCCTGCTTCTACTGCTGCAATGTATCTTTTTATTTGGACATATTTTACTAGCTTCTGTGTTCAAGGACCAGGATTCTACTGGTGTGAACTGCAATAGAATGGCTAATTATGCCAGTCTGTCTTATTCCCAGGTTGTGGGTAAGGCCTGGTTCTTTTATTTAAAATCATGCCTTCATGTAGTGAGTTCACACTGGCTGGACACCAGGTACCCACAAAAGCCCCTCGCTCACTCCCTGCTGCAGCTGGACAGAGGAGAGAAAATTTAACAAAGGGCTCATGAGCTGAGATAAGAAAAAACACACTCATCAGTTACCATCAAGGGCTAAACAGGCTCAGCTTAGAGATATAAAGTGAATTTATTACTAACAAAATCAGAGCAGGATAATAAGTAAAATAAGCACTTAAAAACACCTTTTCCCCACCCCTCCCTCCTTCCCAGCTCCACTGCCTACCCCAGTGACACAGGGAGATGGGAATGGGGGTTACGGTCACTTCATCACACTTTGTTTCTCCTGCTGCTCAGGGAGAGGAATCATTCCCTTTCTGCACTGTGGGGTCCTTCCCACGGGAGACAGTTCTCCATGAACTTCTCCAACGGAGTCCATCTCCCAGGCAGCAGCTCCCTGCAAAGAGCAGCACTGTGAGTTCATCCCACGGGCAGCAGCTCCCTGCAGCTGCTGCGGCATGGGTCACTCTCCCACGGGGTGCAGTCCTTTAAGGACAGGCTGCTCCAGCATGGGCTTCTCTTTCCATGGACCTTCCACAGGACCTTAGCCTCTTCTAGGCACATACCTGCTCCCGTGTGGGGCTCCTCCATGGGCTGTGGGTGGATCTCTGCATCCCCATGGATCCCCATGGGCTGCAGGGGCACAGCTGCTTCCCCATGGTCTCACCACAGCCTGCAGAGGAATCTCAGCTCTGGTGCCTGGAGCACCTCCTGCCCCTCCTTCTGCACTGACCTTGGTGTGTGCATGGCTGTTCACCTCACATGTTCTCCTTCTCCTCATCTCCAGTCACTATTAAAACTCCACCACAAGTTTCTTTTTATTTCTTCTTAAATGTGTTATCACAGAGGTGTTACTAGCCTCTCTCATTGGCCCAGTTTTGGCCAGCAGCATGTCCATTTTCAGAGCCATCAGGGAGTGCCTCTGCCAGACATGGTGGAAACTTCCAGCAGCTTCTCACAGAAGCCACTTCTGTGGCCCCTCACTACCAAAAACCAGGTCATGCAAAACCAGTACACTTCTAAATTTCTTACTCCCATGGTTTTCTGTAAAAACTTTGCAAAGTCTAAGAGGTAATTATGCACTTTTTCTGCCCTGTTGAAAGATTAGGGAAGCCTACCACTTTCTAAATTGAAACAAGCATGAGGTTTTAGCAGCCTTCAACTGTTCTAGAAGATTCCTCAGCCAGAAGTCTCCATCCATTTATATATTTAGAGATCATTTGGTTAAATGACTTGGAATGAGGAAAACCTGGGACCAATATCTTAATGTTTGAGTCTTCTTGTGTTTAAGGAACTGGACTTTTACATTCATCCATAATATACTGATGTGCATTAAAAGAAGTTTGGCACTAGGAATATAGCCTCCTCTTTCTCAGAATAATCTGGGGTGTCCCAAATACCTGCCAACCATTCTGCCCAAAACAGTTATTTCTTTTAGGGTATCAGTACCTGGAAGCCTCAGATCGCTGTAGTGTCAATGAAAAACAAACAAAAAAAAAACTTATCCAAAATGCAACCAAACAAAATTTGCCTCCAAAAGTCAGTTTTCTTGTATTCCTAATACTTTGGAACAGCTATAGGAATAACAAACCCTCAGCTTTTACTAGGCTTTAATATGGAGTTGATCCCTTTAAACAGCTGCCTTAATAAACAGTTTAGAAACAGCATTCTCTCACGTTATACCATCTTTTATTAAAAAATCAGCACACAACATTCTCAACTGTCCCTGAACAGAGTGTTCTCAATATTTATGTATCATATGTTTATTATGTCAGTACAATTACAGCTTTCATGTATATACTGTTAGTATACTAGATCATTAAGTATTTTTAAACATTGCTCCATATCTTTTCCTTCTCCTGTTCCAGCAAAAAGCATTCTGCTCAGTCTTCATCTTGATGGAATCCAGAAGTATTCACAGTTTATATAAGGGCTCAGTTTCTGCCAGTATAACTATCAGGCTTGATAGTGCAGAGCACAAGTGTCACTACACACCTACATAGCTCAAGGTGAGAATTGGCTCTATAGCTTATGTTTACTTTTTTTACAAACTTATTTACTCAAAATGTCCCATAATGCACAGGTCTTTCATTTCATAGGATGGTGCATTCATTTATCAAATACATTTCAATTACACTATTTGTTGAATATCACTAAAAATTAATACATCTTAGGCTGTTTACTATATTTTCTATATTTCAATTATAAACACAATCTGCTGAAATGTAGACAGTGACCTTGTATAGGAGAGAACAGTTAATTACTTATTCTACAAAGTTGATGAAAATTAGCACCAAAAAATCTCAGCTGTTAGACACTTTGGTTTTTTCTGCAGAGAAGTATCATTTGGAGTTCACATTTTTGTCCAGTGTTAGAGCTGAGTTTTACTAAAGGCTGTCTCCTTCAAAAATTATTTAGTAAGGGTACTGAGAACAAATACGAAAAATAGCAGTAGGTTCATGTTTAAAAAAAAAAAGTTTTTACATTATATGATTGATCATAAATCAAAATTTCTTTGTAAAACAATTTGGGACTTTTTTTCTTTTTATGCAGCTCTTGTGATAAATTCAAACTTTTTGGGTTTGTAATCCTCTAGCTAGAAGCTGATCTTTGTCTTTTTTAGTTCATGGCCTTTCAAGTAGTATGTTAACAGCCTTTGAAGGCAATGCCTGCATCTCCCATTCACAGTGAAACCTCTGAGATCAGAATGTTGCCTCTGTGAAAATTACTGTATATAGTTGGGAAAGTATGGAGTGTAAGTAAGAATAAAAAGCAGGCAGAACAGTGAATTTTTGCAGGTTTTTCCTTTGAAGAACATAAAGAACATAAATCCCCTGAAAGATAAGACACATACCTGAGTTAATACTGTATTTTTAATTAAGAGTTTGTTCTGCATGGAAACAACAGTTTCAGATTTTTCTTCTCCCATCATCATTTCTCTTTTATATCTGAGGATGAGAGAAGATGAATGAAATCTTTGGCATCCCGAAGCTAAGATTTCTTAAAACATATGAAAAACTTGAAACATTTTTAAAACCCTGAAATTATTTTTAGTTATGACTTTTACATATGTGTATCTTAAAAAACATATATGTAAACAAATAGTTTTAGTATGTTTGTCATGAAATATAGAATGTTTTGGTACATTTGGACAATCTAGGTCACTACTTTCAGTAAACCATGTATCACAAAAAATAAGGTAATGGTAGTCATAAAAACAGCATCACTCCAAACTACATGAATGCTAGAGAAATGAAAGTAGAAAGGTGAAGGTAAAAAAAAATCTTTAATGTCTTGCATTTACCAGTAGTTGTCTAGTATCATAGTTCTGATTTTTATTTTTCCAGCTCATAAAGATCAAGAGAGCACCAAAGGGTCAATGTGTGTGTACTGACAGGCAGATCTACCCTTTTTCTTTGCTTTTCTTTTTTAAACATTGAATCAAACTGAGGACAAAGGCTGGACATTTTTACATTTAAAAGAGGAAATAAATGATTAAACTTCTACAGAAAAGGTCAAAGAATGACTTGCAGAAATTGCCAGATTGACAATATTGAAAACCAAAATCCTTGTTTAGCCATAAAATAAATGTTGTTCAGCAGCAATTATGGTTCTGATTTTCTGCTACTTTTAAGTAGTATAATATCGCTAATTTCTACAGAAAATAACTGCTTCATCCAAGGTGAGAAAAAAAAGGGGGTTATTATTTTCTATCCTTTTAGAATGCAAGCAACCTGATACACCAGGATTCCAGGTACTGAAGAGGCAAAGACATATAAAATCACAGTTATTTTTGTGATTTCCATTTATTCTGACTTTTCAATGCACTAAGAAAAAATGTAAAAAGAAAAATGTTTTGATGGCCTCAGCCCATCTATAGAAGACCAGAGCCAACTTTTTTTAACAGAGTATTTGAGATTAGGAGGGGGAAGAGAGCAAATAAGAAAAAGGATGAAGGATAAGTAGAACATAATGAATAGAATCCTAGACGCGATACATTTTTTCTCAATAGGAAAAAGTAATTATATAAAGTGCAAGACTGACTTACACTGTCATAGGTCCTCTGACAAAATTTGTATTTATTCTCAAATATGGACATTACACCCATAACTGACTGACTTTATGAGGGTTTTTTAAATCAAATTAAAATTCAGATCCTTTTATTATTTTTTATTTCAAGGTAATATTCTACCTTGATCCCATCCTGCCTCTGAATATGAAATTCATCACCACATGAAAGAAGCTGTGTACTTTTTTTGTACAGACAGGTGTTGGGGGTTGAATA
>VXBI01011358.1:0-14779 GCA_013397375.1 Toxostoma redivivum
TAAATCAAGGACTTTTCAGCTTCCTCTGCTTTGCCAGTGATGAAGTGCACAAGAAGCCATGAGGGAGCAAAACCAGGATAGATGGCCCAGACTGGCTAAAGGGGTCCCTAAACTCATGCCCAGTAAACTCGGGGGAGCTGCTCATAGAGCTTGAGGATAGGCTGGACGTCAGCCAGAGGGTGGTGACCAATATTGAATAGTGTATCGCTATTGCATGTCTTTCTTGGGGTTTATTTCTCTCTCTTTTTCTTGTTTGTTTGTTTTGGTTTTGGTTTTTTTTTTTTTTTTTTTTTTTTTTGTTTTTTTTTTTTTTGTAAAGGAAGCTCTTTGGGGGTACCAAGGNCACTTTTGTTACAGTTGTTTTTGTTATCAGTATTGTTACAATATTTTAATTTTATTCTATTTTATCCATTTTTCCCCAGTTTGCCTCCCCAGCCCACTGTGTGGTGGGGAGTGATTGAGCAACTGCATGTTACTTAGTTGCTGACTGGGATTACACTACAACAGCATGATACTGTCTGTGTTTATGAATTGCAACCCAGAGGAAAATAAAAAATCATTTTGTTCTTCATGTCTGCAGTGCTCAGCATTGTATTTTACTATATTCAGAATCTGTGTTTGAGGAACAACTATTTTCTGACAACAAATACTATTCTCATTATCTCTTTTGTGAGTATTGTTATCATTATTTTAAATGTGTGTTAGTTGTGCCATGTTCATCTTGTTCCTGAGAATTAAGCTGCATTCAAGGGTAATACTATCTCTTTTTGGTGATTTTTATGAGGTAGTAACATACAGAAATCATTAGCCCAAATGTAATTGAAGCCTGAAACTATGACAGCCAAGAAAGTATTGTGTGTTCTTAGTGATATGAAGACTGTCTTCAGTTTAAAAGTAAGCTGCTAACAGATGTTTAGAGCACTCTTCTTTTTCATTAACAATGTGAGTCAAACCTTGAATAGTTGACTAGGAAAACAACTTCCTGCTAAGCCAGTGGTATCAAAAATTTATTATAACACGTTTGCTAGACTGTTCAGTTACACTGGGCCACTCTAAGAATTCTGAGTGCTAAATAAGCTTCCCTAAATATTTTTTCTTTTAATGCTGGGGGAAAGAACCTAAAAGGGTTTACATTACACCAAATTCAGATTCCCTTTTTTTTTTGTCTGACAGTGAAATTCCGTCCTACCCCCTTGACAGTCTTTATCAACTTAAATCATTCGAGTAAGAAATGAGAGGAAATGTATAGGAGGGGCTAGATTCACAAAACTAATGGCAAAGAAGAGATCTTCCTCCTCACTGAAGTTTTACCTCCGGGTTTAAATCACCAAAACTGCACGAGGAAGTTGTTATTCTTTTCCTCAAGATGTGTGAATTTAATCCTTTAATACAAATTAGTGTCCTAGCTACTAACAGGTAAGTATTCTAAGATCTCTCTTTCTGATACTACTTTATCTTGCCTAATAAATAATGCTAGGAAAATTCAGTAGGTCAGTGAACTTCAGCATTAGATTGCAGCATTATTAGTGTTTTATACAAATTCAAATAGTTTAACAAAAAGAATGTGGAAGACTCAAATCTGGATTTTATATAATATTTTAGTGATTATAAAACTTACTTGTCAGATGGGGAGCTTCTGCTGAGTTCACTTTCTATTTAATTTATGAACAAGTATTAGAGTCCAGATTTCACAGGGGATGTAAATAATGTGATTTCAAAGACGCCATCGAAGTTAAACCCATTTACGCCAGCAGAAAACCAAGGCTTGTATGCATAATAAAGTGCAACTATAAAAGATCGAGTTTCAAAACACCATTTTTTTAACTTCTGCTTACATGAAAAGTAGAATGATAATTCGAAATTATGTTTTGTTTATTAACTTATCTATTTAAAGTAACATTTTTTATAACTTTGCCCTTCTTTTCTTTTTAACAGCACCTTCAGGCTTGAAGGAATACCTATATTTGGAGGCACGTCAATTAATTTGCATATCAGATTCATCATTGTGACTTCTTGCAGGCCAGATCTGAGAAGTAACCAGGAAACCTGACCCTTAGTGGAGAATGGAAAAACCCTTGAAGTCAGAGCACAACTGTTCACTGGTGTAATCTGCATTGAATCATCTTTCTCAGATCTGACAGCTACAAGCTGAGTCCTGGCAAAAGCCACAGCCTTAAATTCCATTTAGTGGGAAAGAAGGATAAGAGAATTCAGTGTCTTGCCCTGTTGCAGAAACTGTTGTCTCCAAGCCTGACACCTGAGTTCTGTGCTGAGCAACCAGAGTACCAAACAACGAGTTTTTTATGGGTACAGCCAGCATCAACAAATATTTCAATATGTAGCCAAAAGGAGAAATTAAGCACTTATGTAATTTCGGAAAATGGATGCATTTATTGTAACAGAGGAATGTTAACTGTCTGTGGGGGAGAAGACCTTTGTCATCCCTTGTATATATTCAAAGCCATACAGGAACAGGGCATAAGTGAAGTTCAGTCACTTGAAAGGATGCTGACTCCTGTCCTCCACCCACTTTGAGGAAGTTCCGCTCTTAGAGATTGCATCTCGATGCACTTCTATTATTTGCACTGTCACTTCCATTCAGGGTAATGATGTGTGCCACCATTTGCACAGATGGCCCCAGGAGATTTTAGACCACGACAAGCTAGCCTTTGCCAGGGCTCCAAAAGGAATTAAAAAGTTAGAACTGAAGAAAGACATTTATGCTCTCTTTCACTATGGGGATCTCTTCACAGAAAGGACTATGGTCCTTTCTTGGGATGAAATAAATACACACATATACATACATATATACATATGTATATATATGAAAAAGCAGCAACATGATAAGGTGTATTTTAAAAGGGGATATAATCTTTTCTAATAGCATCCTTTTTTTTAACCATATTAGCAGCCGAGAAATTTAGTCTGTTGAATTATGCATCAAAAATATTCCTATTGAACATTGACATTTAGTCCCAGTTACTGCTAAAGAAGTCATTTGTAATATGTACTTGACATAAAATTTTTCTAGACATTTGTCTATATTTCATGGAGAAATCTTAACAGACAAGCAACATTTTCAGTTTATTTTTCTAAATAAATGTGTTGTTTGTATTATTTGCAGTCACTCATTTTGGCTGGTTTTCATTATCTCCAAAAGTGATTTAAAGACAGAACCAAAACACAGGGATTGTTGTTCTTGTTAAGATGTAATGATTTGCTGAATGAAAGCTTTAATATAAATACTGTAATTTGTAAAATGATGAAGTATATTTATATAGGCAAATATGTATGGAAAACAAAAGGAGGTATTTTAACTCTTAATTTCAGAACATAGTTTATTTTAATATCCACAGGAAGAAATTAAATATATAATGGGATAGGGTTTTTATTATTAGTGAGTTTTAGTAAGTGAAAATTTGGATGTTGAAGAATGAAATGAATGTAGTCAAATAATGGTGGTTTCCCAAATTATACAGAGACCTTTCTACCAGCTGTCTCATTTTACATGAAAACTGGTTTAGTCATTTGGGGGCTGTGATTTTCTGGGGGGTGTGTGCGCTGAGGTTTATGTTTGGTGTTTTGTTTGTTTTGGCATACTGACAAGACCATGAATTTGATACTATTTGCTCATAATTTGAAAAGCTACAGAATAAAAGATTCTGTTTCTGAGAACAATCTACAGTTTGGAGTTAAGAACAGTATTTTTATCCATCTAATGCAGTGGGGTTTTGTAGAGTTATTGAACATTTCAATGCTAGAGCTGTTTCAAATAAAAATACTTTTTCCTTTTTTTCTTAGTCCATTAGCCTATGTGTAATTTGAAGAGAAAAGTAATGCTTTTGGTTCCCAGTTCACTTAAATCATTCCTCTTAAGTCCAGTTATATGTATCTGAATTATAAAGCTGAATAGGTTTTTCTTTCAGTTGATTGCTTTATGGAAGCATTAAAGTGCTCACTAACAGAAAAAGTACCTTTTAACAACAAAAATTAATTTTAAAAAGTCTGTGGGTTAACTTTGTGAAGGGCAGATATCTTAAAAATGTGTTGCTCTGCTCAAATGTGCTAACAAGTAAGTGTTATGCGTGTATGTTTGTGTGTGCGTGCATGCATGGCACCCTTACCTGCTCATGAATGAAATGCCAGCTCTGCTGAAGTAAGTGCCACAAGTCCTGTTACTGCAAAAGATGCTAATGTTACTGTATTTTTTGGTAAAAGACCTGAGCTCTGTCTTTACTTGTGACTCTGAAGCCATAAACAGCTTTTGAAGTTTGTCAGGAAATTGGAAAATTAAGTAAGTTTATGTTGGGCTCCCTCATTCGGAAAAATTGGGATGATCTTATGATTTGACTCTTCTTATGAAAGTTAGTGGTCAATTTCTTTTGGTGCAATGGATAAATGAAACCTTTGTATTTGTTAAAGAAGGATGGCTGTGTTTTGTTCACACACAATTTAGCTTTTGGCTTTTAGTGTTGTTACTGTGATGTCATTTCTGTGTCATTAGAATACATTATTTGGTCACAACTGGCGTGGGCTTAGTTTTCCCCCCTTTCTGGATAATTTATATTTTTAAATTGAAGAGCTTGTTCTTTGAGACAAGTATTCAGTTGTTTAAGAAGGGGACAACATTATTTAAACAATAAGAAAATTTCAGAATGATAATTTGAACACTTCCATAATTGCCTATTAATAACATTTGGAAAAACTCTTATTTTTGTGAACAAAATGCATTCATCTGTATTTGAAAATGGCCCAGTAAAAATCCAGTGGAATAATTTGTTACTACTTGCAAATACTCTTCTGCTGTGCTGAGTTCTAAATCAGCTTGTGTGTAAAATTTTTGTTGCACAAAACCCACCTGAAACAATGCACAGTTTTCTTCAGAAAAATACATGAGATATGAAAAATAATGACTTGGTCCCAGGAGTGGTTTTATATAATGTGTGCAATGCAAAAATGATGAACATATACCAACATGAAGACCTATTTAAGTGATAAATGTAGTTGGAAGATAAGACTGCAAACTGCAGGTCTCATTAATTACATGTTGTTATATTTGCACCTCTGCTTAACTGGGACTTCTTGCTGGAAAGTAAATTTCAGTGTGTGTGCACACTTATACAATGTCATGTATCATGTTTTATTTTACTGCCAGTGTCATTGAGAGAAATCCAAATTGCTTGATTTTCATAGATTTAAATTAAATCTTTAGATAAGTTTTCAGTATTGGATATAAATTGCAATGATGTCTCTATTGTGTAGATACTCCCATGAGGCAGCATTTCAACACACAATTTCAGAAAATGTTGGCAAATAATTAGCACTGAAATGCTCTTTTGTAGTTTAAAACCAGAGGAGACAATTAGATTGTCTCATTGAACAGCATAAAAACTGTTTTCTTTCCATTATGTTCATCCAAGCATACTGACAAGACCAGCAGATCAGTCTTTTCAACTAAGATGGCTTTACAGCTACTTCTGGGTCATTTGTAAGTTTATGTACCTGTCATGCATATAAGAAATGCCTGCAGAAATAGTTCTAGAGTAAGAGTGCATTGTTTCATTAGCTGGCATCTGAAAAGCCACCTGAAGCAGCCAATAGGCTTGAAAGGATGAGGTGTGCAAAACAAAATGCTGACAGTTCTGGACATGTCTACCAGACATAATTTCAGTACTTGAATTTTTTAAAAGACAAGGATCACCATCATTCATGAGAAAAATTGGGATATGTTAAAATAGCTCTTTTGCGGAGTGGAAGAAAAAGAAAGGAATAAATGTAAGGCTAAAAATAAATGTTTAAAAAAAACAACGAGCCAAACAACAAACCCAGACCAACATTAATCAAAACAATTCTAAGATCAAGAGATTTCTCAACTAAAATAGTTGAAATAAACAAGAACTAAGAAATTCTGTTTCTACAACAAAGCAGAGGGAGGTCTGAGATACTGTCTGTAGTGCTGAAAGATAATCAAGGAAAACAGAAGCACTTAGAAGAAGAAGCTGTAGGAACAGAATTGTCATAACGTTTTTATTCTGCTCGTGCTCTGGAAGGACTTTTGTAGATTCTCACACATGAATCTTTCTGTGGGGGAGCTCACGTGAAGTCATAGTTTATCAGTTTGAGGTGATACAAAACAAAATGAAGGGGTATACACCTAAGATTTTTAAAGACACTCAGGGATGAAATAGCCAAATGGTACCTGTAGTGTAAAATTCATTGTTTAAAGCTCTTGTGATAGCTTTTGAGATGTAAGGTTGCTGCTCTGTTGCCATTTTCAGATTGGAAGAGTATGATCTATTATATCAGTACAGGGCAAAAGAGTTCAAACTATGATAATATTTCTATAAAAAAGGAGCTAGAACACATCTAATGGTGTCAATATTACGAAACACCACAGGAAATTGCCAAGATGACTAAGAGAAAACACAGAGGAGGCTGAAGCTGGCTAAGAGGAAAGTTCCTGCATTCATAAAAGATGTAAAATATTCGATAAAATAGTGGGTTTTTTGGTGTCAATTTTCAGAGGTGATAGAGGCCAAGAGTGAAGTTCCAGGGGACATATTCTGTGATCCATATGTCTCAAAATATATTTGAACATGTGAATATGCTGGAAAAGTAGTGTATAATTATTTGATAAGTTTGGTGATCATACTAAGTTATTAAAGGTGTTAAATAGGAGTTGCCTGAATGACTGGTTATTAAAATTAAAAATTAAATTCAATGACTGTTAATGCAAACTGATATTAAACAATTTTATATTTTACATTTTTCACTTAACTTTATATTTAGCAGTTAAATGTTTCTGTGAAAATGTTGGTGTTGTGCTTAGGAGGTCAGAAAAAATTGCAAGTATGCAGTTAACAATTATCAGGAAAGCAGAAGAGAAAATAAGTGAACATTAAATACATCATTCTATTAATCAATAGATATGGAGTAGCCTAATACAATATTTAACTTTTTAAATACTTGCCCAGTTCCTTGAGTGGAGAACAAAGAAACAAACATGTGATCAATCTGAAAAAGCTTCAGAAAATGCATGAAAAGGTAGAAAAATAAAATGGTATAATTAGATTCTGTCTGTGAAGTGACAGCAGGCAACAACTATTCTGCTTAACAGAGGTGTGAGAGAGTAGAGTGACAAGATCATGAATGGCATCAAGTGTGCAGTATTAGGGGACATCAAACAAGTCTAGCCACTGGGAAGCTCAAAAATAACACAAAAGTGTTTATTTAAGCAACATAGAGGGAAGCTGTGGAACTCTTTTACTCAAAACATATTGCATATGCTGAAAGTTTATGGGAACTGGGGGCTGTGAGAAGAAAAGGAAAAATAGTAATTGAGAGTTGCTAAATGAACTGATCCTGATTTTGCCTCAGTGAAGACCCTTTGGTATTAGGGTAAGTATAATGAAGATGAATCTCTACGTGTATGTTCTGGATCAATGTCAGCTGCTTTTGTGGCTCAATATGCCATTTACATAAACTGAAACCAGAGGGCAGAAGATTCTGCTTTTGTGATGTGTACTGTCTACTTCATAGAGGTACAAACAAATTAGCAAAACCAGCCAAGAATTTTCCTGTGGAGAGCACAAAAAAATCCTTAAGACAGGTAAGGAACGATGTTCTGGAAATTATGTCATTATTAAAAATTCACCTCTTCAGTAATGTGTTACATTGAAGTTTATCTACTGAGATTTAAATAGGCATGTGCTGTTATTAAGAAGACTAATGTTAAGCAAGAGATTCATGTTTCAGGAAGTAAAACATCCCAAATTTAAAAAACTTGCAGTCTTTTGATTAGTGCTGATTACATATTTCTTTAAAATTAACATATGTATTTGTTTATTTGTTTCCTTAACTTTGTCACTGAAATAAATATCCTTTACCAGTAAATATAGTCACACTGCAAGTTGTGAATGGAAACCACCTGGATAATCAGAATGAAAAGCTTTGAATTTGAGAATCTGAGCCCCAAGATGATCAGACAAACTCGTTTTGAATTGCCTACATTTGAATAGTTGGAGAGTTTTTACACACTTCCATGAAATTTATAGCAATTGAGCATATGACAAAACCTTTATTTATAGGGAAGACTTTGATGCTTTATTTTGTTAGAGAGATTAATACCGATAATGTGTTACTAGAAGACCCAGTCAGTAGGATTTCAAACTTGAAAATTAAATTGCTAGACCATCTAACATTATAAATGAACCAAAATCTATATGTAATGTGGAATGCTATGGAATTTATTTGATTTAGCTTATTATTTGTTTCTGTTTAAACAGATATTGCAAGAGCAATAAATTGTTATGGAAAAATAATTGTACAATAAGATCCTTTTCCTAGATAAAAATGTTTTTAAGTTGTATCTGCAAAAGTGAATACATTTCTAATTATTATAATTCAGATATCAAAATATTTGTTACTGTTGGGAGTATCACTGTTACAGTTATGGTACTATTGATTAAATAGGACAATACATTTGGTTTTAAACTTGTTTTTCATCTATCTATTTTTAGAACAAATGCTTACTTTTTCTCCAGTTTCTCTATAATGCTCTCTGGTTTTGCATTGCTAAAAGAGACTTCTGCTTAGCTCATTCCTCTGTTTTCAAACCAGTTGTCACTGTGAAATTATAAAACTAACTTAATTAATCTGCTAGGAATTCATTTCTGTTGATCATATGCCCTCTTCTTTTTGCTGAGAGGGAGATATTGCAGGATGGTCTTATGTTAACAGGCTTATTTTAATTCAGTAATCTATACTGATTTTATCTTATGTTAAAATAAATGTGTGGTATGTCTGTGCAAAAGCTAACTAAAGACACTGCCTTTACTATAGGCTGCTGAAACAGTTTTATAAGTTAATTTAGAATATCTTGAAAATGAATGAGAAGTATTTTTATCTGCCTAGTTATGGCTTTGTTCTGATTGAACTAATTGTGTGTTGTTTTGAGTGAAATGAATTTAACTGAATGTAATCACTATATAACTATAATTTTTTACTTTGCAATATTATTACTTTTCTGACATTGTAGAGGATCCTACCTCACATTTAAACAAGTCTTTAGTTAGGATTTTAAATTTCTTCTTTTTTTTATTTTATGCAAAGACAGTCAACAAACAATGATAAAATGCAGAGTGACAAAAGGGAGATCTTTTTAAAAATAAAACCAAAAAGGTAAACAAATTGAAATTTGTTTTGGAAAGATGCAGTCACAAACAAACTGAAACTGCATTATAACTAAAAGATCTGAATTGTGATACTAAAAAGGAGAGGTCACACTGAATATTTTATTCCTGGAACTGATGCCTGCAGAATATTAATTAAGAAACAGTAAAATATATGTTATCATTTTGCTTTCAAACTTTTGCAGTTAGGGTAGATGAAGCTAAGCAATGCTTAAGGTTCTGGTTAGGACATCTTTCTGGTTAAATAGTGTTCTGGTTTTGCTTTGGAGGTGATCAACCAAAGCTTTGACTCTATAACCTTCTCTGATGGTGCAGCTACACTTTCTATGGATCCTGTACTTTGTCATGAAAAGATTTTTCCATACACACAACTTGATCTACCCATCTTGCCCTTCAAGGCCACTGCCCCTTCTATAATCCCTTTTATATTGTTTGCTACTTCTTCAAGGTGTTTATCTCTACTTCTTCAAATATGGCTCTTAGCTTTAACTTTGCCAGACTGAAAACAACTCATCTCACTCAACTCCCCATGTTCTTTAGTCATGTTCTTTAGGTCCCTTGTAGCCTCTGCTGCAGGTTTTGCACAATTCATCCAGCTCAGGGCAAAAGCTCACTGTTGGCCCTGTGGTCAACTATCACCCTCAAGTCCTTTCAGTCTGGGTCCTTGCAGCTCATCCAGTCACTCTCCAGCAGCCACACCTACTCCACCCTAGGTGCAGAGCTTGGCCCTTCTGCCTCCTAAGTGTAATCAGTCTTCTCTAGGCAAAATCCATCAATTTCCTCAGATCTTGCTGACATTAATTTTTGTCATTCATTATGTCAGTCACTTTCTTGACATCATCCAGAAATCTGTCAAGTTTACATTCTATTTCACAGTCCAGGTTCCTGATCCCATGTTTCAGCATGGCAGTTATTAAGACTGGTAGAACGTGATTTGCCACTGTTAAATTTCTGTGTATTTATCCTGATTGCCTTGTTTTCCATATGTGTTCAGAAATTAATTCCAAATGAATTTGTAAACTTCCTGGTGGAAAAGGTGAGGCTACTTTTTTAAGTGTTTCCTTGATCTCCCTTTTGTCCTAATATGAACATAATATTTGCCTTTTTCCAGTTGTTGAGGGCTTTTCTTGATGACCGTGATTTTTATAATGGTAATCGTGCTGGTAGCCTTGCGTAAGCTGCTGTCAGCACCTCTGACACATTGAGGTCAATTTGATGTGGCATCTTGTACTTAAGTTCAACATTTTTAAGTTGCTCCAAGCTTCTTGGTCTCCTGTAAGCCTGCTTCCAAAATGAGACAGGTAACGTGCAGAATTTAAAAAGTTTGACTGAGATGAAAATGTCATTAAATAATTCAGCCTTTTCCATATAATCTTATCAGTCAATTGGTTCTCCCATGCAGCAGTTCATACTTTCTGTGAGTTTCCTTCTGATATTAGCATACTTGTGAGAACTCTTCATGTTACATTTATGTCCCTGACTAGTTTTAGCTACAATCAGGTTTTGGCCTTCTTATCCTTAACAACATGAGCAATACTTTTATAGTCTTCTTTTGATTTCTGTCCTTGTTTTCATTTCCGGTATTATTTCTAGCATTTAAGTTCTCTGTGTAATGGTTCAAATGCATAATTTGGTAGAAATATGTGGTCTATCTGCATGAAGGGGTCCTCTTCTGAGCTCCAAATAATTTTTCTTTTCAAGTCAGCTAGCTATTCTCCTTGTAGGAGGCTCTAAGGGTATTAATCAGCAATATTCTAAATAAGTCAAAATCTTCTGTCCTGAAGTCTGGAGTCCAGGGCCATGTCTTACCTTCTTTTTCTATCTCCAAATCTTGATCTCATCTTCTCCATGTCACTGCAATCCAAGCTGACATCTACAATCCCGCTCACAACTGTTTTTTTCCTTGTTGAGCATCTAGTCAACAGAGTATTTCCTTGGCTGGGCTCTAAGTTCGCATTAGAAATTCATACACAGTGCTCTGAAGACCCTTCCATGATGCTTAAGGTTTGTACTACTTGCTCAGTAGAAGTCCATATTATTGTGGTCAAAATCCCTCATAATGGACCAAGGTCTCTCATCAAGGGATTTCTCTTAATTGTCTGTAGACAGCTTCAGAGATGTCATCTTAGTCAGGCAAGCTGTAACAGATCTCCATCACATCGTGCCTGTTGCGTCCTCTCAGACTTAGACCTGGAGGGTCTCCACAGACACTTCCTTGGTTTCACACCAGATCTTTTCTCAGTCAGGAATTTTCTTCACACAACACACATCTCTGCTTCTTCTGTACCGCTTAGCTTCCCTCAGCAGGCTTGTGGAGCAGTCTTGTGGTAACAATTCAGCCTGCTGGAAGCAGCAGTGCTGTAGAGCTGAAGAGGACAAGAAGTGAATACCATATGTCTCACAGTCTTCATCTTTAAGGGTCTTGATGCACACAGGAAGCTGACAGGAGAGATTTATGCCTAGTTTTCAAATAGAGAGGCAGGAGTATGATCTAGGTAACATTTCTGTAATGGGAGAGAAGTTGTCAACTGGGATATGAAGCTCAGAATGTGAGTATTACTAGCTTAGTAATCCACTGGGAGCAAGGAACATAGGAAAAGAAGCTGAGTGAGATCCCAAGAATAAATGTGAATGTTACACTTGTGATGTACAAGTCAGGTTTTCAGAGAGCTGTGTCCTGCTCATTATGATACATATGAATAATGTCAAAGAGGCTACCCAAAACAGCTGGATGACTCAGCAGGAAATACTTGGTTGTCAGAGCTTTTAAGGGTATAAAAGTTCTGATAAAGTTACTGCAGAAAGGTTTAAAAAAATCTGAAATTTGCAAACATTGAATATTGCCTGTTATGCTGAATAACGCTTCGAGACTGAAATAGTCTGTCATTTAGGCAAGGATAGAAATTCTTCTGATATGTTATCTGAATTTGCTTTTAATTAATTTTTGCTTAACCCATATGCATATGAAAGTAGATGATTATCTGTGTGGACAAAATCAATACAAAGGGCAGAAAAAAGTTAAATTGCATGGGACTGGACTTCCACTTAATCTAGATACTTAACAGGATGAAAATATGTATGTCCTGCCACAGATATAAAGATGATGTATTCTCACTTTATTTTTACTTTCTGTCAACAGTATAATGCTAAAGGATTTGCTTACATTAAAATGAGACCTTCTCTCCTTACCACTATTGTTTTTTCCTAGTCAACAGCCAATTGAGTCATTAATGTGTGTTTGGCTAGTTGTTGGATAGCTCCTGAATTAAAAACTCATGGTGATTGGTTTTTTCCTGTGAGGATCTCAGTGAAGTGCAGGTGGGAAAAGAACTGAGAAAAAATATATTTCTTTCTTATTGTTTGAGATGCATTATGTGAGAAATTGAATTATCTTCTGGATATACATCGTTCCACTGGCATGAAGCATGAGCAGATTGGAAGTTGATTTAGAGCAGACACTTAACTTTAACTAAAGCTACTTAAGATGAATCTTCCTTTATTCCAGACCACTGAGTTAGGTTTTGACCAAATATAGTCATGTTTAAAGAAAAATAACAATTTAGGACAATATTCATGAATGGAGCATAAACTTTAAAGGTAACAAATATACTGCTTTTTACGAGGAGTCTTGTGACACATATAGGAAAAAAACTTTTTTTGGCCTTCTCACATTTTTCGTAACCAGAAACCACACTGATACTAGAACAAAAGTTTACCTAGATAAATAGAAGATAACAATTTCCTAGCTTTTCACATTTTTTTAGATTCAAACAAGTATTATTAGGTTACCATCTCTACTTGCCTTCAAAAATATTTAACAGGTCTTCTTTTTAGAACCTACTCTAGCAACCAGTATATTTTTCTTTTGGGGGATCATATTGACAAAGCAGAGACATGGGAAGATGTATTTACTCAGAATATATAATTTGAACATGAACCTTTCTAAGCTAAAAGATGTCTTAGAAATTTTTTTCAGATGCCCATTAATAGGAAAAGGGCATCAATACAATCCTTGAGGGATGATATTTTAGTTTTTATTGAAACAGGAAATGCAATTTAATGGCATCTCTAAGGACAGAAGGATTAGGGCTGCAGGCAAAAAATATGAAAAACGTAGGGATTTTCAGATGCTTGAACTGCAGAGGTAGCATTCTGTTCTTCTACCTGCTGGACTCATGTATCTAATAAAAGTGTGCTTACTACACAGACACAGACAGATAAAGATTTCAGTCATCACCTGCTGTTCTTCCTGCTGGGTTTTCATGTACTGCTTCATCTTCATAGAAAAAATCAATTTAACAGGGGATGTCTTATGGGGCTTTTTGTTATTATTATTATCAGGTTTTAAATTTTACCCATTACAGATTTAAATATTATCATTTTTTTACACTACTATTTATTCTGCTGTCTGAAAGCTCTTCTAATTTGATGGTATAAATATTTTGAAAGTGTTTTATTTTTGCTGAGAAATCGGAAGTTTGGATAGCAAGAATGTGTGTGACCAGCTTTATCCACTTAAATTTTTGTCTTTTTTTTTTGTTTCAGTGTTAATAAAACTTCACGGGTTTTTCTCCATTTGTCTATTTTTAGTATAATTTTCCAAAATAAGCTTGTTTTGCTCAAGCAAGGCAGCATAATGAAAGTTTTTGTTACAATGATATTTAATTTTTTCTTAGATATAGATCTAAATTTATAGAAACATATTTTGTGTTGAAGAAAAGTTGTGCAAAATTACAATTCTGATGTTTGAAATTTTTTTATAATGCATTATTTAATGCCACAAAGGTTGCACACACTGAGCTTGCATGCTTAGATATTTTCATTTAGCCTTTGATGAAACAGTTTTGACATTTATCTTCATTGTCATTGTGCCAAGGGCAATTCATTTTATTTAATATCTTGCTGAGGAATGGAATGACAACAAGTATTGGAGTCACGTATTAGACATGATACATACTGTGGAAAAGGAAAAGGAAAGGAAAGGNATTTGCTCTTGACAATTAAAGGTAATTCTAACATAAGTATTGCAATGGAAGACTGAATGTCTTGCTAAAGATCAGACTTTCATGCACTTGCAGGCAAAAAAATCAGTCCAAAAAGTCCTAACTTTCTGATAGCTGGCAATTAGGCGTACAGAAAAGACATACCTTTAATACCACCTTTAGTAACTTTTCAGAGGCTAATAAAAGTTCAAATACACAAATAGGCCTCCTCTTTTTATATTCTGTATAGAAAGAATTCCTGTGCCTCAAAGTCAACATCCACGTTTTCCAGAGCATATTTTCTTATGTCTGATATACTGCTGGAACCTCAGAGAAACCCATAAATCATTTGGGAGAAACAAAGCTCTAGGCAAAGGCAAATTATTTAACAGTATTTCAGAAAGATAAATATAAGGACATTATTGAAAATGACATATATAGTAACTAGGGTCTTCCACAGATATAGAGAGAAAACTCTCTGGTTGAGTCTGAGAAATAATATATGTCATAATGGATAAATGCAGGATAAAATGAAGCCAAAAGCTAAAAAGTGCATGGCTTCAAATAATCTGGATATATATTTGACTGAATGCACACAGGAGTGTA
>VXBI01011359.1:0-98431 GCA_013397375.1 Toxostoma redivivum
CTGGGGCTGGAACTGGAGCTGGAACTGGAACTGGGGCTGGAGCTGGAACTGAGGCTGGGGCTGGTCCAGCACCCAGGAACACCTCAAGCACTGGTCCCACTTCCCTGCACCTCTCCCAGGGGACACAGCACTGGGACAAAGGCCACTCATGGTCCTTTTGCAGGAGATGGGTGACGACCTCAAGGATCTGGACAAATTCCAGGCTGGTTTTTCTGTCTCCCTGAATTCCTCTGGCTCTTCCCTCTGGGTGTGCTGGTTTCTGCTTCCTGTCCTGGATCCCAGTGCAGCCAGAGCTGGATCCCCAGGCATGGAGTGAGAGCTGCTGGAAGGTGCTGCCTTGATTGGGAACTCATTGTATTCCAGCCCTGAGGAAACTCCACCTGCAGCTCCTGGGAGCTCCTGGGCTGGGATCTGCCCTCAGCTCTGCCCTCAGCACTAAAGGCAGTGTTTGGCAAGTTTCAGGAGTCAGCACATCCTGGAGGCCTCCATATCCCATCCTGCTCCAAACCCACCTCGAGTCCAACTGGGACCAACCACGACCTCTTAGAGCCCCCAGGCACTTCCCTGACCTTCCCAACCCTCCCCAGGCAGCCCAGGGTGAAGTCTAGAATTGAACCATTTGGTTTTTTGGCTGCATGAGGTTAATCCAAGCCCTTTCCAACAGATCCACAATAGCTCCAGCAAAGGCTCAGCAAACCCTTGGCCATGGCTGTGTCACTGTCCAGCTGAAAACAGGGACAATCCTCCCAGATTTCTTCTTGCTGAGGAGACCTGTGGCTGTGGGATGGGAAAGGGATGGATAAAAGGATCCTCAAGCCCAGAGGACACACTCCAGGGCAGCAGGTCCCATGGAAGTTGGGCTGCAGGTGCTGTTATCAACCAAAAAAACCATCCTATTATTTCCCATTCCCCATTTAGCTTGGGAGAGTCCAGCATGATTAATAATTCGTGAAATTGCATTGCCAGAAACAAGAAACCAGCAGGAAAGACTTCAATCAGGCTCTGTAAAACTAGAGGGGTTGATTTGCTTCAGTCTATTCACTTCACTCGATACAACCACTATTAAATGTTGAATAAAATCCTTGCTTTAGGTAAATCCTTCCCCAGAGGAAAAGCAGAACAGCAAAGGAGGGGAGACAGGAATGCAGGAGAAAATCCTGTACTGGCTCCAAGTCACAGGAGGTGCAGTTGTCCTTCCCTGGTCACTTAGTGCTGATAGAATGGGAAGCCCATGAATTATGAGTGAGGGTCTCACATTTCATGGAGAGCTGTTCCCCAGAGTGGGGATGTGTGGGAAATAAGAATAAGGATTTTTTTCACTTTTGTTCACCACAAAACACTCTGGGAAGGATTCAGCTGCGGGCCAGAGTTGGTTGATAAGGCAGTGATTGGTTGGGGTGATGCTTTTTTGGGGCTACATAAAAGCAGAGGCCAGACAGAATTAAGGGAATAAAAAGCAGTTCTATTTATTGAAAGGCCTTCAGGTACATTTTGGGCAGACAAAGCCCTCCCAGGGACTCCACCCAAAATGGATGACGGGTCTCAGGTTTTCATACTTTTATAAATTTTGTCCATTTGCATATTAGGGGTTAATCTTCCAATTACAGCTTCAGGTAGTGGAGGCATTTACCCCAAGTTTGCTTTTCCCAACTCACTTTTGTCTACATTTCTCAGTGCCTGAGGCAGTGAGGTGTCCTTGATTCCCAGCCTGGAGAGGAATTGTTGTGTCTGACCAAAATGAGAGAGCAGCAGCTCACACTGGATATGGAGTTTAGAGCTATACACTAAAGAATTACAGGATTACAAATATATGAAAAATATTTATAAAATGAAATATATGAAAAATTAAAAGCCAACATCCTAAGGCATCATGGGAGATGTGTGGACACCGCAAGAACAGAGAGCTGAGTGGACAAAGGGACACATGAACAATGACACTGCAGTGGCAGGCAGCCAATGAGTGCTCATTTTGGTCAAGTTTTGGTGAAGTCTGGTTAAGTTTAGAGTATAAAAAGACTCTGTTTGTTACAGTAAATGATCTTCTGAGCACCAAGGAGGTTTGTGTGTCTTTGCTCCCCATTGCTACAGGGGTGTGACAGGGCAGCCACGCCTTCCCCAGGCTTGGAAGGACATCAGGAGTCAAGAGAGGAAAGGTAAAAGGAAAAAATAGAGGCATTGCCCTGTTGGGGTTGCTTTCCTCTTTAAAACAAAGCTGTGGTTACAAAGGGAAAGGTTATAGAAGGAATTCCACCCTTATCTAGGGAGCTCCTGGACAGGGAGGCCTTTCCCTGGCATGGTGAAGCTCTTCTTCCCTCAGCAGTCAAGATGCTTTTAGCAAAGCTGCTTTTATTTGTTTTATCACCTGGATTTCTTTGCTTGCTGCTCTATTTCCAAGCTGGTGGTCCTGAAGGAATGTCCATCTCCTGTCAGGAGATCCTGTGGGACACCAGCCAGCCTGGGCAGGAGTTCTGGGTCATGAACTACAAGGGTTGGGATGGATCTGAACTTCAGGCTGGGTTTCCAGTGGATGCTGAGTGTTTATTATGGGCTGGAGAAGAGAGGCTCAGGAGGAAGGTCAGGTCCTGGTGTACCAGGGTTGGGGGTGTGAGGGCTCCCTGATGGGCATTTTGGAGGCATTTTGGGGCCATTCCCAAGGAAATGCTTACCTGCATCTTCCAGGGGTATGGAGCAAACCCAGAGCAGACAGCCTTGGCTGCTTTGCCAAAAGCTTAATTGCAATTAGTGACGCTGAGGGGAGGCCAAAGTCCCAGCAACAACTGGAGAGCAGGAGCGAAGCACTGGTGGCATAACACAAACAAACTTGCTTGGATTTGCATAACTCTGGGAGTTTGTGCACCAGCAAAGCTCAGGCTGGGCAAGATTAGCTCTGCTAATGAGCTTTGCTAATTCAAGTCCTACCAGTGAGGCACAATTTGGGCATCTGACCCTGGCTGGGCACAATCACAGAGCTCCCTGTGAGCCTGGGCCCCAAACTACTTCATTTTGGGGTTAAGAGGCAGAACCCCAGACTGGTTTGGGTGGGAAGGACCTTAAAGCTCATCCAGTCCCAGCCCTTGCCATCAGCAGGGACACCTTCCACTGTCCCAGGCTGCTCCAGCCTGGCCTTGGACACTTCCAGGGATCCAGGGGCAGCCACAGCTTCTCTGGGAACCTGTGCCAAGACCTCCCCACCTCCCTCCTTTGCAAGGAATCTTCCATCTGTGACTCAAACCCAGCTCTTAAAGATGTTATTAACACAACAGCAATTCTGTGTTCCCTGAAGATTGAGCATTGCCCAGGCCTGTGCTGAAGGATTTCTCTCCATAACATGCACACCATGGTTTTCTCTGGTTTTCCATTATTCAGCCCATGTGGCTTTTACCACTTCCCTTGGGAGCCTCCAGCAAAGCCCAATCTCTGCATTGTTCCAAACATTTCCTGATATTCAGCTGCTTCTTCCTTCTATTCATGCCCAGCAGAATTGTGCTCCTGCCTGGCTGCACCCTCGATTGTTTGGGGTGCTCCCAGCCCTTTTAAATGGAGAGTTTTTGCTGTCAGAACACAGAATAAATTCCCTGATTTCTCATGTCCTTGGGATTTGTTGAAATTTAACCTCCCTCCGTGCTCCTGCCTAGGAACAGCAGCCAGCCCTGGGCATGTCCTCTTTGGTGTCTGCTCTCTTCATTTCTGCCCTGTGGTGGCTCTTCCCACCAGGCCGGTTCTCCACCCTTCCCAAATTTTTTTGTGAAACTCATTTTCCTGCAGGAAAACACCAGCACTCGCTGATGTCACGTTCCAGGTACAGCCCAGGGAAGCTGTGAGGGATGAAATGTGGATATGGGACCTCCTGCTGCCACTGTCAGCTCAGCTTGGGAGGGACCCTAAGGATCACCCAGCTCCAGCTCCTCTGCCACAGGCAGCATCACCTTCCAATCCACTCTCCCTGCCTAAAATCCAGGCTCCACCATGTCTGGAATAGGAGCAGCCACCAGCGTTCAGAAAAAAAAAAAAAAGCAAACCAATAAACCAAGTCTACTTATACTGATTTTCATTAAAACCCTGCTCTGCAGGATGGGAAGAACAAGGGAAGAGTTTTGGTGTCCCCTTGGGCACAGTCAGGCAGCAGCAATGTCACAGCTTGGCAATCAGGCTCTGCCCAGCTGGAGTGGGCAGGCTCTGCTGGAAAACACCTGCTCCCTTTTGCAGGGATAAGATTTCAGAGTAGCTGGATCCTCCTTTCAAAACAGCAGTGTCCATTCCCACTGGGATCTGTCCCTTTGAGCTGGGGAAAAGGAGCCAACAAACCCAGATCCCACAGAAAATCCAGACATGGGGACTTTCTGAACTCGTTCTGGAGAAGAGAATAACCAGGAATTTCTTTCCTGGATGTGATTTCTGCAGGGGGATACCATGGCCTTGATGTGGTCATGCTTGGAAATTGCTCCATGTTATGGGAAAGATGAGGAATGAGTGACAAGTCTGCAAAATGAATCCCTTCTCCATCAACAAGAGAAATTAAAGGCTCTGAAATTACTTAGACAACCTTGGAAGAGCCAGATTAAATTCCTGTAGGACATGGAAAGCAAAGGAGCGTGGAGTGCTGGAGACTGGGAGAGGACTCTGCCAGGAGAGATGACTCTCCTGGCTTATTGGGGATAAGATAAAAACAAAGATTCAGGACAAAATGTGAGGTTTGGAGGGACATTCAAGTCCAGGCCATGGTGCCACCAGAAGTTTGGATTTGCCTGGCCCAGCAAGCAGCACAAATTTTTATTTTACCTTTTCCCCAATTTCAGCAGCTCATGATCCTGCCTTTGCTTAAGTGCATTAAATACAGAAAGGCCTAAACATTTGGAGAAGAAATATCTTGGCATCTATTGGCAAAAAGTTCTCCTGGATAGGAAAGTAATGGAACCTTAAGTGCTGATAAATAAACAAACCAAGATTTTTAAATGAGGCCTTTTTAAAATTGCAAGGGGACGGCTTCAAATGGGCACTTCCCTTTTGTTTTTCTTCTTTGTCATCTCTCTGCAGCACTTACAATTATTTAAAAATTCTTCTAAATGCTTATTAAAAAAACCCCAAAACTGAAAAGATGCTGCTTTGCACTTCCGTTTGATTCCAAAGGGATTTTTAGTTGCTATGTTATAAAACTTTTCAAAAAAGGTTTCAAATGGAAGCCCTGACAAACCATGGAACATTAGGAATTCTGCAGCACTAATGAGCTGTTGAAGAGTCAGAGAATCATGGAATAGTGGAGTGGTTTGGGCTGAAGGGAACTTGAAGCTCACCCATTCCCACCCCTGCCATGGGCAGGGACACCTTCCACCATCCCAGGTTGCTCCAAGCCCTGGCCAACCTGGTTCTGTTCAGGAATTTTCCTTTAAAATCTTTTCCAGCACCAACTGTGGTTTTTATAAAGTGATGTTTTTTCTCTTTTCCCCCAGGAAAATGCCACTATTACTGATATTTTTCTTTATTTTTCCTGGAAAAACCCCCAATGGAACACCTCATTCAAATCACACAATTAAACCTGTTGGTTTAATCACCCCAATAATCATCCTTTGGGGTCACCCAGACACTAAACATTATTCCACAGGAGTTGTGGACCTAAAGCTGATGCTTTAAAAGTGTGAGACCTTTAGAAACTGTGCCACAGCATGAGAGAGAGAGACAGGATATCATGAATGCATTGCAGACAGGCAAAAAAAATTCCAAATACAACAATTTGAGGCACAGAGTTGATGTTGGGCTCAGGGGGGTACCCCCTTCCCCAGGAAGGTTCCTAAATCACTCAGATGCCACCAAGCCACCCCTGGATGCTCCATTTGTGCCAGCAGCCTGTTCATGGATTCTATGGATGGAAAGCTCATGGAAGCATCAGGATGAACCAAAGCCATGCAATATTTAAGGGCTAAATGACAAATGAGTTCTGCTGGTGCAGGAAAGAAGGGGAAAGAAAGGAGCAATAGAGGAACAAATTTAATGCTTGATCATGTGTATTCCAGTGGCCTTCAAGTGCCAGCTGGATTTGGGTTCTGCTCTTTGGCTCCTTGGAGGGCTCCTAAGTGCCCTAAAGTAGGAAAATTGGCACAAGAAAGCCTCAATCGACTGAAAATATTCAGCAGGTTTGACAGCAGAAGAATTAAGTGTTAATCACCGGGAAATGCAATATGCTCATTTTCCAGGCAAAATTATCCCATAAATTCAGGTGTTCCTGCCTGGCTGAAATCAATGGGAATTGCACATCCCAGTCCCAAAGCCACTCCAGCACTGATCCCACCAGAGACAGCCCAGAAGTGTCATTTCCTTGAGGTTTCTGTGCATGGGCAGCAAATTCTGCAAAGAGGGGGTAAAATTTCTGCTTGGAGACATTGTGCCTTCTCAGCTTTCCAAGAAGATAACAGCCCAGTTCCTCTTGTTTTCCAAAATAACTCCAGATTATTGATGTCCTGCCAATGTTTTAACAAGGAGAGTTCACTAAATCCCACCCTGTCCCAAGTCTAGGACGAACACCATGGGATCAGGGTGGGGACACCAAGTGGGTTGTGCAGAGATGAAGAGCCCAGGAGTCTGTTCCTTGTTTTTCCATTTTAAAGCAAACACGTTTCTGTAACTGGAACCAAGAAGAGAGGCTGCCTCCTCCTTTCTTCATGTTTGGCAAATAAACCTCTCTTAAGGGCACTGTGTTGGAAATGTTTGTACTTCATTTATTTAAAAAAAAATACACAGAGTGGGTTGATAGCACGACATTTGGCCTGTTTAGGAGGAGAAGGATAAAGGCATCCACGTATTCCTTTGAGGGCCTTGGAGGGCAGCAGGAATATATTGCTCTGGGGATGTTTTCTTCCTCATCAATACCAAAAATTGTATGTTCCATAGGGGAAAAGTTGGAATTTTAGCTTTTTTGTGTGATCTCTACAGGTTAGAGAACACCATTATGGCTCAACATACAGATTGCACTTTTCCAGCTGCTTGTTTTGGCTGTAGCAGAAAAAATGCTCCTTATAAAAGAAAAAAAAATCCTAAACCAAGTGGTGACTGAACAACCTGCTCACTACAACTTCTGGATTTAACGGCAACCACGGATGGATACAAAGCTGGGATCACTATGGTGGTTTAGAAGGATGAACTCCACAAAGGGCATAAATCCCATTCCCAATCCCCTGTAACATTTTAAGGAGTTGTTCTCCCAGCCCTTGAAGTTCCCAACAGCTGAAGACTTTTGTCAGGAGAGTTTAATTAAACCAATAACTCTGGAGAGAAAGCAAACATCCCAGCCAGGCACAGCTGCCTGGGTCCGTTCCAGCAGCAGCAAAGTTGGCACAATCACCACATTCTGCCTAAATTCTTTAAGAGGCACAGAAGTTTTGGGTTAAGATTTATGCTGTGTTTAATCTTTAAGGGGCCATCAGCCTCCTCTCTAATGGGTTTGCCCAGCCCGGGCAGTTTTGAAGCTCAGACTCAAGATGTTAATCTGGGAAAAGGTTTCAGTGAGCTCATCCTAATCTGTGTCAGAACACCCAGCTCCCGACACCCTTGTTTCCCTAAAAAAAAGCTGTCGAATGCCTCGGTGTTGGTCAATGGGTTCCCACCGGGAGCTCTCATTCTCGCATGAGAATGGGTGTGAAAATCAGCCGCATCTCCCCAGGGATCAGCATTTCCATGCAGCCGCCTGAAAATGCCCACAAGCCACGAAACTGGGTTTCTGCATAAGTTTACTGGTGATACTGGCGGGTTTTCCATGCTGAGCCTTCTGCCAGCCCCACACTCAGTGACAGCGATGCCTTTGGCCACTCCGCCACCATTCCCCCACATTTTCTGCCTCTACTTTTCCTAAACAACTAAAATGGATTTTTGCCCATGGGGAGCAGGAAACATCTGCACGGCCGGCGCTCTCACTCCGAATCCACGCTCCTGTTTTTGAGTTTCGTTAAAGCGAGAGCTCGCAGAGGCTCAGGTTGAGCAGCCCGGAGCTGCTGGGCTGTTACATGAGATATTCAGGAAGTTATTTGCATGGAGGGGGATAAAAGCCTGTGGCAGCAGCGGGCTGCGCTGCAGAGGCGACTCAGCCACGGTGGCCACCAGCCCAAGGAATTACATCCATCCCAGCCTCACAATGAGTTGTTTACTGGCCTTGGCTGCCTGTGGGAAGAGCCAAGGAGAGCGGAGGAAGAGGAGAGACAAACACAATGCGAGCGAGACGCGTTAGGGGGGAGGCTGGGCTTTAGCAGCAGCCCCGGCGTTGCAGCCCTATGGAAGCACAGAGGGCCGAAAAGGGAATAAAATGAACCATCCGCCGCCTTGCTGCTGCTGCCAGGAGAGCCTCGTCCCTACCTGAAGGGCTGATATCGAAGGTAAGAGGGGGAAAGAACCAATTTTTGGGCAGAGGGCAGATTCACCGTGCGGCTCCCGGGGGCAGCTCCCGGGCAGACTCAGCCACGCTTCTCCGAGTATTCGTAATTACGGCCCTGGAAATGCAAAGCTGAGCGGTTTTCCAGCAGGAACCCAGCGCCTTTTTCAGGGCAAGAGCTCAGCCTGTTCCAGTCAGCTCCTCCTAGAAGATTTAAAACAAAACAACAACCCCCAGCCTAACAAACAGCGCCTTTCTAAATCTGCCTAGGGAGATATCTGATATTTTATTTTCACGGCCAACTTTGTTCTGCAGCTTCCTAATCTTACCCAGTGCTTTCTCAGCTCCCCCCTTTGCTCCTCACTTTTTTCTTTTTTTTTTNTTTTTTTTTTTTTTTTTTTTAATTGGAAGGCAAAACAATTACGGCCGCGGGAAGGAAAATCCGGGCTTTGAGGAGCTTTTCCCCGCTCGTTCTCATCGGGCTCTCTCTCCCAGGCTGGCTCTCCCTAATTGCTCAGGAAATCCGCGCTGCTCATTGTCGGGCTGTCCTTAAGCTGCTAATTCCGAACTGGGAGAGGCTCTGGAAGGGAATCCATGGATAGAGCCCCGCGAGAGGGACCCAGCGGAGACCCGGGGCGGGGCGGGCTGCGGCGTTAATAACACATCCCTGCCCAATGGAAAGCGTTTCCTATGGAGACCCCCAGGAGTTCCCCCTGCCCACAGCCCCTGCCCAGACATTGGGCCCATTCTTGCGTCCCGTTTTCCCAAGGCACGATGGCAGCAGCGCTCGGCAGCCGCGATCCCGCTCGGAACAAAGGCCGGGCAGCTGCCACCCAGCGCGGAGTTTGAGGATGAGCGGCTGAACTTGCACAAAGTGGGATTTGGGGATTTTTTTTTTTTTTCCCTCGTGGGAATAGCCAGGCTCGTGTCCCAGGGACACAAAGGATCGCTGCGGGCTGTCAGGGAGTGATCCCGTGGAAGCACCGAGCCGTGGGAATGGTGGCGGTCCCGGTAAGTCCTCCCCATTGCCGAGGCAGGAAAAGCCGCCCGGATTTCACGGCAGCTCCGGGTGGGGAAGATGAAGGCTGGGATGGATGTGGGGGATGAATCCAGCCGGGTTTCACTGGGGATCAGCGGTGTTTTCCCTCTGCTGGCAGCTCCCTCCTGCTCCAGCCCTGCCATGGCTGGGGCTGCTTCAAGGGAGAAAGATGAGCTCCAAGTTTTGAGGAAGTAATTCCTGTGCGAGCTGCTCCTCCAGACTGCATGGAAATGATTCTAACTCGCACCGTAATTCTCCATTCCCATCGAGATTCTTGTTGTGGCACTGCAGGTGACAAGTTTAGGACTTTCCTGTCCTGTTGTTGTGTGTTTGTGAAAAGGATCCCTTGGTTACTGCTTTCTTTTGTACTTGAAGTCAGTGTCATGAAGACACTTCAGGCTAAAAATGGTTGGATATAAATGTGGCATTCAGCTTTGGTTAATGGAAAGGGGGATGGTTCCCACAAAAGATACAAAAAATTAGGAATTAAGTTATAAATATTATACTGAAAACTTTCACATTTGATTTATCACTTCAGCTTCCATTCATGGCTAAAATCTACTCCTTTAAAACTGCAAAATTCCATGAGAAAAATTCAAGGACAGCTCTAAACAACGGGTGTCTGAAGTAAAATGAACTATGAACAACATAATTTAAAGATTTGGCTGTTTGGAAGGGAGAGAGGATTTAACACAATATAAGTACGTGGTGGAAAAGTTTGGAGGTTTTAATGACATTCCCAAATCATTGTTTGAGAGGAGACAATTGTGTGTGGTTTTTTTGTTGCTGCCCTATAGGAGCAGCACAGTCAAATCCAGAGGATGGGAAGTGCAAAGTTCACAGCTCGGTGATAAGGACATTCCCCCCTTGTAGTACTTTTCCATCTTCTTGCCCTTAGGAGCATTCTCTAAAAACAAAACAGGCAGGAAACACTGGTACTTTGGGGGTTCAAAGCCTCTGCATTTTAAAAGAAAGTCCTGAGACACATAGGAGGGAGGAAGGGGGTGGGAGAGGAGGCTGAACAAACATTTCCTTTGAGGCTAAAAATGATAAAAATCGATGTCTCCCAAATTCCAGGGTCAAGAGCTCATCTCCACACAGACAAACTCAACAAATGCCCCAGTTCCCCACTCGCCTTCATTTAGGGCATTACAATGAGGCACAAAACTGCAAAGCTGCCCCTGGGGTTGCTGAGGAGCAGGGATGGAAACACTCCCTGGGCAGGGAGAGGATGGATCAATCCTCCAGCAGTGACCTCATGGCTGGAGCACAAGAGCAGGAATTAAAGCAGTTTTATCCAGAGTTTGGGACAGGGTGCACTGTTGGACGTGGCAAAGCAATTTGGGATTCTGTCATTGTGGCACTTGGAGCCATCTGGGTGGATTCTGTCCATGATCCATCCCTGCCAGCTTCCCCTTAGCTTGCTTACAGCATATTTGGGATTTGGGGCTCTATTTCCCAATGACTGAGTGTCACCGGTCAGGGCAGCGTGGCTGGAGTGGCATTCCCAGCCTGTCCCAGGTGCTCCAGGATCCCGAAGGAGCAGCAGGGAGCCATCCCTGCAGGCTGGGCTGGGTGGGGATGGCTCCTGGAGCACTCAGCCACCCTCAGCAGGTCTTTCCAGGTCAAGCGTGCGTGCAGAGCCTCACTCTGCTCCTCCACACGTTGCTCCTCCTCCCTGAATAAGGATCCGATTTAGTCCCGGGGAAGGAGAGCCACCACTTTCCACAGAAGGGAAATTCTCTCCCTGAAAAGAGGAGCTCTTTATTCCCAGAGCAGACAGTGGCTCTGCAAGGCTTCCTCCTGCACCAGCTCCCAGTTCAGCCCCGTGAAAAGGGTAAAGATCCACCCTGCTCCAGAGCCAGACCTGCCTGAGCTGACCCTGGCTGCAGGAAAATTTCCTGGATTATTTGTCATGGTTTTGGTTGGTAGGAAAGGAAGATCTCTTTATCTCGGCAAGTGAAATTAAGGGACATTCATCAGTCCCTGAGCCCTGAGACAAAGGTGTGCTCTGGCAGCAGAGCAGATCCTTTCTCTGGTCAAAACATGAGCTCATCAGGCTGTGAGACCCTGTGATGCTGTAAATACACAGCCACAACAGACATCTTCTTTTCCTCTATTAATATTCTCATTTTCATTTCTTGAACATGCTGACAGCTCACCCTCTTCTCCCCAGTGTGTGTTTTACAGATGGATATAACCATATTTAGCAGGAAAAGCAGCATCCAGCCCTTGCACGATGCCCAAATGTCATTGCCTTGCCCTCATCTCATCATTAGAATTCTGATTTCTAGGAAGCTTCACTGCAGAAGCTTTGCTGGCTAGCTGAGATTGGATATTTCTGAATTAAGGAGTAATTTCTTAGTTATTTTAACACTTTATAGAAAAAGCCAGGCTGGACAAGGCTTGGGGGTGGAAGGTGTCTCTGCCCATGGCAGGGATTGAGCAGAATGAGCTTTAAGCTCCCTTCCAAACCATCCTGGGATTCTACAACCTTCAAAATTTCCCCTTTTCCCCTCAGGATAAAGCCATTTAAGAGAATAAAGGCCTATTAGACCAACCCCCTGCAGTAAATAAATGCAGGGCACTGATCCCTCGAGGTCCCAAACACGGATTGTGTCCAGCCCCATGGAAGGATTGGCCAAGCACCCAAAGGAATCCAGGCAGCCCCTCCAGCCAGGCCACCTTGCCAAGGTGAAATTGGTGTTTGTGCTGCTGTGCTGGCACCTTCTTGGTGCAAGGCAAGGGGAAAAAAAGTCCATAATGTCTGGATAATCTGCTCTCCTATTTCAGCAAAGGGAGTGCAGAGGATCCAGCCCAAGAGGATGAGGATGGGGCTGCAGGAGGGTTCCATGTGGCTCAGAGGAGCTGAGGGAAGGCAACAAGGAGCCAAAAAGCCAAGGAATGGCCAAGGAACCACTGGAAATTGTGTCAGGGAAAGCGAAGAAAGGCAGCTTGTTGGGCAGGCTGCTGACTGGGAACCTTTTGGAGCTGTGAGCAAATAAACCCCGGCCTGTTGTTGGAGTCCCCAGTGGCTCAGGGAAACAGGAGTCTCTTATTTTTTATGTTGTTTTTTTTTCTTAGCCACACTTTGTAATGAAGCAGAGCTACATCAAGGACACAGCAGCCTCTACCACAAACATTATTCCTGGGTGAAAACAACCTGGTCAGACAGGGTAACTTTGCTTTTCAGCACTTCATCAGCTTTTCTTTGCATCTAAATCTTCTCTATTGAATCCAGCACTGCCATTATCCAGCAATCCCCTCTCAGTGCCAGACCTATCGCTCCAAACAAGCAGCACTCCCGCACTCCTCCAGCACCAAAGGCCGAGCAAAGAGCCGCTCTTAAAAGTGTTAAATAATGCAAACTTCGCCGGGAAGTTTGGGGTGAATCCCATCGTTTCCTGGCTGCGGCCCAGCCCCTCTGGAGGCTGCTGGGGATGGGGAAAAGCAGAGCACGCCAAGGGTTAAAGGGTGATGTAAATGGAGAGAGACATTCTCAGGGCAAACAAAAGGAGAGTCATGCCCTGAGGATCAGTGGCTGAATACGGGGTAAGGCAGTTCGCGATTCTCTGCTGAAGGAAACATTTTAATTAGCTCAATCCAAAACAGATACAGCCCGGAGAAGGCACCACGAGCAGGAAATGCTTTGTAAATCTCAGAGGACAGTGAGGAGACAACGGCGGTGCTGAGCAATTAAAACAAGAAAAAAAAAAAAAAAGGAAGAAAAAAGGAGAGCGCCTTTAGGGTTCGGGCTGAGAGGCTCAGGTTTCCTTCCCTGCTCCATCCTGGAGAAGAATTAAATCGGGGTCCTGCTGCAGCTAGTGCACAGCAGAAAGGAGCTGTTGGACTTGGAGGGGGTGTGGGGGTCCCCAAGAGCCAAAGGCAGCTCAGAGCAGGGGACAGGAGCGCCCGGCGGCTCCCGGAGCATCCCAGCGCATCCCGGAGCATCCCTGCGCTCACTCCTGGCTGAGTGACAGGCGATGCCTCCTCCAGCCGCCCCATGTTTTGGGTTTTTCTCTCCCAGAGGATTTGAGAGCAGCTGCTGAAACCTGACTGAAGCAACCCCAGCTTCCCACAGGTACGGGAGATGATGTGGCACCCACAGCAAGGGCTGGGGAGTGTCAGCCCCGGTGACACTGAGCACAATAAGTGTCAAAGCCATGAATAAGAGCCTTCCTGCCCTGATTTTTAGGCTAATCGCCCGCAAACGTCCCCATTCCCCGGCATACCGGCCGGGCATTCACTCCGATAAACCGGGCAAGAATGGCCCTTTGAAGCTCCACAAACCTCCGTGGACTTCAAAGTCCCACTTGTGTCTGCTCCTTTCCTACTGTTCTCCAATACATCACTTAGGATTAGGAAATGAAAGAGATTAAAGCGTTTCTCCTTCCCAGCGCTTCGGATCGTCAATGGAGCTTTGTTTACAGGCAGCTGCTCCGCTTCCCACCCTCTAATTCCAGCCTTTCCTTGCACCGGGGGAAAACAGGCCAAGCTTAACTGGGAATCTGCGAGGAGCTCCGGGGAGGATGGAGTGAGCACCCACAGACACTCAGCGAGCTGAGCCAACCCCAGAATTGGTGTCCCAAGCTATTTCCCATCCCTGCACCGTTCTCTGGAGAAGCCAGATCCAGCATCACCTACTGCAGCTGGTCCAGATTTCCATAAACCCACACTGCTGGCACTGGGAAAGCACCAGCTCCTGCCCTGGCAGCCTCAACAGGGAAAAATCAGCCACCAGATTGCCCCAAACTGGAGGTTTGTCTTTAAAGCTGCTGCCAGCTCACACTCTGAGTTCTCCGTGGCCAAAGCTAATTTTTATTGAAGAAAGAAAGTAGAAGTAAGTGGAAAATCCATTGCAGGAACTGAGATAGAAAAAAAGGTTTTTAAAAAATATATAATACTTCTGATTTTATCTATTCAAACAATTGCAGCTTAATCTTACGTTATCTATAGTCACCAGTCTGGAAGAACCCAAGTCCTACAAACTTACACAGAATTAACATCTTTGCAAAAATCTGCCAAAACCCCAAACATCTCCTCATTTGAGATAACAAACCCCTTATTTGAGCCTTCTGCCTAGTTAAAGTGGGGCAAAGGAAGGAAATAAACCCCAAGAAGTTTCAGAGCTGAGTTTGTTGTAAAGCTGTAACCCTGGGCTCCGTGGTGGGAGTAAATTACACATCCACGGGTGTTGCAGCAATGGGGTGAGGAGCAGGGAGCTGCAAACCTTGGAGTGAATGGAATTCTTGTCAGGAGAAGGCAGAAATAAAGCTCTTGCTATTTATTTCCAAGGCCAGGAGGTTGAGACCCTATCAGAACACAAGGAGTGGTGCCACAGCCTGGGACAAAACCCAGAAAAACCTCCCCAAACCCCACTGTCCTGCAGGTTTTGCCTTCCCTACCTATAAACCTTTGTTTCTCAAGAATGAAGAGATAACCTGAGTACACACCATGGTAATCCAGCAAAGATCCTCCAGCTTTGGGAGGTTTTCCCATCAGGGCTGTGCCAGACTTCCCAAACCCAGAGCTCAGTTGTTTAAATGAACTCACAGGGTGTCCTTCACGTCCAGACTGATAAAATTCCACTCATCTGACATCTCACATGACTAAAAGAAAATGTGATGGTGCCAAAAATGCCAGCCCCAAACTTCACACTGGTTTTCCTGACCTCAGTTTGCTGCACATGTGGAGAATAGGATCAGTGTGGAGCAGGAAAAATGGGATAATGGAAGGGCAAGGGCTGGTTGTAAATTTGTGTTTTTCCCTGCAGTAATTCCTGTTCTAACAAACAGTTGCTGTGGATGGAGCTGCAGTCTGGCAGTTTGGAGGTGTCTTGGTGTGCTGGGAGGAGGAAATACAGGAATTGTAAACAGGATACTCAGGCACCATAGGAAGTAACACCAAGTTTTCCTCTCTTCAGTCCATGAAGGATAGGATATTTCTACTACAAAAGACCAAAGCTCCAGAGGAGCTACTCTGCTGAATCTCACTCTGAATTACAGGGTTTTGTGAGGGATGCTGGAGGTTTGCTGGTACCATCCCTGCTAGGAGAGAGAATATTCTGAATTTTATCACATTAACAGGGAGTTTATTCTATTACACTCCTCCCCTCCTGGACTGGCCCTCAGTTTAAATATAGGATTTAAAGCTTTGCCCTGCCTGAAATAAAAAAAAAATACTGTATTTACTTAGTTTTTAAAAATATATTGCTTTACTTTTTCCCAGCAAGGCAACAGCAGTGGTGACTGTGGTGTCCATGAAGAGCATCCCACTGCTTTAATCCATAGTGGAAAGGAAGGAAAGGGAATTTTTCACTCGGAAAACTCAATCTGTGGACTCATCCTACAGAATTTAAAGCACATGGCTGGGTTTCAAAGCCACTTGTCAGCTTGTTTAAACACCTCAGGGTTCCGTAGGTAAACAAGCCAGGCTGTATTTTAAAGCCCATAAGTTAACTAGACAATTGCTGGCAGGCAATTCCCAGAGATTAGACACTGGAAAAAACGGGATTTGACCTTGGGGCTGTCTGGAGCAGAGCAGGGAGAAAAGAGTCAGGTGATGGAGCATCTTTTTCCTTGTGTGGGGAGTGTCTGGGTCAGGCTGCTGCCAAGGAGCACCTGGTCAGGAGCAAAGAAAGGTGAGAGTTCCAAAGGCACCTTTGAATCCTGGGTCTTGAGGAGCTGCCAAAATCCAGGCCAGGCTGGGAAGTGGGGTTTCCATCGGGCTCCCAGGCTGTGTGAGGTTTCCAGGGACACCAAATCCCTCTGGGATCTCCCCAGCAGGACCCAGAGTGAACCTTGGACCAGCAGAGTGCAGCACACCCGGGGTTCACACACCTGGGGAATGACATTCCAGCAAAATCACAAACTCCTGGTGGAGATAACAGGGAGTGTCTGCGCTGGGAGGGAGCTCCAAGCCAAGGATTTAATGCTTTAGGCTGAGGGTTAAGCCAAGGCTCAGCTATTCCTGTTGGAGCTCACGTCAGCTTTCCAATCCAACTTAGCTCTTGTTTAAAGCATTTCAACTTTCAGGCAAGACCTTTCCTTTTTTCCTTCCACCACAGATCCAAAGAAAATGAGTTCAATCCCACATTTGAGATTTTACTCCTCTCCTCATAAATTTAAATATTTGATATTAATTTTTTAGCTTGTTTCCGAAAAAAAAGCTCATTTAACCATGAATTTAGTAGGAAAAACATCTCCACAGGAAAGACCTCTAAGTTCCAGTTCATCTTTTTGGGTGTCCAAAGGAAGAAGTCATCTGGGAAGGGAGATTTGGGCATCCTCCTTTCCTGCTATTTTGCCAGGTGCATAGGGAGGTGCTGCCTGTTCCCAGGCCCCAGTTTTTGGGAAGCCTGTGGTTCTCCAGGCACTCCCAGGTGAGGAACTTGTCCCTTCCCCCCAGCAAAGCCATGGCTATCCCAGCTTTCCCAACACTTGCCATTTTACCAGCAAGGCTGACAGCTTGCATGCAAGAACCCCCAGGAGGAAAACATATGGAAAACATCTGATTTTGATAATCTGCATCTCAAATTGTCTCGAATCCACGCTTTGTTTTCCATTTTATTTGTTGATATGTTGCCATTGCAACCTTTAACACAACTCAGTGACAGGTTTGGAGCTGAAACTCCTCTGTCAGGGGATCACTCTGGAAAGGATCCCACTCTTCACAAGGGTTTTGCCTCCAAATTACTCCCACTTGTACCTCCCAAATTTCTTAGATTACAAGGAGATTCCAAACGAGTTCATATTTGGTTGGCTGGAGTTTGTGAGGGAAAGGTCTTTCCCTTCATGACCCAACTTTGCTCCACATTTCCAAGAAGTGCTAAGCTCCTGATCCAGCTCACAAGCCCTCCTTGCTCCAATGAAGAGACTTTCCAAGGGATTATCCTCACAGGCATTAAAAATACTTAAAATAGCCAGGAGAGATGATCCAGGGAGTTCAGGAAGCACCTATGTCCAAGTAAAAACATGGTCACTTCAACTGCACATGCCTCCAAAGCTTGTTGAGTTGGGACAGTCTTACAAGAGTGTAGTCCATGAGATTTCCCAAATTTCACATTCCAAACCTCAACAAAGAGTAGGAATGAAAAGCAGCTGTTGGTACAGCTTAGAGGAATCTTTCTTGGGAAAGTTTTACACTTGCAAAAAAATTCCTTTTGGAAGTCATACCGTATTTGCAGACATTTTTAAGCAGGGAAAAAGCAAATATGGCTTTGGGAAGTGTTTTTGATAAACATTTCTGAGGTACAACAGTTTTCCACTTTGGATAGCATGTGTAAATATGCTCCTATTTTCAATTAGAAAAAAAAGCAAAGCAGCTCTTCATTATAATAGATCTTGGGGTTTTAAAAAATACTTTAGAATCAAAAAAGGTTGAAAATCCATAGAACTTGCCTTTGTGCACAGTTTCAAGCAAACACTACAACTTTCAGCTTTTCTCCTCCTGTTACAGGTTTAGGGGAAAATTTCAGATGTTCCATTCTGTTAAATTTCTTTCCAAACATACTGGGCCAATTCCATCTCAGA
The DNA here is from genome assembly GCA_013397375.1 of Toxostoma redivivum. Taxonomy (NCBI): domain Eukaryota; kingdom Metazoa; phylum Chordata; class Aves; order Passeriformes; family Mimidae; genus Toxostoma; species Toxostoma redivivum. Next base: position 17,924 of record VXBI01011359.1, read on the forward strand.
TTTTAAAGAATTACCTTTCCAAGGGGAAAGTTGGAATTATCATAGAATGGTTTGGGTTGGAAGGGACCTTAAATCCCCTCTTGTTCCAACCCCTGCCACAGACAGGGACACCTTCCATTGACCAGGTTACTCAGAACAATCACTCTCCTTCAGACAGGAGGATGAGGGAGTGATGGAAGGAGAGGAAAGGCCAAATTCAGTAAATTCTGTCTTCAGCTGTGAAAATGAGATTCCCCAATGTGAAAATGAGATTTATTCCCCAATGATAGTGGAATAAAGACATGCTTCAAAACTAATTCCTGCTCTTTGCACATCCCTTGATTTGGGAATTTCTCTTGCACAGCCACTTTGGGGGACTGGTTCGAGACTGATGGCAGTTCTCTCTCTCTCTCTCCTTTAGGATGAAAGGATCCACGAGGGAGATGCGGTAGGAAGGAGCCCAGCCACCTCCCTGGAATGTGCTCCTTCGGGAAGGGACGAGCTCACTGCCTTATTTTATGGATGTCACTGAAGTAGACTTTGAAGGCCTTTGGAAGCCCATCCCAGACTTGGCATGGGAAACCACAGCAACAACCATACCTGCCTGACAGACGATTCCTTCAAGTACAACCTGTACGGAGCCGTGTACAGCGTGGTCTTCATCCTTGGCTTGATCACAAACTGCGCCTCCCTCTTCGTTTTCCTCTTCCGGATGAAGATGCGGAGCGAGACGGCCATTTTCATGACCAACCTGGCCGTTTCAGACTTGCTTTTCGTCTTCACTTTGCCCTTTAAGATTTTTTACAACTTCAACAGGCACTGGCCCTTCGGGGACAGCCTGTGCAAGATCTCGGGCACGGCGTTCCTCACCAACATCTACGGGAGCATGTTGTTCCTGACGTGCATCAGCGTGGATCGCTTCCTGGCCATCGTGTATCCCTTCCGCTCCCGCACCATCCGCACCCGCAGGAATTCCGCCATCGTCTGCGCCGGTGTTTGGATCCTGGTCCTCAGCGGAGGAATTTCGGCCTCGCTCTTCTCCACCACCAACGTGTCCAACACCAGCACCACCTGTTTCGAAGGGTTCTCCAAAAGGATCTGGAAAACCTACCTGTCCAAGATCACCATATTTATTGAGGTGGTGGGATTCATCATCCCTCTGCTGCTCAACCTCACGTGCTCCTCGCTGGTTCTCCGGACTTTACGGAAGCCGGCCACCCTGTCCCAGATTGGGACGAACAAGGAGAAAGTGCTGAAGATGATCATCGTGCACGTGGCCATTTTTGTCGTGTGCTTTGTCCCCTACAACTCCATCCTGTTCCTGTACGCGCTCGTGCGCTCCCAGGCCATTGCCAACTGCTCCCTGGAGAGGTTTGCCAGGACCATGTATCCCATCACGTTGTGCATCGCCACCCTCAACTGCTGCTTTGACCCCTTCATCTACTACTTCACCTCTGAGTCCTTCCAGAAGTCCTTCAACATCAAAACCCAGATCAAGATGGATTCTCTTTTCAAGACGGAGATGCCGCTCACAAAGACGGCGCTGCCGGCGCCGCAGGACGAGATCAGCGACCAGGCCATCACCAACGGGAGGGATCCCACGTCCGAATCCCATTTCTAGGGAGCTGTTTACACAGGGAGTTATCCCCCATTAACTCCTGGTCAACGCCACGTGGCAAAGAGCAGCTCCACAAAATGGGGGCTCACACGTGGGGTTAATGAAGAAAAGCTGCTGGGGGACCACAGATCCTCACACTGGGATGGTCCCATCGCATTCCACAGGTGAACACAAAGTGTGCAAATCCCAATGGATCTTCCTTTGGAGATTATGGATAGGCTACAACACGTACATCAACTCAGGGGGGAATAGAACAGCTTCTTTAACCAGAAGATGCCAACATTTGGCATTTTCCCCCTCAGCAGTTGACATGGGACCAGTTGGGAAATAGAAAATTTCATTTTCTTAGAGAATCCTGCCAATATTTCTGCCTTCTGGAGGTGCATTCTCATCCTCATTTGTTAACTCAGTAACTTCCCACAATATGTATGTTTGCTTACAAAGGCATAATAAAAGCTTGTGGCTTTTCCTTACTCCACTGCCAGAGTGTAGAGCCTGGTTTTCCTATGGACTGGAATTTATGGAGAGGTTTGACGTGTAAATAATTGTTTAGCAATTAGGCAAAAGAGTTGCTTGGTGACAGAAAAGATAACAAGAAAAAATATAATTATTACTACAGTTTTGAAACATGAAGTTTCGTTTTTATCAGATTAAGCTGTCATTTAATTTATTTGATTATTTTTAATGCCACATCTGGGGAGGAGTAAAGAGCTCATTAATGATCTGTTGCACCTGGGCTTTTATATCCCAGGGGATTATATGACTATTTCTGGGAAGTCAGCTGGAGAAGGGCCTGAAACCCCAAAGTTGTTCCTAGGGCAATGCTCCCATACGGAAGCTGAGGCAGCTGAAGGCCCAGGAATGCTGATCCCACTGAAAAATGGACAAGTGGTGTCAGAGCACTCAATTAAAGGATAATCTGTGATTGCTTAATGGGTTTTTAGGGCCTCAAAGTAACTCAAAAACCAGTTTGCTGCACTCTTTTCTTAGCTGGTTACAGCAATATTGTCTTGTTTCCCAATTAATTTATTACCTTTCCTTTTATAGATTACAGAGATATATGGAAAATTAATTATTTGTATGTGTTGCATTTTACCACCTGGTTCCTTTCTCCAGCTCTTGGCTCGTGTTTGAAGCTCTACAGCCCTTCCCAGGCTGGTTCATTCTTAAGCGTAAGACACAGAAATGAGGAGAACAATTTAATTTGAAAAAATATAAAGTTACAGCTTGTTAGCTCAGCTATCTACATTACCATGGTAAAGCTACTTCTAAGGCTGTATTGCCAAAAAAAAAAGAGACAAACTATTAATTGAACAGATGTTTTCCACTCAATTCTATTTTAAGTCTCTCTGATGAAGTCTCATGAGATACAAGAGCAACACCTCAAAGGTGATCATTTAAAGCAACAGAGGTTTAAATGTGAGAAGAATTCAGCTGTAAAATGTTAATGCTTCCAAGGGAATATTTATTTAGCACTGCATTCATTTTGAATAAAGAAGTCAGTGGCTAACCAAGGTTGAGAGACCCCAAAAATGATTCTATTTCAGCCCTAAAATGTCACTTATTGGAAAAAAGCATATGATCAACTCATTATACACAGAGAGCATGAGACCAGCCAAAATATTCTATTTCAGCTCTGAGTTACAGCAATATTTACTGGAAACTTGCACACAGGACTGGCCTGGGAAGCTTTTCTGGAGATTAAACCCTCAGACAACTGCGCTTTGGAGCAGAAAAATGTGAAAACAGGGAGAGATCATTGAAAAAAGTTGGTGGAATGAGGTCAGAGTGGCAGGATGAGTGGCAGGGAATTTGTCAGAAGCTGGGAAAGGTTTAACTCCAGCCCAAGGGATGAGCTGGGCTTTAGGAAGGAGCAATATTTGCCATTTAATCAGTGCCTTGTCCCTTTTCCTGCTGGGAAAGACCCACACTCTTCACAGGGAATTTCCAAACCCATATTTCCTTGGGCTGAGCAGCCCATCTCAACCCCTGCCATGAAATGTGTGGATTTCAGAGAAGTTGTTCCCATAACTTCAGAGCAAAAGGCAAAGTGAGGGACTTGCCAGGCTTCCCTACAGGCAGAGTTCTCCCTGTGGAACAAATCCTTCATCCCATGGCAGAGAGGAGGGTTGGGAAACCATCAGCAGCTCTGACACCCCAAACTCTGTGAGAAATGGGGCACCCCATCCCAAAACCCTGCCAGGAACTGAGACACAAGCTGCATTTTTAGGGATGAGAGAGGGAAGGAAAAAGAGCAGGAAGAATTTACTAACAAGCTTCATTTCTAGGGGTGGGAGAGAGAAGGAATGAGAGTGAGAAGGAGTCACTAAAAAAATGAGGGTGCATTTAGAACCACAGAATATCCCAAGATGGAAGTGACCCACAAGGATCATGGAGATCCAACTCCTGGCCCTGGACAGCCCCAAAAATCCCACTCTGTGTCTAAAAACACGTCTTCCTATTTGTAAGAAAAATATTTGGAACATAAGAAAATACTCTGCTCTGAGGCAAACCCCTGATTAATTCAGATTTACAGAGATGAGAATCCTGTTTACACTCAGCTTGTTCTCAGCGGGCAACATCCAGCTGCCAGCTTGGAAATCTGATTTTAAAGCTGCTGCTTTACACTTGCAAAGCAAGAAGAGATTCCAGAGTTTGTGGGGTTTGGGAGCTTTGTGGGACAGGGCTGTTCTTATGTCTGGTGGCTGCAGAATCTCTCATTTCCAGAGTCCTGAGACATCTTCTGCTCTGGATGTGCTCCACAGACCTTCCTCTGGTAAAATCCAGGGGAAGAAAGAAGCCAGGCTAGAAACCACTGTCTGGGCTTCGGAGGGGAAAGAACTGCCTGGGACTGGACAAGCTCCAGGCTCCACATCCATGGCCTGCCTGTAATCCCAGCATAATGGGTGTCTTTTTGGGAGCCAAACCAGTGCCAATGCTTACAAATTTCTGTTTGCAGTTTTATGGGGCAAGAGCTGTGGTGGATATTCTCACATAAAATGTAATCCTATCATCCTGTGCCAAAATGCCAAGTGAAAAGATCCATTATTTTGTAATTTAAGACCTCATAAATTATATGGAGATCACATGATGACTGACACTCACATCTGCTGGGACAGGTCTTGACTAATCTGGTTTTTTCCAGGTCAGGTACACTGAGTACACACTCCATGGTTTGTGGATAAATAACCAGTTATGCATTCAGAGAGAGGAAAAGCCATTTTTCAGATGTCAGCAAAGCCAAGCTGGGAGGAGAGGGTGGCAGAAGATTGGGTTCCCAGTTTTTCTGGCTGAGGGGCAGCTGAGTGCTCCTCCCCCCGACAAAGGGCTGCTGTCAGCAAAGGCAACGCCACAACTTCAAGCTTGAAAACAAAATCACATTAATTAAAAGTCACTGCCTTTAGCTGAGACTGAGACAGGACCCAGAGATCCTAAACAAACATTAATCATGGATTTCCTTGCTCCCAGCCAGCTCCCTGTTCCCATTCCCAGTCCTCCCACAACATTCACTCACCAGCTTTACAACCCATTACCCAGCAGGAGAAGCTGCAGTTCCAAAAAAGCTCCTGAGCCCTCTGCCCAGCCCAAACCCACCCTGGGGTGCCCAGACCTGGTGGAATTCTGTGCCAATTGAAGCTGTCTTTGTTCTTCAGCCCCAGGGAAGCTCCTCTTGGTGCCACCACTGGCTGTAGGGGTGGGTGAAAGGTGCCAAGCCTGGTGTAAATCTTGGGTAAATCTTGTGAAAATCTCCACCAGCTTTGCACAACTACCCAGAGTCACATCTAAGAACCACGAGGGCAAAGAGGCAGCACAAGTCATGTACAAAGGTCATGGGTTAGCTCTTGGATGAGTCAGGGGGATGGAAAGATCAGGGATGGAAAGTTCCTGTGTGCACAGACCCATCAGCCAGCCAGGCTCTGCTCCTCCTGCCCCTGCTCCCTGCATGGATCCAGCCTTGAAATCCCTCTAAAATCAACCCTGGGAAGTTTTTTTGGTGGTTCCCTGCAGTTCTGCGTGGATGAGGAGCCAGCAAAAGACACACAGAAGGAATTTCCCTGTGCCAGTGAGAAATAGCACCTCTTTAACCTTCCCAAAAGCTGTGTCCCTGCAGAGCTCCCCTGTGACATTCCCAGTGGGAAGGTTTGCTGTCCACAGGCAGGAAATTGTCCTGTGAAAGTGTCCTTTGGTTTTATGACCTGCTGGCCACAGGGGCACAGGGTAACCCAAAGCTTTGCTGTGTCCAAAGAGCTCTTGGGGCAGGATTTGGGGACAGGAACAAAGCAGCCCTCACTTCACTAAGCAGGTTTTGGTGCTCAGCATTAATTGAAGAAAGAGGCAGAGTTGTTCTCCGTGGATTAGCAGCCCAAGCCTTGTTTCCCCTGTAATTCCAGGAAAGCTGTAATTTTTATTTCTGAATGCTGACCCCAGGCTGACCCCGGAGCCCAGGCTGGGTCTGATCTGTGTGCACCCTCTGACACTCCAAGGACCATAAATCAGCCCTGGAATCATGGAATTAAGGTTGGAAAGACCTCCAAGATCACCAAGTCCAACCATCAACCCAGCCCCTCCATGCTGACCACAAACCCATGTCCCCAAGTGCCACATCCACACGTTTTCTGAACAGCTCCAGGGATGGGCACTCCACCCCTTTGCTGTTTCAGTGCTTGACAATCCTTTCTGTGAAAGAATTTTTCCTGATATCCCATCTAAACCTCCCCTGGCACACCTTGAGGCTGTTCCCTCTCATCCTGTTGTGATATTTGTACTTATCTCCTGTATCTCCCTGAAATTCTGTGCCATGGAGATGCCACTTGAAGATAATCAGGTTTGTGGGAGGTTCAAGCAAGCGAGGAAGATCTACCCAAAACATCTTTGCTTCCCACAAGAGTGGTCAAAGCTCCTTTTCTCTGGGTACAGATGCCAACCATGGGAATATTCTCCCTCTCCTGTTTGTTCTATCAGGATCTGGGTAGATTTAAAGGCTCATTCTGCCTGATGTGAAATCCCTGGAAGTGTCCAAGGCCAGGCTGGATGGGGCTTGGAGCAGTCTGGGATAGTGGGAGCTGTTCCTGCCCATGGTCTTCAAGGCCAATTCCAACCCACACCATTCCATGATTTAAGACAGTGATTTTAAGCCTTATAAAATATGCACATTTCACAGCAAAACATGGAGCTGTTCCTGATTTTTCCCTCTGGAAAACATCACTTCACTTAAAACTAACATTTAACACTGCTGGCTGTTCTTGATTTTAATTCTTAATTTTAATCTCCATGCAAAACAGCAGGACATTCACACCCCTAAACCACTGGGACAAGCAAGGAGTGGGGTGGTTTCTTTTTGGGATCACTTGGCATATGTTTTCCAAGAAAACTGTCCAGTTCCTAAGAAAACCCTGGGCTGGCTTTTCCCTGCCTGAGGGATTTGAGCAATGTAAATATTGTATAGAAGTGACCAACGCCCATGTTTTGCACTGTTTGCTCTTTTCTGTATCTCTGTGGATGTGTGTGGATAATGAAAAAGGAAAGTTTTTTCCGGGAAAACAGAACGTGTGAGTGTGCTCATTTACCATGACTTACATAAATACACAATGTTAGCTGGAATAATATTTAAATTTCAATTTCTCTGTAGCCCTCTCAAATCCTGAGTACATCCAGCACACATGGAGATTTTCCTGGAAACCCTCAGCATGGAAACCGGTCATTCCTTGTTCTGGGTTTGTACAAATCCTATTTCTTCCATCATTAACCCAAATCACCTCTGCAGTCATGGAATACTTTCTTGGAACTCATTCCCTAGATCACTTCTAAGCCCACAACACACAGAAAAAAACCGAAGCAGTTGCTCTCAACCTATTTTAATTTATATTTTCCCAAGTTCCCATCTTTCCTGCACAGGATGACACATTGCTAGTAGAATTAAATTAACTTTAAAAATATCTTTTGACCACTGGAAGGGCTGTGCTGCTTCCAAAGCTGGCCTTGTGTGTTATCCCTGGAAGTGCCATGGAATAAAAGACCCCTCAGCACCAGGGAGTCTGGGAACCTCATGGATGACCCTGAATTAGCAGCTGAACCCCAGGGGAGGTGTTATTTTATGCCCTAAATCAATATTAGCTGCATTAGGAAAGTGCTGTGAAAGGTGTCTCAGATCTGCTGCACAGATAAAGAGTCTTGGGAAATAATTTACAAATTTTACGTACGTCACACAAAGAAACAAATTAACCTGTTTGAATAGTGGTACCCTGGCGTTACCAACATTATAAATTCTGGCTGCTCTGTAACTGCCCATTACACACTGAAAGCCTGGACTAAAAAACAAAAAAAACCAAAAAAACCCCAAAAAAACCAAAATAGGGCCAGGTATAAGCCCAAGTGTTGATTGTGCAGTTCCAGGGAATATTTTGTTATTTATAACATGATCAGCAGCACTCAGAGCTCGAGGTCACAGCAGAGCTGAGATTTGCTCACACAACCACAGAGCCATCAGAACCCAAATTTCCAGCACATGGGCAAAAAGTCCCCTTAAAACCAGGATTAAGCCAGGCCTGGAACCACCTGACAGGTCCAGGAAGGGATTTGAGACCTTGCTTCATTTTCAGGTCTGGGCAGGAGAAAGGTTCAGATTTATTAAAGGACAAATTTCAGTCCTAAGTCCAACAATCACATCCTGGAATACCTGGAGGAGGAATTTTCTCTTTCTGGCTTAGGGTTGCAGTTTTCCCCTGGCACAGGGACAGCTGGAGGCCACAGACAGGGGCCCAAAGGATCCCACTGAAATTCCTGCACTCACCTCCAGATTTTGCATTGCAAATGATTTAATTTGAAAAGTTTCTTCCCTCAGGATTGCTCAGGAGAACAATTGGGCATTTTCCATCCCCACTCCTACTTGTGAGAGATGACATGGATGATGGAGCCATCCTGATCCAAGGGAAAGGAGAACACTGGGGAAATTTGTCATAGTTTAGGCATAAAAGTGACTTTTTGGCAGTTCAGATTCCTTTTCCCATCTCTTGCCTCATCATTCCAAACTGGCAGAGCAGTGAGGGATCACAGGTAGGATTGGGGATGGATACCTGTAAAACCCTGTCCTGCCACAGCCACTCCTTCCCAAATATTTATCCTGCAATTCCCCCTTCAAACCCAACTCCTTCATTGGTACTTTCTAAATCCAGAGCTCCTACGACATTTGTCCCTCTCTTTTTTGAGGGGGGATGACAATGACATTGATTTGGGAGGCTGCCTCCTTTTCTCCTCTCCACATCCCCCTGTGGCTGCCCAACACCTGCTTGGGAGGGCATGTTGCAAAACAAATTAAAATGAAATAGAACTCCAATTTCCACCACCTCCCCCAAAAGGAGGTTTATTTTTATCCTGGATCTTTTAACCAGGTTCCTGGGAGCATCCCATCCACCCCTGTGGTGGCACAGAGAAGAGGTCCAGGGAAGGAGGACAAGGGGAACTTCAACTCTGCAGCCTGACAGAGCCCCTCTCCAGAACAAGCACAGGGGAGTGCTGAAGGTGGGATTTTATTTCCATGTGAAGTCTTAAATACAACTCCTGAACATTGAAACTCCCTGGCTGACAGCACCAGTCCTTCAAAGCCACCTCATCCTTAGAGATGGTTTAAATCAGAATTAAAGGGTGATTCCCACATGATTTCACCTCTTACTCCCGTTTTTATTTCATTAGCTGAACCTGTTTGGGTTTGCACTCCAGCTCTGACAACAGCAGAGTTCTTTCTGCTAACAGAGCACCCTGGCCTTGGGAAAGAAATGAAAAATACTGCTAAAAACATCCTTTAGATTTTGGGAGGGAGCTGAGGAGGGACACTTATCTCTGGATTCCTCTTAGACAAAGCAGGACAGATTGTGGGGATCAGTCACAAGCAAAGAGGGGAAAAAAATCAGGATAACCCCTGTCCAGCAGTGGGAATAAGTGCCTGAATTCCTGAGAAGTCCTTGACTTGCCACAGCCTTGAGCCAGTCTGGGAGTGATGTTAGAACTGCAGAGCATTTTGGGTATTTAGGGATTTTAAATCACACATGCATTTGTCTGGTACCAAAACTTGACCAGAAATGCTGCATGGTTTTCCCATCCCCATGGATGATGGCCTGGGAGCACATCCTTGCTGTATCCAACATCCAGCCTGTCTCCAACTGCAGTGCTGGAAGAGCCAAAAGGGCAGGAAGGAGTCCAAGATAACTCCATGTGCATCTCCAGGAACTAATTCATGCAATTCTAGAAGGAGTAGCTTGTCCTGCAAAGGAGGGTGAGGATTTGGGGCCATGGTTTATGGTCCTGCTCTTGGCTGAGCTGGGTTAAGGGTTGGACTCGATCTCAGATGTCTTTTCCAACTGAAACAATTCCATAATTTGGAAGGAGGAAGGCTGAGGGAGAGGAGGGAGGCCGTGTGTCAGAATTAAATCATAAATTTCCCCAAATAGCTCGAGGACCTGAATCTTTCACAGGGGTCACCTCCCCTTGCCAAGCTGGCCAGATGCCTGGCAGCTCACACCTGAACCTGATCCTGCCTCAGCACAGCTCCAGGTTTAATAAATCCAGGGATTTCTGGCCAGGGAGCAGGGCTGAGCTCACACAGCCCCCTTGTTTCCATCCAAGGCTTGGCTCACACCTGGCCAGCCTCAAGCAGAGCAGCCCCAACATCTGCAGGAGCCCCCAGCCCCAAAACCTCAGGTGCTTTTCAAACACTGCCACGGGGTTTTGATTACAAACATGACTTTTTTAAATCAGAAAAAGCTGGGAACTTGTTCTGCAAACAAGTTTTATTGTCTTAAACTGGGGGCTTTATTGTCAACATCTGAGACTGGAGGAGGGGAAAAAAAAATCCCAGGCTGTTGCCAAAGCCATTCCCCCTGTCCTGTGAGTCACAGGTTTGACCCAGCCTGGTGGGACAGGAGCCATCTGACAACAATGGGAGTCTGGCACTTTGCATCCCGGAGTTCAGCGAGCTCACGGGCCCTAAAAATAAACCCTGCTAAGCTGCTGAAACTGTATTTTCCTACCAAATTTCCTGCTGAGCCAATCCAACCATCCTTTGACCACATGGATAGACCTCCTTGGTTATAGGCAGGGAGATTTAATTAGGAAGGAAGGAAGCAGGGAATTCCTGTTGGGGTTTTTTTTGTGGAGAGGGGAGTAGGAGGGAAGAACAAATGAGACCAAAAGAATTATGAGCAATGGACATGTTTTCCTGGCACTGGAGTTGCTGCAGAGTAAAGGATGCTGTGAAACATCCCCTTCCTCCTCAGGGGTCTCTCTCTCCTTCCTTCCCTTCACCCAGCACGGTTTAAATAAAGAAACATCTGCAGAAACTCCCCAGCAGACGAGCCCTAATCAGGGAAAGATAAAAATGAGTATCTGGGATGTGTATGGAGGTGTAGGATGCCAAGGGGCTTTGTGGGATTGGGTGCCAAGTCACTTGAGCTGCAGATTAGAGTTGGCAGGGATTCCACGGAGCCTGGCCCTGGAAAAATGTGCTGCAGGACAGAGAGCTATGGGAATACTCCCAGGAAAGGACACCCTGAAGTTCCATGGCTCAAAAAGGACATCTTGGGACAAGGGATCTAAATTGCAGAGAGATGGAAGAAATCCTGATGGGGCAGAGAAAGCTGTGGTGTGTGGAGTGGACAAGAGCTGGAATTGCCCTTGGGTTCAGGATCTCATCTCACACGTGGGAGCTCTCAGAAGCAGCTCTGTGCAACCTTTACATCTCTGACTGTATTTAGGGAGAATCCAAGAGTTTCCACCCTGACAGGAGCTGCTTGGGAAATAAGAGCTGCTAAAATCCCAGCCAAAGGTGCTCCCTGGATGCTTTACAGCCCTTGCAGCAGCCTGGGCTGGGGAAGGAGTCCCTGCCCATGGAATGGGATGGGCTTTAAGGCATCCTAATGCTTCCCACCATGGAAGCAGCAGCCTGAGCGCTGTCCCTGATTCCTGCAGAGCTCCCTGAGTGCTGTCTCACCCTCACACATGACCTTTATCTGGTCACAGAGATCCCCCCGGAGCTCCAGACAGGAAATCCCAGCCAGCACCACGCAGGCTCGGAGCAAACAGGGACTTTTCCAGCAGCAGATTTTCACACCTCTCCTGGGCTGCTCTTTCCCTTTGCTCTTCTGCTCAGTATTTCGGGAGGGAATGGAGAACATGGGAGATTTACAGCACTTCTCCATAAAACCAGCTCAGTTTCACAGCTCCAGCAGGAAAATCTCTGCTGAGGCTGAGCAGGCACTTGCAGCTGGAGAAGGGGGAGACCAATGGCTTCAACAGGATCTATTTTTCCTGGCTTTGTCTCACTTGACTGCTCCAAAAAGCAACCTAAGGGCTTTAGGCAAGGAGCAGAGATCAAATTTACTTCCTTTCCTTGCAGGGCTTGAAGTGAAAGATCCTATTCCACAGCACTCTCTTAGGAAAACATATCAAGCATATTTTTACTCCTTTTTTCCACCCCCCCCCCCTTTTTTCCTTTTTTGCAATAAGCTCTGGATAAAGCCCAGAGCCAGAGCCTGGTGTCTGTCGGGATCAGTGACACGCACAGGATGAGCTGAGCCTGTCCCAGTTTGCAGGATGCATTCCCAGGAAGAATCCAGCTCATTTTTGGGCTCTGGGAGAAGCCTGCAGGCACCTCCTGGAGCTGGTGAAAGCTGTGGCTCAGCTTTGTAACACCCTCTAAGCCAGGCCTAAGGGGGGTTTATCACATCCAGGCAGATTGGGCAGCTCAAGGTCACAGAACAGCAGAGCCCAACTGCAGTTTCACACCAGGGAAAAAAAAAAATCCTCCCACCTCAGTTATTTCACTGTTTTTCCATCATTTTGCTCTTCCCAAAGCTCCACCTGCCCAGGTATTTTTGCAACAGTGGAGCTCAGCATCCCAACATTCCACATTGGTTAAAATCAATTGGGCTCAGAGGCTGCCACATAATTCCTCAGGAAAATAAAAGCTGGTGGCAAGTGCAGATTTCTGATCCTGAAAGGGGAAGGAAGCTCCATCCCTGCATGGAAATCAACATTTTAACTAAGGAAACCCGGGATGAATTGAAACACAAAGGGATGCAAATAATTCAGAGGTTGAACTGTGTGTTAGTCAGCAATGCCAGTGGTGTTTTGGAGACCATCCGAAGAAAAAGGCTGTTTATTCCCAGCTCCATAGTGACCAAAAATCACTTTTGTGAGCTCTGCTTGTCCTGCAGCCAGCCTGGTGTCTCCAGCAGGAAATCAGGGGAGGAATTTTGATTACAAGTGATCACTGCTGAAGATGTGTATTCAGATAAAAAAGACTTTTCATCCAGTTCCCTTTGTGTCTTGATTCATAGTCAAACTCTAATCCTATGGCAAGTTGGAATTCCCATAGCAACTCTTTTTAAGCAAGAAAAGCTGGCAAAGGGGAAAGGGCATTATTTAAATACCTGATTACTGACTTCTGCAGCAAAGCTGCTGCCAAACACCCAAGAACAACTTCTTTTTAAGCTTGGGCTAAAAGTAAAAACCCTTCTAAGGTGAAAATCCAATGTGAAAATCCTTCTTTTTAGGAGCTGCAAATTCTTGGTCTGCTCCCACTGCCTGTATGTCCACACATCACTTAACACTTGTGCTTCCTAATGCAAGAGGAGAAATGGAAATGGAAATCTTTCTGGTGAAGATGCAGGGCAAGAGAGCAAATGAGGATTTATTTTCAAGGGAATCTTGCAGAAGTATTCTTAATTAATCTTCACTGCTGCAGTCCCTGATGTTAAAGCAGTTATTTTTTGTAGTCACACTGATGGACAGAGGAAAGGTCAGGGCAGATTGCTGACAAAAACCTGATTTCCCTTTAAATAATCTAGTTTTTCTCTGTTAATTGGAGGACTGGAATTTGTACTGATTATTTAGAAATACACAGAAAAGAAGAAAACCAACCCACAGGGCTGCCCAAATTAATTTGTTTTCGGGCACAGCCCAGCAGTGGCTCAGCTCAGAGCTCAGAGCTGTGCCCCAGGATGGATGAGACCCCAGGACAGCCTTCAGGGGCTGTGCAGACTCTCCTGAGGCCATCCCCAAATCCAGAGGGGTGGAACAGCCTTGGGGAGCTCTGCTGAGTGTCCCTGAGCTGTCACAGGCTCAGGGCTCACCCCCTGCCCTTCCCCACATTTCAGGTTTCTCCCAAACCATGTAAATGACAGAAACGATTTTTCCTTAAAACAACAGCAGCCCCCCAGGCCCACAGAGCTGTACAACCAAAGAGAGATGCAGAGTCTGCAGATTCCTGCCTTTTGGACACCACAGCACCTCTGCACCTGCACTGGGGTGTTCATGGACACATGAGTGGTGACAATGTTGTTCTTCCCTTCCAAAGACCCAGGTCACATCCAGCAGTGGGAAGGAGCTGTGAGCATCCAGCTGTGCCCTGGGTCACTTTGGGTGGCCACTGACCCAACCAACCTTCAGATGCCAAACCAGCGCTGCCACGGTGGATTTGGTGTTGGAGCTCAAGACAAAAGCTCTGAAATTATTTCAAAACAGCAACAATTTGATTTCTAGGCAGTCTCTGTTTCTCTTTGGGCTTTGATGCTCTGGTGCACATTTCAAGTGAGAACTGAGGTTAAAATACCTGGTACACACTCCTGTGTCCCTCCACCAGTTCTCTGATTCACTGGGATGGCTCAGAAGTCACCACAACAAAGAGAAATTCAAATTATCCCATCTCAGATAAGATTCTGGAACAGGAACCATCTTTTCTTCCATGAACAACTCCAACATGGCACACCCAAAAGGGGCTTTGCAAGCTCAGCCAGGGGCTTGGGCTCCTTTCCTGTGATCCAAGGGCACAGGGCTCACAGGGACTGGGGTGTGATCAGGGATCTTTGGGCAGATGGTGCTCCTTGGACACAGCCAGGACCAGGCTGGGGGGTTCTCGGAATCTGTTTTGGTGTTTTCCCCGAGATGTGTAAAAGTTCTTGTCTGGCAGTTCGTGTGCCCAAGCTGGAATCAATCTGAGCTCTTTAGTTTTCAGTCTCAAGGCTGTTTATTATTTTTTTATCTGTAATATTTTCTCTCAGCCCAGCCAGGTCTGTCTTGCAGGGCAGCCATGGCACACTCTCTGCCCCTTCAGGGCGGTGTTATCTTTTTATACTAAAAACTACGTACATGATGTTTACAATTATTTCCCAATCACTATCATCTATGTTAGACAGTGAACTTCTACTCTAAACCAATCCCAAAGTGCCAGCTCCACAATAGAAAATGGAGATGAAGAAGAAGAACAAAGAAAGACCAAACACGTGCTTTTCCCTCCATCTTGTGTTCTAAAATCCCCATTCCCAAAAATCCTAGAATCTATATTTTCACTTTATGATAACACTACTTAAACTACTGTGACTTTTAGGTTCTCATACAAAGCTGGTAATTTGTTTCAAGGGCTATAATCAAACCCACAGATGTTTTGGGCATCATTCCAGGGTCTCAGAGCCCCCTGACCAGGGTCTCAGCAACTCTGGACTCCCAAAGGGATGTCTTAGACTCCGACAGGGGGTCATCCCAACACTTCCTGGGATCCTGGGAAGGAACATCAGGAATCTGTTTGTGCCCTGGAGGCACAGGGATGTCACCCACTCCAGGCAGCTCCTGCTCACAGAGCCTCAGGGCACTTTTAAAGGTATGAGCAGCTCAGGTTCTGCCTTTCCAGCATCCTGGAAATCCACCTGGATATTTCCTGGCACCTGCTGCTCCCCACATATCTCCTCAACCTACCCTGAGCGTGGTTTCACAGTTAAATGTGATACCCTGTGGGAACATCAGAGGGTGGGATCAGCTAAGATGGGCTGAAGGCTTTACCCAATTAAAAAATTGAGGAGACAGTTCAAAGTCCCTCTGTGATCCCAGGGGAATGGAGGATGCAAGGAATAAAGGATAGAGATAAAAAGAGGATGTGCAGACAACTGGGGGAAAGACATGAAGGGGTAAAAATAAAGAAAAAAAACAAAAGGAAGCCTCTAAGTACTAGAGGGAAGGACAAAGCTGGCTAGAGAACAAATACAACAGGGCAGAAGAGGAAGGTGATGTAGGACAGATAGGGAAGAAAAAAACCTAAACAAAGCATAAAATGCAAAATAAGTTAAACCAGCATGAGTCACTTTGCCCATCTATCAGGGGCTGAAACGGCCTCTCTCAGGCACCAAGCAAAGGGCAGAGGCTCTGAGGTCCAGGATCACTGATGATATCACCTCCTACACAGACGTTTCTCAGCCCAAAAAGCACCCACACCCCAGCAGCCCATCCTGTTCCCTGCTGCAGAAATGACTGTGCTGGGGTAACGAGGCGAGAATTAAAAACACAGCAGTGCCTGTGCCAAAAACTCAAAGTTCAGCTGCTTTTGGGGGGATTTTGGGCTAAGGGGGCTGGCAAAAACCTCCCCCCAGTGCTTGGCACAGCCACAATTCCTAAATAACACCAGGCACAAGGCAGTGAGAGCCTGGCACAGCTCTGCTGAGCTGAACTCTGCTGAGCTGCTGCTACTACAGAGTTACAACAACTTTCCTCATGAGACTGAGACCCCAGACTGCACAGAGCAGATTGCTGGGGGAGGCAGCTGCTGATTTACTCTGAAATCCCTCAGGGTCCAGGCAGCTCCTGGGCTCAGCAGCATCCCCAGATCTCATTTTCTGCAGAACCCTTTTCCTGGAGACTTTCTGTGCAGCCCCACAGCCCCTGCCCCAGCTCCAAACTCCTCAGGATCCATCAGCATCCAGATCTCCTGGATCCATTTAGCATCTAAATCTCCTGGCTCCATCAGCATCCAGATGTCCTGGATCCACCAGGAGAGCTCTGACAGCCCAGGATGGGTGGGTGCGTGACTGACACCCCACTCCCACCCAAACCTCATCCCTGCAGCTCTCAGAGCATCCAGGGAGGTGATTCCAGGGACAAGGGGCTGCTCCCTCACCCCAGCTCCTGCCAGTCCCCCTCTCCAAGGATTTTCTCCTGCTTTCTGATCAGCAAAGCTTCAGGAGGTGACAAATCATAATTGCACTGTTTAAAGATCCTGATTTCCCCCCTCCCTCCTGTGTCTGCAGGTGAGGGGTGCACCAGCCCTAGATTTGGAAAAATAAGGATTTTCCAGGGATATATTCTGTGCTTTGCTGCAATCCTATTCTCTAAAGTGCAGCGTATTTAATTCACAGATTATAGAGTGGAACAAGAAATTAGCATTAAACCTTAGAAACCAGCACCGTTTGAGACCCCTTTTAGCAATGCCAGAAAGGAGGTTTTGGCGAGTTTCAATCGATATTTTCTTCCCACCCAGGGGTCTGGAAGGTGGCCAGGGCTCTGTGGGAGCTCTGGGCTTTGTTTGCCTCAATTCCCAGCAGGCACAAGTGCCTTGTCCCCTGTGCTGCTCCTCCTGCTGCAGGAATTCTGTGTCAATAAAGCCCACAGGCTGGGAGGGACTGGTAGCTCTGCCCTCAGTGTCATTAGGACTTGGACCTCATTAATTAACCTTTTCAGGGTGCTGAGACCTGGATTCCAACATCCTGGGGTTTTCAGGCACAAATCCCTGCTCCCTTTCCCAAAGGACAGCTCTCAAAACCTCGCTGACCTTTCCTTTTTTAAGGCATTTTTTGTAGAAGTCTGACCCCTGAAGGTGCTCAAAGGATGCTTCTCAATTTTACCCATGTCATGATTTGGGTTCTGAGCACAAGGAGAGCTTCCTGCAGGGATAAATAATTCCATCCATACCATCAGTTCTTCTCTGGGGTTAGAAAAGCAGGAATATGCTCCTTTCTTTTCCCACTCCTCTCCTAGAAAATATTATTTATTCTCAGGTAAATATATGCACTCAGGGACAAAAATCTCATTTTTAAGCCTTGGATTTCACAGGCTTTTTGCCTCTCATTTCAGTCACCTTGAAAATCCAAGGTGCTCCCAAATTCCTTAATTTACTCACTTGGTTTTCTGGACCAAAAGCATCATCCCACTCAAGGGAACAGAGTTTTAATTGCTGCCCAATTAAGAAAAGCAATTTCCCCACTTCTTGTGGGGCTTTTTCCTGTGTGAAGTTCAGTGCATCACAAAAGTGTTATATATATAAAAAACGTAACAAGAAATGTTAAATCAGAAGGAAAGGGGTGCAGAAACTGTGAAGCATTTAATGAAGAACACAAATGTAGTTGTAAGAAACCACATTTGAGGGGAAAAAAAAAGGATTTGTTATAACAAAATGGTGTCTTTATTAGGGGTTGTTCATTGAAGTCCTAAATTATACTTTCAAATGCAGAAATGGCACAAGAGAAGCAACATGAAACAAGCCTTTGGTAGCTGCAGGCTATGAAATCTCTATGAAAATCTGCTGAGTGACACCCAGGGACCTGCTCAGGGTTTAGAGAGCACCAGAGGGCAGCCGTGGAGCACAAAAAACCTCCTTGGAGCTCACAGGAACCAGGAAAACACAGCAAAAAGAGCTGCCTTCCCTAAATACACCCCCGACAGAAAAAAAACCACCAAAAACTGAGGGTATTTTGTAGGAAAAGCATCCACATGAGCCCTGTAAGTGAGGGAAGATAAGGAAAAAAAAATCATGAGAGCTCTTCAAAACCAGCTCATCCAAAAGCTGCTTACCCAGGGCAGCCTGAGATGCTGCCTCTGCCATTTATTCACATTTCTCTCCCTCCAGCTGCTCTGAGGGTCCTGCTCCCCTGGGACATTTCTTTATTCCAGCACTGAGAGGTTCCTTTGATGAAAGGTTTGTTATTGCCGTGCCAGGAGTGGCTTTTGGCACTGCAGTGCCCTGGGCTGCAGGCTGAGTGTCAGTCAGAGCCCAGATCTGTGTTATCTGCCCAGGGAAGCCCCATCCTGCACAAACCCCACTGAGATTCAAACAGGCACAGCCCCAGGAGGAAACCCAGCAGTGTCAGGGATAAGGGCAGAAATTAATTAAAGGGGGGAAATCAGGGATGGATTGCATTTTTCCGAGGCAAAGGGAGAGGTTTGGACACAGGGGAATAAATCCTTCCTTTATCTCTTCCAAGCTACTGCAAAGGAAAGGATTAGAATTAGAATTAGAGAATCCTGGAATGGCTTGGTCCAACCCAGGCTGCTCCAAACACCAGCCTTGGACACTGCCAGGGATCCAGGGGCAGCCCCAGCTTTTCTGGGCACCTGTGCCAGGGCTTTGTCCCCCTCACAGGCAGGAATTCCTTCCCAATATCCCATCTAAGCCTTCCCTTCTTCAGCATAGAGCCATTCACTGCGTCCTGTCCCCCCATCCTTTATCCCAAACCCCTCTCCAGCTCTCCTGGAGCTCTTTTAGCCACTGGAAGGGGCTCTGAGCTCTCCCTGGAGCTTCTCTTCTCCAGGCTGGACACACCCAACGCTTTCAGCCTGCCAAAGTTTGTTTTCTGGAGTTTGTTTTCCAAACCCACACCGTGCAAGCAGTGCTGAGGCACCTGCTGCCACCCCACATCCAGAGGAAAACACTCCAGGCAAGAAAAGAGGAACTTTAAGCAGCTCAAAGTGGGGGTGAGAGCAGCTCTGCTGTGCAACCCCTTGCCACTCCCTGGCACCAGGGCTTGGTGTGGATTTATTGCTCCAAGCAGCTCAAACTGTTTGTCCAAACGGGCTCTAAAATATCCCTACAGAAAGAAAATTTCCCTTTCAACAACCCTGCTGTATTTCCTCAGGGTGTGGAGCAAAACCTCCCCTCAAATGGCACTGAGAGAATCCACAGGAAGATGGTCAGAGGACAAAAAACACCCATAGCTACCCTAAATCCAATTATTAAACCACTCATCACACAAACTCCTCTTGTCCTGCTGTCCCCATCCTGGTTCTGACCTGAGGACGAGGTTCAGGTGTGGAACAAACCCAGCTGGGACCATTTTCCATCTTCCCTCCTTGCCATGAGAAATTGCTCAGGGATATCAAATTGCTTCAGAACTGCAATTCAGAGTCACCCCTCGGCACTGAGACAGCACAGCCACAACCTCAGAGGCAGAAATTCAAGGAATTAGTGTGAGACCCTAAAAATACAGGTGCTGCTTTCAGTGATTCTCCTCATTAATCCTTTATCCAGACTGTCCTTGCCCTCAAAGGGAACCCAAGTTCTATTGGTTGTTATAAAAGATTTTTTTTTCAAATAATTATAAGCAGTTAATGGACATGAAAAGGCTGAACTTTTGCTATCTTCATAATTCCACAGTAAACCAGGAGCATCCCTGGCAGACACAGCCTGAAAATCATCTCATTTCCCATGGGAAGTCTGACCTTCAAAGCAGACACAGCTGAAGTGGTTAAAAGCATTAAAAAAAAACCAAACCCAAAACACCTGTTAAAGTGTCAGCCCAAGCAAAGTTATTTCTCCCTTGAGATTTACAGAACAAAACTCTGTCTCTTCACCACTTGCACACCATGTGGGAAGTTATTTAATTCTAGATTGAAAGCATTGATAATGACATTGGATGTCTCAGATAAATTCTGGGAGATGAATTGTGTCATGGACTCTCCTGGGTTGGAAAGGATCCCATTATCAGCATCCCTCTAAATCTATTTTTAATTAAAGATAAACCAGCAGCTGCAGAGTGGAAGGAGAAAGGGGAAAATGAAGCACTTGCTCAGGGAAATCTTTCCTTAAACCCCCTCAGGTTTGTATTTGCTGCTAAAATAAATTCAGGTTGGATGGAAAAGTGTCAGAGCAAAAGGGGTGAAAGTGCTTTGTATCAAAATTTCATCATTTCAGTAAAACATCTTTTCCTCCTCTCAAATCTCAGTAACAACTTCTCTTTCCCTACACCTTTTCATCTTGTTTCAATTTCAGATAGAAAATATTAAAAGTTCATTTAAAACTACTTCAAGTAGGGTTTTTTGTGATTATTTTGTTGATTTTGGTATTTTTAACAATTGTTTAAAAATTTTCTTCTATTTCTGCTCCACCTCCATTTTATTCCCAACTCCACATCCTTAGACTCCTGCATTAAAAACTCAAGACAGGATCCAGCTTTTAACAGCACATTTGCAATGTTTTATGTGGATAAATTCCTTCATTTCATTGCTTTTCAGTAGCTGATACCTTCCAGCCTGGGGCAAACAAGGGCTTACAGAAATTTTACTATCTCAAGTGGAACTGAAGCTGATTGTTACAAATAGTCCCATAATGAGGTTAAAAGGGCCATAAATCTTCACAAAGTCAAGTTCCTTCCTGCTCTGAAGGCACATTTTCAGCAAGGGAAAGTCAGAGGAGCTGACTTGGAAAGGCAAAGCTTGGAGCTGAAAAATAAACTTAAAACAGCAAGTCAGCCCAAGAAGCTAAAAAAAACCCATTGTCAGAGAAATTATTTACCCAAAAATCATTGTCAGAGAAATTGTTTACCTTAGAAATACAATTGTCTGAATTTGGGATGAAACAAGAAATGGATGGCAGGGAAGAAGGGAAAGCCACAGCACCCCATTACTGGGGGATTCATGCTTGAAAGAAAAAATAAAAAACCAAACCAAAAAACCCACACCCCCAAAAAAACCCCCAAACAAACAACAACAACAACAACAAAAACCCAAACAAATATTAAAAAAAAAAAAACCAACCAAACAAAACACCCAAAAAACCAATTGGGATAGGTCCTGGATTGAAGGAGAAGGGGCCCTTCTTTGACTTTCATGCCAAATGTGCCAGGTCAGAGCCCAAAAGCATTTTGGCAGCTCATGGAAAGGGAAATTGAGGAGCTGAAATCTTAAGATATTGTTCATTTCCCTGGGAACACGTGGGAAGCACCAATGCCTTGTCAAGCCCTGCATCCACTCCAAATCCTAAAATTTCCCCCTCTAACCCCAGCCTTGGAGCCTCCAAATCCATTATTTGCTCCAGAAACTTTCTTTGGGAGGAGGCAGCTCTCCAGGCACCCCCAGGAATTTGGGTAGAGCAGGAGCTGATCCCTAAAGACCAGGAACCTGGGATCCAAGGATAACAACAGCACAGGGAATGCCCTTACCCCTCCCCAAAACCCTCCTGGAGGGGCAGCTCATTCCTCCCATAATCCCAGAATAAAAGGAAACAGAGCCAGGACTGGAGACAAGCCTACAACAAAACTTCCCCCAAGAGCCAGGGTTGAAAGCCAGCCTGGAAATAAATTAAAATGTGCACCCAAGGGCTCAGCCCAGAGGGAGATTGCTGCATGGGGAAGGTGTGTGCTGGGGGCAGGCTCACAGCTGAGCCTGCCCAAGGCAAGGAAGAGGAGCAGAGCTCCAGGCTGAGCTTAAATGGAACCATGGGCAGGCGTGGAGCCCAAGGGGAGGCTGCTCAGGGACACTGAGGGGCAGTGAGATGGCAAATATTTAGGTGGGAGAGCAGCTGAACATCCCTGCTGGGAGACTGGGGAGCTCTGCAGCTTTTAGATTTTTCTACAAGAAGACACTGAGTCACTCCCACACAAATTTCATTCCTTCCAGCAGCTCCCTAAAAATCCTCCTTCCTTTTCCAGCAAACCAGTGTCCTACCTGCACAGTCAAGGCTTCTTTCCTCTCCTCACACCCTGGCTGCTGATTCCAGGCTGGGCATGTGCTCCTGTGGATCCAGGACTGGTCCTTTCCCTCCAGCACATCCCAGCTGGGCTCCTCCAAGCCCAGGGACTGAAGTTTGGGGTTGGAAGCACAGAAATAGGGAGAGCTTTCAGGATGGAACAGAGAACAGATTGAGAACCTGCTGCTGCTCCAGAGGGATTTGGGACTGCTGTGACCTTTGGGAAGGTTAAAAGACCCTAAAATCCTTGAGGATGTTCTGAGGGCTGGCCCATGGTGCATCCTCTCCTGGGTGCAGGGATGGGACTGAGCCTGTGCTTGGGGAGGGCTCTCAGGACAGGGAGCTCCAAACAGCAGTGACAGCAAGGGGACAGAGGGACCAAGCCCTTCGTGAGGAATTAGAAGAAGAATTAAGAAATGTCTCAGCCCTTTCTGTTTCTTGGCTCTATGTGTGAGGCAGAGCTCACCCCACAGCCTCTCTGTGCAGGCTGAGCTCATGAAAGGTCACAAGGAGCTCCAATAATTATTCAGAGTGGTTATCTAATACCCAAACACTTCTGTCACAGCTCAGTGGCCTGCAGACCTGGGGAGCTAATGACAGTTTAGCCACAGCTGCACGAAACCAGAAGAGGCTCTGAGCTGCAGAAATGCCCACAAAGCTGCAGAAATCTCCTGCTCTGTGTGCTCCTGCAGCCCCTGCCTGCTGCTGAACACCCTGGGGAGAAGGTTCTGCAGCACAGTGGCATTTGTATCCCATGGGATCACCCAACACACCAGGGTGGGTTTGGGTTCTGGTTAAGGCAGTCGTGCTCCAGTCAGACACATCAGGATGAGCAGTGGGGAGGAACAGCTAAATTTATACAAAGGGACAGAATTCCTAACTTGCCACTCCAAAGTGAGTATTTCCTGAAGGAATGGGAAATCCCAAGGAATTCAGGCAGGCCCCTGTGCCAGTCTCTCTCTTTTAACCCAAGTTTACTCTTCTGTTTAGAAAAAAGCATTTTCCCCTCCAAGCTGTCTTTGGTGACTTCTGTGGGGAAATCCTTTGCTGTGTGCCCTGGTGACATTTCCCTCAGCAAGGACACTCAGGCTGAAGCTGGACAAAGGATTGGGATTCTTAGGAGTGGTTTTGGTAAGAGAAAAACCAACCTGCCAGCAAATTCTGGGCATTTCCTGCCTGCAGGTTCCACCTGGCTTCACCTGCCCCTACCCCTGTGTGTGTCACTGCTCAGGGACTGAGGTGACACCGTGTCCCTGCTGCCACCTGCCAGCCCGGGACTCGATTATCCCTTTCCTGCACCTCTCCCAGGCAGCATCTTCCAGCTCTTTTCTCCTTCTGTGCTGTCTGAGCATCCCCAGCTCCCTCTGGAATGTCCCTCCTGCCCTCCCTGGGGAAGGCACAGCTCCCCTTCCCCCGGAGCATCTGCGAGGCTGCTGACAAAAGGCAGGATATTGTTTTCCTGAAGCCTGATGGCTCTGGCTCTGCTGAAATCTAATTAGTGCATGTTAATGAGGCTAATTCAAAACCCCTGATCCAGCGGCTGCCCAGTGCTCCTTCCAGACTTCAGCTAGAAAGAAAGGAAGAAAAAGGAATCAGCAGAGCTGATCTTTGCATCTTGACACTGTTACACAATTTCACTGATGTCTCAACCACAAGCCAGCAGTTTCCTTTCTTTTTCCACGCCACCTGTACAAGAATTCTCAGAATAAAATGATTGCACATGAATGCATGAGCTGCAGCTCTTCCAGACGAGGTGTTTGGTTATGTGGTGGCTACAAAGATTTTTTATCCAGACACGAAAATGATGAAGCATCCTGTGAAAAGGCAGAGATGGGGCTGATATCAAGGTGGAAGAGGAACCTGAGAGCTACTGACAAATCTGGGAAACACCTGGGTTCTGCTTATGAAGACAGGAAAAAAACCCCAACCCCAGAGTTTTATGTAAACTCAGCAAGCAAAAAAAAACCCTAACCAGACTCAAATGAAAAACCCAAACCCAACAACTCAGCCTGAAATGAGAAAGTGAAAAGTCCCATTCTAATTCACGGATGATCCTAATTTCCCAGCCAGAGCCCAGTGCTAACTGGGATTACCTATGGCCTGATTTATGAGGGATCATAGGACTGGTGTGGATTCTTCACTGATTTCAGGAAGGGAAAGAAGGAACTTTGCTTTTAGTCTAAAATTAGATGATTTAAGAAGCCAATTTTGAATGTTTTTTCTCTCTCACTTCTCACTGGGATGTTCTGCACGTGGAGCCTCCCTTATGCTCCATTTTCTCAACAGATCTTAAAGGTGGAGGAGTTATCCCAACCCCAAAAACCTCTTCTCAGTCTCCCAAATGGATTCTCAAAGGTTCTCATTTAAAAGCAGCAAGATTTGAGAGCTCCAATCCAATGAAAACCCATTGGAAGCTGGTGGGATATTTGCTTTTTCCAGGGAGGGAGGACTCCTGGGATCTGGTGCCTTGCAGAGTTATCTCAGCTAAACTGCAAATAGTTTGTGGGATGTGTCTGCAGGAAATGTCCCTTTAAAAATGAGATTTTGCCAGTTAAGGTTTGGATTCCACCCCAGTAAAGCTGTGGTACTGGTTCAAGGGGAGTGGAAGTGGAAGCTGTGCTTTCCTTCTCTTAGTACAGCTGGAATATGGGGGAAAATCAATTTAGACTGACTCAAAGGCAGCAAATATTCCTTCTCCCAACTCCTGAATCTAGGAATACATGGTTAGAAACATCCATTTAGAGTCAATCCCTCATAGCAACTGTTCAGAAATACTATCCAAGGAATTGGTAGTTTAATGCAATCCACATTATGGACAGAAAATGAAATTAAAAAGTAAAACATTAAGGAAAAATATTGGACAACTAAAGTGTAGCTTAACTGTTGTTTAATCCCAGAATCTGAAGGATACTTTTTGTAAGACTGGGATGCTGCAAACACAACTTAGATGTGATTGTGCTGCATTTCCTCCCCAGGTGTCAGAGAAAACTGAGTGAAACATAAATTTGAAAGAGAAAATAGAAACAAGAAGAGAACCTAAACACAGGGCTACTGGAGAAACCATCAAAACAAGAAGCAAAATCCAACAGGGCCAATGAATTTTGGCTGCCAAGGAAACCTTGACTCCTCTATCCAAAGGAACTCTTGTAGGAGTAAAGACTAACTCATGGTTTCCAACACTCAGCTGGATTTACAGCTTGTGGGATGTGATCTCTCCAGGATGGGAAGAAGGCTCCAGGAGCTGCTGGCTCCTGCTCTGCTCCTCCGCCAGCTCCAGGACAAATCCTCCTTGTGGGATGGCACAGCTCCTTCCCAGCTCTCCTTTGCTGCACTGAAAGGCTTCACTTGTGGCTCTGGACAGCAAAAAGTTGGAGTTTGACTGATGGGGCTCAGCTCCAGCAGAATCCAGACACATCCAGGCACTTGGAGCAGGGCTAAGAGCTGACAGAGATCTTTATAAGCCAAAAAGCCCCAAACAGATGATGCTGAGCTAATGTTTCTCAGGAAGAGCTAAAATCAAGCTGTTCCATCACCATCTGCACACACCACTGCACTGTTGGGCAGGGAAATCAAACCAGCTCCCAGGATTTTGTCCTGATCATTTAGAATCCTGGGAAGCAGTGATGGAGCAAAACCATCTCCTGGCTTTTCATTATTCCAATCAGCCAGTGAAATCTGGGCTGCAGCTGCTGTGATTTGTACGTGCTGTCAGTGTTTGTAATCTTATCGGAATGATAAAATGTCTCATCAGGCTGTTTTCTCCCAGGAATCATTTTCCTTGGAATCCCTCCCCAGCCAGGAGCACCCAGAGCAGATCTGAGACACAACTGCTGCTCTTGATTTCTTGCTGTCAGTTGTTGATGCTGTAGAATTAATTTTTTTTCTCTGATCAGATATATCTTAGGCCCAGGCCTAAGCCTGTGCTCATGTTTGTAACACACCCCACATGTCCTACACAGCACCTGACTGCATCCAAATCCAGGCTGGACAGGGATTTGAGTGACCCAGTCTAGGTGGACACCTGGAAGGTGTCCCTGCCAATGGCAGGGGGTTGGAATGAGATGAGATTTAAGGTCTGTTCCAGCCCAAACAGGTCTGTGATTCCATGAATGACAAGAATGAGCCCAACCTGGTCCTGGACACCTCCAGGGATCCAGGAGCAGCCACAGCTTCTCAGGGCCTCCCCACCTTCACAGAGAAGGATTTCTGACCAATATCTCATCTAAAAGTCTAATTTTAAAATGCAATCCAGTTCTGTCTTTGCTGGAGTCTTTTGTGCTGCTCCCAGATGAAGTGAAAGGGGAAGCAGAGCCTCATGAAGAAAATGTGATGAAGAACATGACTGGGGTTGAACACATTCGTTGGGGGGGTTTCCAGTCTCGGGAATTCCCCATGGACATCACTGGGTTTGTCTTCCAGTTCTCATGAAAATTCTCATCCTTCTCTTTGCAGCTTTCATGAGGAGGCTGTGCCAGTGTCACAGATTATATTTGGGACATTGACTTCTGGACTGTGGGATCCCAGGATGGTTTGGGATGTGTCTGACAGCTCTCAGACTTGTCCTGCCTCTACAGAGAGGTGAGGCACCTGTGGGTGAGAGGTGCCAGAATTCCAGGAGATAGCTCCAGGCTGAGCTGGTTCCCTGAGGCTGATGTTCCAACACCAGTAGCTCTTTTTGCTGGAAGCTCTAAATTAACACATTATAGCCTTCACATTTATCTGGGTTTCACCAGATTGTGCTGGTGATTCTCCCCCAGGAAAACTAGAGCAATGGCTTTAGCATAAAGCTCCACAAGCAACACAAACAATGCACTCAATTCCCTGTGCACGTAAGGAGAAGGAATTTCACGTGCCAGCTTGTGGCAGCTGCTCCAGGGTCACTCACCACTACAAAGACTCCCTTGGGAACAGAACTTTTGCAAAGAAATTAAACTGGGCAAACAAATGAAAACGACCACAGGCAAAACTAAGAGTTCATTTTTCTCCCCAGGTCCCCCTCCCTCAAAATTTTCATTTATCCCCTCCAAAAAGGCTGCTGGAATCTGTCAAAGGATTCTGAGCTGCAAGGGATGAAGGAGAAGTTTCAGCAAAGAAAACCAATGATTATTTTTAGCATCAGCTGCATGGAAAATACTTCTCAGAGGCTCTGGTGGGTTAGAGGGGAAGACACATTTTCTCCTTTTTAGTTCCTGTTAAAAAATAGAATTTAGGAAGTAAATGACTGACAAAGAGCAATGTTTCTGACAGGCAAATCCTTGTGGCCGGCATTGGCAAACCCTGGATCTGCCATTGGAAAATCTCCTCAGACTCTCCTCCAGCTCCAGGGATTCAAGGTGCTCAGCTGCTCTGAAGGGTTTGGGCAGCAGCATCCCAAGATTTCCTTTCTCTTTCTGCTGTCAGGGAGGAATAATTGTTGTTCCCAAGGTAGAAACCCTTGGTGTGAACGTTTTCAGCTCGTTGTTTCTCCCCAGTTCCAAGCGCCCACGGAAGGGAACGGCTGCCCTGGGACGCAGGGATGGGCTGACACAGAGCTACTGGGCAGCCCTGCTAGGAAAAGCTGCTGGTTTGAATTAAAAATCGATTTCTTTGGAACAGAATCAGCCTCTCTTCTGGACAGGAGGAACGTGTGTGTGTCTGAACTGGGGGCAGAGGAAATCATTAACGCCGTGAGTTAACGACGTGGTGCAATTGTAGCTCTGTAGCAGCAGAGAGAGGCACTAATGAGCAATGATATTCCAGAAAATGCAGGTAATTAGAAGTTATTCCTCACACAACACCTCCTTCTGACTTTTTCCATGTGCCTCCTGCTCCTTTTTGTAACAAGAGAAAAAATTATTATCAGCATGAGGCCCCAAACCAGAAATAAAAGGGAAGAATTTGGAAATGTTTGTCATTCTCTGTTCCTTTTTCTGTTATCTGATATATTAGAGTAAACAACACCATTAAGTAATTTAACCTCCACATATACATTTCACTCCCCTTTGAATAATCCTTTAAATTCTCTACAGGAAGAATCACTGACTCAGGATACAGTTATTTGTTTTCTCCTTGTCAGTGTACAACTTTTGACCAAGCAGATAAATTTATTGATGTGATCTTTTGTTGAATGTCTGCTCTTCCACACTCCAAAGACTTGACAGCAAAAAAAATTGCACATGAAATCTAAACCTTCATGTTATTTACTGGCTGCCCCATCAAAAATAATTATTATTTATTGGATGCTCCATCCTTGGAAGTGTCCAACACCAGGCTGGATGGGGCTTGGAGCACCCTGGGATAGTGGGAGGTGTCCCGGCCCATGGAAGGGGTGGAGCTGAATGTGCTTTGAGGTCACTTCCTATCCAAACATCCTGCAAGTCTGTGATTTTAGAAAAAATTTAATAATTATGCACTATTATGAATACTATACAATGTATTATATTAATTTTTCTATATACCAAATAATACATGTTCATAAATTACATACCTATCTCAATAATAATTTATTGCAGCTGCTTTTCCTCTCGTTCCCACTGAAGGGCTGTAATTTATTTTATGGGAGGTATTTTTCCTTATTTGATTTCTCCCCTTGTAGATGTGAAAAACCTCTAAAACAACAGTTACAGTTCTTCTGACTAAACCAAAAAAAAAGCCACAGAGCAGCCACTTAATTTTGGATTTGGGGAAAGAACTTGGAAGGAAACAGAAGCATGGAAAAACCATGGAAATTTCTTTCTATTTGGGATTGTTGCACATCAAACCCAGCTCCTGAACAGCAAACAGACAAAGCTGGGGCTATTTTTTTTTTTTTTAGTTAAAACCATGGTATTGCTCAATTATCTGTCTCATGATGATGGCACTGAAGTCCAGGTGGCCTTGCAGGATCCAAGCTCTCCTTTAATCCAGGTAATTATGGTAATGAATATTTCTGGGAAGCCATAACCAAGAGGAGGAAGAGCCTCATGCTGCACAAACACAAGTTTTACCCCCATAACGAGGCAAGGAGCTCTGTAGGAAAATTCCATCAGACCCAGCATAACTGTATGCAAAATCTCTGGGCAGTTCTGGTTTATCAGCAGAAAAAGCCACTTCCTGAGCCTTTGTCTGCAGGACAACTGATAAACCACCCCAGTAAACAGGGCTCAGATCCTCTGCAACTGCATTTATTCAGGGAAGAAGAAATTCTGCAGAATATTCAGCAGGTGCAATGAGTTGTGCTTTTGAATTTGCTCTGCAGTCCTAAAACTCTCATGTAACCACCTGCCCCAAACCAGAGCAATTTATGGCCATGGGGAAAGGCAGGAAGAACAGCTGCATCTTTTCCTTCTCCTTTTTTTTTCAAGGATTGTGGCTTTTGTTCAGATCAGTCAAACCTGTCCTGGATGGAGGTTCATGCAGAGAAGAGCATCTGCACAAGAGCTGATAATTAGGGTGGTGGTGCCCCAGCACAGGTACCCAAAGAGGTTTTGGCTGTCCCTGGATCCCTGAAAGTGTCCAAGGCTGGGTTGGATAGAGCTTGGAGCAACCTGGGATAGGGGAAGGTGTTCCTGTCCATGGCAGGGGCTGCAACAAGATAAACTTTAAACTCCTTCCCATTCCAAACCATGGTGTGATTCTGTGATTCTATGAATGTTTGTTTTCCACAGATGCTGGTGGGGTCAGTCAGGGAACTGCTGTTCCCAAATTCTCAGCTTGCCAGGCTGCAGAGTGCAGTGATTTTATGTGTAAGACGATTTTGTGATTGGATAAATTCCAGCAGATATGTTTCCATTGCTGAGGAAAAAAAAAAAAAAAATCAGCTAAACAGGATGTGCTGATAAACACTGCAGCACCAGCCAAAACCTCACTATTGCTTTTCACAAGGTCCATATAAATAATTTCAAAATAAACAACTGGCAAGCTCCCAACTTCTACCAACCTCCTTTGACAATTGATGGAAACGAGACCGTCTGGAAAGCACAGCCCTGCATTTCAGGGGGTGAATGGATGAGAGCCATCAGTCAATGAGAGCCATCAGCTGTGGGTTTCTGAGGTTTCTGAGCTGTCAGACACTTACATTGACCTCACACTCTCAAACATCAACAGAGCAGAGTTACTGGTGAGGATGGGGGGCATTGAGTGCTGGGAGCCAGTTCCCAGAGAGGCAAAGCAGATTCCTGGTGGCTTTCTGAAAATCCAAGCAGTGACATCCTCCAAGGGGTAAAGCTGCAGCCCCAGCTGTGTATTTATCCCCTGGGATAAGGTGAGGCTGGATCTGTGCCCATTCCTTGAAGCAATGTCAGAAGAGCCACGCTTGGGCACTGCTGGCACAGAGGTCCAGCGAGTGTAAACTGAGCTGGGGACTTATTTAGTTCAGGACAAATGTCAGGCAAGGCTCACACTGTGCTAAAAAAAGCAATTGGGAAGTCAGACCTCATCTGCAGGAGGATTGAGCTGGAGCAGAGCAGCAGGTCCTGAGCCCCAGGGGCAGGAGGGGACAGCAGGGCTGAGCTGCCAGGCAGGAACAGACAGAAACCTCGGGAGCATTGCCATGGTCTGCCCAGAGCTGTGCTGGGAGGGGAGGAAGGGTTGGAGGGGAGGAGGAGTTGGAGAGGTGGAAAGGGTTGGAGGGGAGGAAAGGTTGGAGGGGAGGAAGAGTTGGAGAGGTGGAAAGGGTGCCCTGCACCGAATTCCACTCGGAATCTTCCCAGTGGGTGCCGAGCCAACCCAGTAGAGCCACAGGACAGAAAACACCTGGGACCAAGGCACGTAACCCCATTGTGGGGACATCGTGGGGACACCTGGCCAGGACGGGGCTGGCAGGGCTGGGAGCAGGGCTGAAGTCACACCCAAAGCAGCACCTTTTGTGCCACCTCGTGATGTCACCCAGGTCCCCTGTGTAAACACTGGTGCAGGGGACATCCCACTTCCTCCTGAGCGCTGGGCTGCGCTGAGCACGGCTCTGCCTGCCAAGGTAAGGCTGCGTTCCCCTCTCCTTGGAGCCAGAACCCACCCGTGCTGCTGCCTGCAGAAACATCCCTTCCCTCGGGCTTTTCCTCAGCGGGTGGCTCTTGCCAGGAGGAGATTTGTGGCACTTGGAGCCCGCAGCAGAGGCGGCGGCTGCGCCTGCACGAACAAATGTCAGGCGTGGGCAATTAGCGGTGCTCCAGCCGCTCTCCAGCGCCGTTAATAGCGATAATTTCCGTCTCTTGCCCGATTCCGCCGGGAATTTATTTTATTTTAAAGTCATACTTGACTGTAAGTGTAACATACAAATCTGGTTTGTTTTTTTCCCAACGGGGGTTTATATTGCTATAAAATAAAATCCATGTGCTGCCCATCTTTGTGCCATCTAAGGCTCTGTGAGTGAACAGCAGCAGAAGGAAACCGGTGATCGTGAGGGGACACAAGATGACAAAAAGTAGCGGGATTGCTTGTTTTTGTTAATGAGAATCCTGAGGTGGTTTTAATTCTTAACTCAGACTGCTCTGGATTAAAACCTGACTTTAAGGGTTGAAGGTTTTAAACTTCATGGGCTGAAGGTTTTAAACCTGACTTCACGGGCTGCAGGTTTTAAACTTCATGGGCTACAGGTTTTAAACATAACTTCACGGGCTGCAGGTTTCCAGCTGTACTTTGTAAAAGGTGCTTTTCTGCTGGCTTTGCTTTCACTTGCACCAGCAGCTCAGCTCTGCTGTGAGCACAGCAAACAGCCCCTGGGGTGCTCACAGACAGGATTTAGCGTGGGTGGCCCCTGAAT
The DNA here is from genome assembly GCA_013397375.1 of Toxostoma redivivum. Taxonomy (NCBI): domain Eukaryota; kingdom Metazoa; phylum Chordata; class Aves; order Passeriformes; family Mimidae; genus Toxostoma; species Toxostoma redivivum. Next base: position 49,733 of record VXBI01011359.1, read on the forward strand.
CCGAGATTTCTGCAAGTGGACCAAGAGGGAATGTCACAGAAGGTGAGTCAGGGTGTCAGGATGTGCAGGAGGGGATTCCTCAGCTGGCTGGAGCAGAGCTGTGCAGGGACAGTGCGGTTCTTTTCAAGGGCATATTGTTGGTGTCAAGTAAAAGTGCTGGGACTGGCCCTGGTGCCAACAACATCAGCCTTGGGAATTCCATCCATGGTGGAAGTGCATCTGTGGGACAGCCCTTGCCCAGCCTGGAGCCAGAGCCCTGGGGGGGCTCTTGGTGTCTGTGCTGGGGCTGCAGGAAGGAGTTCAACCAGTGCTGCAAAACGAAAATGCAGCAGACAGCCCAGAGCTGCTCTTTTTCTGTGAAGGAGAAGCACAAAAAGCACCTTTAACTGTAGAATGTTCCGCTCCGAGTGCAGAGGTTTCACTCTGGTGTCGTGGCCATGCACTGAGGGCAGAGTGTGGAGATGTTTGTGCCCCAATCAAACCAATTAACCTGGCTCTGATGGGCACCTCAGACAGATCCAGGACTCTGGAATGACATCCCTGTGCTTCTCAGCCTATCCAGATGAACATCTTTTGCCCAGGGATGCTATGCTTAGTTTCCAAAGCTCCTGTAATAACATGCTCATTTCTTATATCCTTATTGCAGCAGCATCAGGGATACAGAAAAATACACAAAAAATAGTGGTTGGAGCTCAGTGTGTTTATTTGATACTGTTTTTAAAAAACATTCATATTCTGAAAGCAATGTTGCAGTGGGAGCCACCTCTTTTCAGGATGTAAATGAGAGATAAAATAAAATCTACTGGATAAAATCTACTGGAGATTTCAGTCTTCTGCAGCCTCTGCTGCACACCCACCATGCAATGAAAGATTTGGAAATGGAATTTTAGAATCCTCAGTGGTATCTCAATGTCTGCTTTTGTGAACAAGTGGGAAGAGAAGGGGTTGGTGTGGGATTAAGCCTCAGTCTGAGCCAAAGTGAGAGGAAAGGCAGAAATGCAGTAATTTTGTAGTGCCTTGTGCCTGGGGGCCTTTTGATTAAGGAGATGGTTTAATCTTGTTATGTTTTTATGGTTTTGTAATGAAATCCTTCATCCTCAGAAAGGGCCCTGCTGATTAGCCAGCAGACACCACCCCGTGCACATTAATTGTGTTAATGTATTAATTAATGTATTAATGTATTAATTGTGGTAATATATTAATTGTGTGCACTGCCAGCCAGGTCACCCTGCTCAGACCCTGAGTTCCCTGAATGCAGAGAGGAATTATCTGACTCCAGGGCATCCAGTCCTGTTCCCAGACTCTGAGTTAGATCTGCTGGGGTGGTAGGGCTGGGATTTCACCTGCAGGATGGGTTTTAGAGCCTCCTGGCTCCAAGCTGCACCACAGCTCCATGATCTCCTTCAAAGTGCAGCTTTTCAGGATTCTTCTACCTGCAAATTGAATAATAGAATTATTTTGGTTGGAAAAGACCTTTAAAGGTCATCAGAAAAGATACCAACAATCAGACCCACTCCTGGGAGCATTTTTTTTCCTAATATCAGTTATGCAGCAACACTGGGTGTTTTCAGTTTGGGATCTTCCTAAATGATGGCAAGGTGGACTCACAAGAGCTCCCACTGCTGCCACTCAGACAACACTTGGGAGTGAGAAAAAAAGCTTAAAGAGAGCCAAGAAATGAAATTTGGATGAACTCTGACACCTTGTGGACAATTAGCAGATGAAGGTGGTGGGTGAGGGGGAAGCTCTCCATGCCCTGGGCAGGGTTTGTCCCACCAGAGAGCCAAGCTGAGCTCTGGGATGGAGTGGGAGCCCTCAGCATCACCCTCGTGCTCCAGGGACACACCCTGGACACAGCAGTTTGCCCTAAAAGCTCTGGCCAGAGCCCAGCTTGAGTCAGCAGACCTTCACCCCATCACCCCAATTGTCCTCAGTGTCACATGAGACCTAAATCACAGAATATTCTGGGTTGGAAGGGTCTAAATAAGGCCTGGCTGTATTTAAGGACCTTGATAAGCAAATTGGCTGTTGTCACTCATTGGACTGAAAGCACACACTGGCCAGCATTTAATTAGATAATTAATTATTAAAATATAACATTTTGCAGATGTACCTAATCCTGTGTGGTTTTAATGGCCATCCACCAGCCTTGTCTGGAGGAGCAGCAGGCAGACCTTCCAGCTGTGATGTCCAAGGAAAACCAGGCACGTGAGGACCTGGAAAATGGTTTCTTGGCAAAGGGAGAAGTGACCTGAAGGGACAGAAGTGCTTTTACCAGAGACAAGGCCATGGCCAGCTGGATAACAGCTGGAAAGGGATGAAACCTCCTGAGCAGCAGAAATTCAGTGCTCTCCCAGGAATGGGATGTAACCACTGAGGGGAAGAACACCCCCATGCTCAGCTCCAGTCCCTGTGCACTCCTGTCCTGACAACCCCGGGATGGAGAGCCTCCATTGCTGCTTCTCAGGGGACATAAATCCTTGAGCCAGATTGTGAGGTTAGGAACTGAACATGGGCACCAAATGTGAGCTTAGGAACCTTTGGGTGCTTTTAGGCACCCAACTTGTTGGGTTATATTTTTTCATGAGCCAAGCAGCTAATAATTGCTGTAAAGTTATTTATTGCAGAAGCACATCAGTTTTAAAGGCAAAAGCAAAGTAAAGCAATGGCATAAAAGTAATGGCAAAGCTGTGATGACAAAATGCAATGGCATAAAGCCATGGCATAGAGCACCAGCTCTCCTCAATGCATGTTCTTTTATAGAAACTTCCCAATAATCTAAGATGCAAACTTGGACCACTACTTTTTAACTTACTAGATTTTTAGTTTCTTAGCATGCCAGGCTATGTATAAACTACATACATGGCTTGTCTTGTTCAATCTGAAAAATGTCAGCAATATTCTTAACTATAACTCTATTATGTTTGAAACTAGGCTCTTGGAGTCTCCACGGAACTCTTAGTATCTAGCACTGTGTTTTTGAACTTTCACTAGAACATATACTACTTCTCTGGCATCTAAGACCTTTTACTCACTAAAAGCACTTAAAACTTATTCTACTTACTTACTTGCTTGCTTATCCTAAAACTTAAACTTTCACCTCTGCCTTATGTGTGAGTGGCTTAACATACTTCAATCTATCCAAAAGCTTTAATTCAATCCCTGCACTCTGATCTCTCTCTCTAAAGGATTCAAAAAACTCCTAACTTACTAACTCCAACACCAGGTGAACTTTTCTTCTCTGTTTCTGTCACAGTTTGAGCCTCTTCCCTCCTCTTGGGGCTGTTGTGGCAGGAGCAAGGCTGAGATGTCTGGGGAACACAGAGCAGAGCATCCTGTCCCAGAGCTCAGGGGGACTGGGAGGGAGCTGGAGGGACAAAAGCAGCTCTGAGGGGCTGGTGAAGCATCGTGGTGCAGGAAGGGGATGAGGAGAGAGCTCCCCAAAGGCAGCACTTCCCTGATGCTTGGAGCAGCTGCTGAAGCTGAGGATCCTGCAGGAGATAAACACACAGACCTTGCTTGTTGAGGGATGTGGGATAGTGAAAAAGAAGCTGAGAAAGAAAAGCAAGCATCTGTTTGGGGAGCCTGCAGGAGCAGAGTTACCCTGCTCACTGCCCGTGTCCCATGTGGGACTTTGCCACATTTTGGGGGCTGAATCCCAACCCTTCCATGGCAGCCTGGAGCAGCATCTGGAGGAGCTGCCAAATGCAGCAGCACAAGGATTAAGAGGCAGAAAACCCAGTTATTTGTGCTCTGTGTCACTGAGAGCTCTAAATTCAACTCTTTTGGTAACGCCGGGGAAAAGCTTTAGTAACAGAGTAGGAGTTACTAATTTCTACCTACAGAGACAGTTTTTCTGGCGAATGCCCTTTGCAGGAAATGAGTCAGAGGAGTGAATCAGTGTCTGCAGTGCCACATGAAGCTGATTTTCAGCTTTAACCGTTATATTCAATATGAGAGGGAATCACTATAATGAGAATTATAACCCTGGAAGGAAACCCTCAATAAACCCCAACTCCTCCTGCCTGTGTTGCCTTGCTGAGGACAAGTTACCAAACTTCTGGTCCCAGTTACAAAAGCTGGCAAGAGAAAGGTGGCCCAACAGTTGAACACGTGGCATTTTGCTGATGGCCGAGAGGCAGAAATTGGCAGTACCTAAACAGTAAAATTATCTGACGGAAAAAAGAGTCAGACTGAGGCTGCCATGGTGATGGGAAGTAGAAGTTGGTGGCGTGACCAGGTCTCTGTGTGTTCCATCAGCTTAAATACATTAACAGAACTCTTCAGGAGCACTGGCTGTGTTCACAGCAGTCACATTTTCCAAGCCTGCTCCCTGCTACCCTTTTGCATGTGGTCTGTGCCCATAATGCCAGAGAAAATGGGTCCATGAGGTCTTCTGGGAGGCTCAGGAGGTTTGTCACCCACATAATGCCCAACATAGCCCAGCATATCCCTGGAAGTGTTCAAGGCCAGGTTGGACAGGGCTTGGAGCAGCCTGGGGCAGTGGAAGGTGTCCCTGTCCATGGCAGGGGTGGCACTGGATGGGCCTTAAGGTCCTTTCCAACCCAGATCATGATTCAGTGCTTGGCACCCACCCTCTGAGCGTTGGGCCATGATGGAGGCTGGGATATGCTCACCTTCCATCCATGTATTCCTGCCTTGCTCCCAGAGACCAAACCACAGGAGACCTTGAGGAGATGGCCAAAGCATGGGCAGCTTCTTCTGCTGCTGCTCAGTGTGGCACAGCTCCACTTGTGCTTCTGGGACTGACACACCAGGAATGGTGTGGGAACAGTGGGATCTCTGACAGGGCAGCTCTGAACACGATTCCAGGATGTTTCATGCAAACAGCATTCCCAAACCTCTGCTTTGTGCTGAGCAGCCAAGTGCAGATGTGAGCATTGACAACTCTTGCGTGCCTTTGCCTTCACATCCTGCTTTTCCTTCCACAGGAATGATCCACCCACCCTACACCAGCACAGCCTCCTCCAGCAACCCAGCCATGACCCAGAGCAACCAGAGCTGCTCCCACCAGGACATCACCTTCAAGAGCAGCCTCTACGCCACCACCTACACCCTCATCTTCATCCCGGGGCTCCTGGCCAACGGTGCTGCCCTGTGGGTCCTGTGCAGGTTCCTCAGCAGGAAGAGCAAAGCCGTCATCTTCATGATCAACCTGGCCGTGGCCGACCTGGCCCACGTCCTCTCGCTGCCCCTGCGCATCTACTACTACATCAACCACACCTGGCCCTTCGGGGATGTCCTGTGCTTGCTGTGCTTCTACCTGAAGTACCTCAACATGTACGCCAGCATCTGCTTCCTGACCTGCATCAGCATCCAGCGGTACCTGTTCCTGCTGCACCCCTTCCGAGCCAAGGGCTGGAAGCGCCGCTACGACGTGGCCATCAGTGCCCTGGTCTGGCTCGTGGTGGGCGCTGCCTGCGTGCCCTTCCCCATCATGAGGAGCCACGGGCTGGGTGCCAACACCACCAGCTGCTTCGCTGACCTGCAGGTGAAGCCGATCGACAGCAAGGTGGGCACGGTGCTGATGACCGGCGCCGCCGAGCTCCTGGGGTTCGTGGGGCCGCTGGTCATCATCTTGTTCTGCACCTGGAAAACCAGAGACTCCATCCGCGGCTTCCAAGCCCCGCAGGAGAGCAGTGGGGAGAGGAGGAAGGCCCTCAGGATGGTTTCCATGTGTGCCATTGTGTTCTGTGTGTGTTTTGCTCCCTACCACATCAACTTCTTCTTCTACATGTTGGTGAAGGAGAACGTCATCACTGACTGCTTCCTGAGCACCATCACGCTCTACACCCAGCCCTTCTGCCTGAGCCTCGCCAGCTTTGACTGCTGCTTGGATCCCATCATCTATTTCTTCATGACTTCTGAGTTCCAGGAGGAGATTTCCAGGCACAGCAGCATGGCCATCCGGAGCCGGCTCATGAGCAAGGAGAGCGCCTCGTCGATGAAGGAATGACAAGAAAAAGCCAAGGGAAAATCAAGGTACCTCATATGAAATCTGAGACTGGCCTGAGATATTCCATTACCAACTCTGTTGTGGAAGATCCTGCAGGTTTATCCAGGGGAGTTTTGGGGCAGAGGAATTCTTTCGGTGTATAGAAGATAAAACCCTAAGACTGGTATGCTGGAATCTGGTGAGTGACCCACTTGGTGTGACTGTCCCCACCCTGTGCCATCCCCACCTGACCTCTCTGGACTAGAAAATACACAGGAGGGAGTGAAAAACTTTTACTGGGAAATGGTGGAAAAGTCCCAGGTTTTTCTTCTACTTCCCAGTTGCAGGCTCTGTGATCAAGCCAGAGACAATCCCACATTCACACACTGACATCTGCTGAAGGATCTTCTCTGGGAAAACCACACAAGAACCTAAAACTGGCTGGTAGCAACCAAAGGACATTGTGGTTTGAGCAGTGGGGCTGTGGACAGGTGAAGGTGTGCAGGTGGTTCCCATGCGCTTCTGGGTTTGGTGCATCCCCGTGGTCACCAGTGACCTCTGCTCCCCCTTTCTCCTGCTCTGCTCCTCCTTTCCCTCCTCTCCCAGCTCTGTGTGCTCCCTAATTGCTGACACATCCCAGAATTTGCGCCTGCAGCTGGTGCAAGACCCTCTGTAAGATAAATTCTCCTCAAACATCCAGGGAGTGGCACCTTCCCTTGCTCCAGTGACTTCTTCCCCCTCCAAGCTGGCAAGGGGACATGGGCAGGTGGCTTTTGCCTTTGGACCCCTTGGGGCACCCCGTGGTGGTCCTGGGTCCGTGCAGGTGGGTTTGCTGGTGCTGGTGGTACCTCTCAAGTTCTCACTCCCTTCTGTGTGTGGTCCAGAGGTGCCTGAGATGAATGTGCCCCAAAAAAGCTCAGCTCGACCTGTTCAGCTGATGCATCTTTTATAAAAGAGAGGAGTCCCTGCCAAGGTGATTTCATTGATAGACCAGAAGTTAAGTTCATAAATTACTGTGATTTTTTTTCCACCAGATCCTGCCATGATCCTAATGTTTACATTTTTTGGTAGCTATGCAAAGCAGTGACAAGGAAGAATAAATTTACCCCTTATTTTTAATTAGTTACAGCTCTTCAGCTGAGTCCACCCACTCTGTAACTTCAAGGATATCTCATGATACCTGGGGATGGATTTGGCTGAACAGTCACCAATTTACTGCCTTTGGAAATCAGTATATTTTCGAAAGAATGTGAACAATTTGTACAGTCTTGCAACAGTTGCTACAAAAGCAAAAGAAATACCAGAAACATTTGCCATGTGTATTTTAACTCCAACCACTCAATTCCACTGAGTTAAAATGTAACTCAGCCAAATATTTCCTGCATATTGTGTTTTCCCACTTCTCTGTTTAAAAGAAAATTAAAAAAAAATTAAAAAAGGGAAAAAGCCAAGAATCAGGCTTTAAACAACCATTTTCCTCTAAAAGGCAACCACACTGATTAAGCACAATAAGCTCTCATGGTTCTCCTCCCAGGTGTGAGAAGATGATTTTGGGGTGAGTAGGATGCTCTGGAGCCGATGGAAATGTTCTCTCTGATGTCACTGACACAATAAATGTTTACACACTGCAAGGAGTTCCCTTCCAAAGGCATGGATGCTCATGGAGTGAGTTGATCTCACACAATTCAAATTTTTCTTTTTTTTTTCAGCAGCCTCTCATAAGCTACACTCTGTATAAAGTTGTCAGGGAAGGAGACTTCCGTTTCAGTGCTTGTTTTGAGGATTTTTATAGACCTTGCTCAGCCTCCACGTGAGCTCTTTCCTGTCCCTTCACTTTCTCACCCTTCTCTCTTGACTAGGTGAAAATAAGCTGAGGGCACTTACGGGAACTCTGTAGCTCATTCTGTGGGTTTTACTTCCCAAGAACTGATGCTCAAAAAAAAAAACAACAAAAAAAAAAAAGAAAAGAAAAAAAAAATAAAGGCTGTTTTGCAAACTTCAGCTGAGTTTTGTACTTACCACTGGTACCTGGAAAAACTGCGTGGGATCAGTTCCTCCTGGGGTCATGGTTCAAGCAAAGGAACACAACTTTTATCATTCTTAAACAGATTTGTTGCTTGTTTTCACTCTGAATGGTGGTTATTTATTTAATTTTTTAATCTACCACGCTTCTATTAGATTTAGAAGTATTTTGAGGGTGGGAAGGTGTCCTAGGCAGTGGAAGATGGACAAGGCATGGGAATATCTGCTCCAGCTGCTGAGTGTCCAGGAGGGACAGTGGCTCTCCTGCCCATCACCTTAGCATGGGTTTGGTGTCTCCATCAGGAATAACATTCTCCATCTCCATGATAGCACCCACAATCACCTCAGCTCCCCACATTTTCCTGCCTTACTCACCCTCTGAACTCCCTTAGGTTCCCCAAAACGCTCCTGTTCCACACTGCAGCCCCAGCCTGGGAGGAAGGGTCACACTCTCAACACTTTCAATCCTGTGGTGGATCCAGGGGATCAGATAACTCTGTCTGAAAGTCTCATCTGGTGTAGGAGAAAGTGCCCTGGTTTTGGTTGAGGTGAACCTTGTGGGGTTCAGCTGCCAGGTGGGGTTAAACCACCAGGGAGGGTCAGTCAGGATGGGCCAGCCTAGAGAGCAACAGCTCAGAGCAGAGATCAGGGACAACTTGCAGTTTTCTGAAAGTCCAAGATGATCCATTTGGCCTCCACAAACCCACACATGGAATCCGAACCTTTTAGTTCAGACCTTCCAAAACCTCAATGTGCATCTCAAGAGGAGAAAGCAGGCCTTGCAGGGAGGAGCAGAGTGTTCCAGCTGCCTTCCCAGCTGGCTGGTGCTGGATCTGACCCAGGACCTGGGCTGCAGGGGCTGCTTTGCCTCACACTGTCAGAGGCACAGCAAGCCTGGCTCAGGTTCCTGTAATTCACCCCATTTCCTGTGACCAAAAAACATGTTTATTATTTTGACAAGAGGAAATATAATTTCGTGATGTTGCTCCTGGATTATCTCTTGTGCTGGTCCTGCTGCTCAGACTCACAAGTAGAAAAAGACTTTTCCTCCTTCTTGGGCAGACACAGAAAAATCTGTTTTAACAGACGTGCCACAGAAAGGCAGAATTGAGCCAAATCAAGAGGTTTGGTACAGCCCCACAGGGGTGTGAAAGATGGATCTGAAGGGCTCCTGGGGTTGGAGCATCTCACCCTAAAGGATGGAGATGTGGTGAGGTCTCCAAGCCACCTGCACTGGCACAGTGCCCGTCCCCAAGGCACAGCCCTGGGCAAATACATTTATTTTCCTTTAGAACATGAGCCATTCACCTTTTAGCAAAAGCAAATGTGTTTCTCTGCAGTGCTACCCCATCCTAACCAGGAGCAGATGTCTGGTGCCTCCTCTCCTGCTTGAAAGGGCCCTCCCATGCATGAGAACAAACATATTTGGAAAAAACTCCTGGGAGATTTAAAGCCTTTCTGCAGCTTCAGGTTCTGAGCTGCAGAATCTTGCAGTACCTCTTGCTTCCCTTAAATGAAATTACCAGCTCTCTGCCCAGAGAAAGAACAAAATATGCTGGAAATGCAGGATAACAACTCCACAGTTCAAAAACATGAAACCACTTCATCACACTTAAAAGGTTTTGGGGATGACTGGTGTGATTTAACCAAAAATGCTGGGTTTGTGGATTAGACAAAGGTTTAGCCCGAAAAGTAAGGGAGGCATTGACAATTATTTGCTGTGAAATAAATCAGAGCCTCCCAAAGTGCTGTCCCTGCAGAAAGCTCTGTGTGACAGCGAGAGGGACAATGAGCTGGGGCTCACCCAGCCCAGCTCAGCTCCCTGCACAAGGGTGAAGCTGCTTTGTGTGAACAAACCTCCTCCTTCCCCTGCTTTTCATACATCCTTCAGGTGCATCCTGTCAGATATTCTCAATGCTGAGTGCTTGAGAGATGCTGATCATCTGCATTTGGCCCCCTGCCCACAGGATACCAGGCTGCAGGAGAAGAGACCTTTATCTGGAGTCCTTAGATAAAGTCTCACAGTTATTAAAAAAGTTATTTTCAAAGTTCCTGTGTGTCTTCTGCCTTTGAAAGCAGAACGTTGCCAAGTGTGAAAGGCACGTTAGTGTTGGGGATGAGCCAGAGAAACAGAAATGCTAAACAAAAACATGCCCAAGTTGAAAGAAGAATGGAGAGGTTGATCTGTGTGTGTTGAAGGATGAGGTTTGTCAGTCCTGAAGCTTTTCATGGCCAGGAATGTTGTGATCTTCTACAAAAGCTCTCCAAAAAGCCAATGAGGAGAGGAAGGGCTCAGCTTGGTTATAAACCCTCTCTTTGGTCTGACATCCACTGATCTCTCCTTCCCCAGAAGCACAGCTGGAAACAAACACCTAAAAATAGGGCTCAGGGATGGCTGGATACGCTGCTGCAGACACAGAAATAGGATGTCCCAGGCAGGATGTCCTGATAAAACAGCCCCTTCACTTTGGGATTAACCTCTGCCCTCTGCAGAGGGACAGGGCACAGTGCCAGCCTCCCTTCTGTGGTCTCTGAATGCTCCACAAACACACAAGCACTGCTCCTTCTTCCCAGGATCAGCATCAGCTGCTGGAAGAGATGCACAGGAGGAAAACTGGGAATGACAAACAGCTCTTGCATCTCCCTAAAAAAAAAAAAATCTCCTTTGAGATGAAAACCATGGGGATTTAGGTCACCCAGAGAAGCAGGGGATGCTCCATCCCTTTAAATGTCCAAGGCTGGACAGGGCTTGGAACAACCTGGGATGGTGGGAGGTGTCCCTGCCCATGGCTGGGGTGCTGGAATCAGAGGGTCTTTAAGGTCCCCAGTCCAAATCACTCCCAGATTCCCTGATTTCTCGTCACGAGGAGACCTGGCAGCTGAGTGGGTGGCAGAGCTCCTGATTCCGGCCCCTGATCTGGTAACTAAAGTTTGTAAGATCTTCCTCCTTTCATTTCTCTTCCACAGTTCTGTTCCCATTAATTTTGTGAGGTTGCAGAACCATTTACCAAAAAAAGCATAAGAATATTTCTATTTTTACATTACCTCCAGGAAGGGAAAGTTGCCAACAGCCAAATTACCTGTACAAGCCTTGGGCCATGAGCTGTGACCCTGGATATCAGGTAAAACTGCTCAGCTGGAAAAGAGGCAGCTCAGAAGTCACACCATGAAGTTCCACCACTTCTTCAGCCATGCAGAAAGGAGGTCATGCTCAACAGGCAGGAAAACAGCTAAAAACTCTCTATATGTGCATATATATGGGAAGGGAACTAAAGGAGGAAGGGAGTTAAAGGAACTAAAGAAAAGATTGGGAATTATGCACATTATGGGTTTTTTAAACAACAGTATTTTGGGAAAATCTCCACCTTAAACCACCACGTCATTTCAGGAATAAAGTCCAAACCCTCCAGCTTTAGCCTTGATAGTCTGAGGCTAACCGAGCTTCCAAGAAAATGAGGGAAAATTACTCCCTTCCAGTAACTTACACTGGCAGAGCGCTCGGTTTTCCTTCAGCGAGCACTTATTGGGAGGTTGCTCCTGTATTTTACAGCTCTTCCCAGGCAAAGTGAGCGTGGAGAGGAGCAGGAGCAGCCGGAGGGAAGGGCAGCATCCCCTCCCACCACTCCGTGCCCAGGGAGGACAGAAATCCGTGGTGTCCATCCCAAGGCACCAAAGGACGTCATCGCCTTTCCAGCGGCTTTAAACGTCATTAACTGGTCACGTTTGGTGTGGAGAAGAGAAACAAAATACAGGATTTCCTGTTCTGCAGCCACCGGACCGGGCTGCAGATGCCGGCAGGATCCCAGCGCTCCGAAAACATGTGGAAGTCAAAGCAGGAGGCGCAGGGATCGCTGAGAAAAGCAGCGGGAAATAAAAGCAGGACGCTGGCTGCTGCTGCTGCTGCCTAGCACGGCTATGACCCCCCCCGGGCATGGCAAGCACAGGAAGGTGAGTGGCGTTTCTGCTCTTTTCTCCAGGAGGCCGAAACTGGCGCAGTTTTAGCAACTTTATCTCTTCTTTGCAATTCTTCAAGAGATGGTATCGGGCAGGAGCTGGCGCAACATCCTCAGCCGCTTCTCTTGTGGTCACAAATTTGTCTCCGAGGGTGGGTGAAGCCAGTCGGTGCCTGTGGTGTGAGGGAGGACGTGGGGAGAGGCTGTTTTAGCCAAAAAACTCAACTTTGTCCTTACTGACAGAGGCTGCCATAAGCGGCCAGCTTTATTTACGCATTTCCTATTAGTGCCTAGATTAAACAAACAAAATTATTGCTTACAACCCCAGTGCCAGAAAACTCCACTACTTAAACCAAGATCTCGTTTCAAGCCATAAGTGGATCTATTTTTTTTTTTTTTTCTAAGCCTGGTCTTCCCTCCAGCATCCCAGCGCTGAAGGGCGGGAGCTGTGTCCCCATCCCCCGGCTCGGAGGGTTCTCCCCAGCCATGCCTGGAGTTCAGCTTTAGCCTGGGTTGCCCAAGCACCCATGGAAAAGATGAGGGCGAGTTTGCCGATGGATCGGGAGCAGCAAATGCAGGAACACTCCGGTGGTGTGGGGCTGGGTGGGGCACGGGCTGATTCACAGGAGCCGGGTGGTTTCCAGCGCTGACAGCAACATTCGCCTCCAGGAACACTCCAAAAATCAACCCCGGGTGCTCCAAGAGCTGCCTTGGCCTCCTAATTAATTGCAGAATTATTTGATGTTTAATGAATGGCGGGGCTGCATCCATAGTCGGTGCTCTGACTCCTCGGGCACTGATATTGGGCTCCCTTCTGGAATTTCAGCTGATTAAAACTCAGCTTTGCAAAAAAAAAAAACAACAAAACAAAACCAAAATAACACTCCCTGCTCCTGCCTTTGTGGATGAAATGGGAAAATAATCAAAGAATGGCAGGAATATTTTATAGATTTATAACGGCACTGAACAAAACTGCAGAGCCCACAGAAGCCTCTCTGTCCTGATACACACCAGCAAAGCAGGGGGAAGCTGGAGGGACATGGGGCAAAGGGAAAACTGGAAAACAATAACAAATTCACAACTTCCCAGGAATTGTTGTAGTGAACAAGCCCGGCCTGACCCAGCCCAGGGTGGGGATCTCTGCTGCTTTCCTGCCAGTGCCCTCCAAAGTGCTGCCACCCAAAGCCGTGTCAGGACCAGGAGTGGCACCCAGGAACAGGCACTGCTGTGCTCCCAGGGAAATTCAAAACCATGGAAAAAACAGCAGGGAGGCTCCCCATGGAAGCGGTGTAGGATTTGGGGACCTTCTGTGACCCTTTCCATGAGCCCACACCAGGTGCCACCTCTGTCACTGGACGGCTGTGACAGGAGAGGGGGACAGCTGCATTCCCCACGCTCCCTGGCAGTTTCCCCTCTCTATTTTCTGCAGGGATGTGAAGACAAGTCCTGCCACCCCTTTCCCTGGGTTAAACAGGCTGAGTGCAAAGGGCACAAGTCCCTCATGGATTTTTTGGGCAGGTGAGGAGCACAGGGATCCTGCAGGGACCAAGGAGCTGTCTCCCAGTATTCCCTCAGCATAGATGTTACCTCTCCCCTGCCTTTCCCAACTCGGTGGAGCAATCCCAGACCTCTGGCACAGTCGGCAGCTGAGAGGTGCCCTCACTCAGCAGCCCCAGTTCCACTGGAAAAACAAGGAAAAGCAAGAATCAGATTGGGAAAGGCTCAGCTTGGAAAGCAGGGTGTGAGCACAGACCCTGCTCACATCAGAGGTGAGGGTGGGGGGCAGCCAGCCAAGAGTCTGGGGCTGTATTTTAGATATTTATCTGCACAGAAAAATAGAAAATATCTAAAATTATTATTTCTTCCTGAACCTGAAAACGTGGTAATGCCAACAGAGAGCTGCCCGGGTGAGGAGGAGCAGGATGGAGGAGACTTCATGGGATGGATGGATTCACTCCTGGAAATCCATCCCTGTGACAAACACCAGGCTCTGGGAAACAGCACTATGGCTGATTCTTAATTAATGACTGCTGATGAGGGGCTGGGTGACAGTGATAGGAGGTGCTGAGGGCTCTGCCAGCCCCAGCTCCAGGCAGGAAAGGGCAGGGCAGGCTGCCCACCTCTCCATTTCCACAGGCTCCATTTCCAAGGGGAAAATCCCACTGTTTGTTACAGACAATGCTGCAGCCCCTAGGTTTGTTTCCTGCTGCTGCCCAATCCCCTCTTCCCAAAACAACAGATTCCTTCCCATGGGATCTGCTCATGAATGACAAAATCCATCACCTCTCCAGAGAGCAGCAGGAGCACCTGAACTCCCCATGACCCGCTAATAAACCCCCTCAGCACTGGGTGAGCTGGGATGGGTAAATGGAGGAGAAGAATTTCTACTCTAACTAGAAGGGAGTTGCATTTATCTCCCTGCATGTCCTGAGCAGTTGCTGAAGGATAATTCTGCTGCTGAGGGATAATTCCTGCTGCTCCAGCACGATGCCTGCACAATGTGCCGGGAGTGCCGGAATTGAGTTAGCAGGACCAGCAGAGCAACTGGCGTGTGTTTGGCCAGTTATTAACTTATAAATCCAGCCTTAACTCTGGAGCCAGGGCTGATGGATCTGTCTGCAGCTCTCCCCTGGCCTCTGCTGCCTGGGGATGTTAATTATTGCCTTTGCTGCCGATTCACATCAGATCCCTGCACGGATCTGCAAAGACAGCGTCTAAATCCATTTCAAATCCCTATTTATTTACAGTACAGCTGCAATTGCCTGTGTATGTAGAGCACCAATTTGACAGAGTGTGATGGAAAACTTGATGAAATAAAAGTGGTCCTGGAAAACCCAGGGAGCTGCAGAAGCTGTCTGGCAATCGAGAGATGGATGTTACAGAGCTCAGGGCATTCACTCTAACTGGGGCATCTCACGAGATCCTGCAGAGCATCTCTGCAAGGAGAGGGTGGAGGATGTCTGGAATTGCTCCCTGGGAGTGGGGTCACCCTTCCCACCACACACATTGACTTAGACACACAGCTGACCCTTCTGCCCTAAAGCACACGTACTCTGTGGAGAGATTTTGCCTTTAAAGCATCTTTTTACCCATTCCAGCATCCCTCCCCCTGCCGTGACCGCCCCATGAGTGAGGAGACCCGGCCAGGATGGAGAGCAACGTGTCCTCTGGGAACTGTTCTGACCCCCAGATGTCCTTCCAGTCCACCCTCTACGCCACCACCTACACCCTCATCTTCATCCCGGGGCTCCTGGCCAACAGCGCTGCCCTGTGGGTCCTGTGCAGGTTCCTCAGCAGGAAGAGCAAAGCCGTCATCTTCATGATCAACCTGGCCGTGGCCGACCTGGCCCACGTCCTCTCGCTGCCCCTGAGGACCTACTACTACATCAACCACACCTGGCCCTTCGGGAGCTTCCTGTGCCAGGTGTGCTTCTACCTGAAGTACCTCAACATGTACGCCAGCATCTGCTTCCTGACCTGCATCAGCATCCAGCGGTACCTGTTCCTGCTGCACCCCTTCCGAGCCAAGGGCTGGAAGCGCCGCTACGACGTGGCCATCAGTGCCCTGGTCTGGCTCGTGGTGGGCGCTGCCTGCCTGCCTCTCATCATCGTCAGGAGCCCAGCCCTGTCCAACTCCATCAACAGCTGCTTCTCGGACCTGGGTGTGAAGCAGCTCAGCCCTGGGGCTGCCATCGCGCTGGTGACGGTGGCCGAGCTCTTTGGGTTCGTCATCCCCTTCGGCACCATCGCCTGGTGCACGTGGAGGATGTGGCACTCGCTGCGGGACGGCCCCACGGCGCTGCAGGACGCCGGCGAGAAGAGGAAGGCGCTGAGGATGGTCCTCATGTGCGCCGCCGTCTTCTTCATCTGCTTCACCCCCTACCACATCAACTTCCCCTTCTTCATGATGGTGATCGAGAACGTCATCGGGGACTGCGCCGTGCACCGCAGCACGCTGCGCTTCCACCCCATCTCGCTGTGCCTGGCCAGCCTCAACTGCTGCCTGGACCCCGTGCTCTATTACTTCATGACGGCCGAGTTCCAGGCGCAGCTGCTGCGCCACGGCTGCGTGGCGCTGAGAGCGCGGCTCCCGCCCCGCCGCGGCAGCGCCTCGGCCGCCGACACGGCCCACGACATCCGTGTCAGGAGGAGGCATCTCCCTCGCCTCAAGTTCTGGTCTCTCCCCAAGTTCTTCGGCCAAATAAACAGCATGGAGATCCCCGCCGTGCCGCCCGACGAGCTGCTGCTGGAGTCCATCTCCTGAGCATCAGCCAGCCCTGTCCGTGCAGGGGCTGCTCAGAGCTGCAGCGAGGACTGCTCTGCTCGGCAAATCCCTCTGGAATTGTCCTTGCGTGCTGCAGATGCCAGCACCTGGCCCATAAGGACGTTGTGATGCCGAAAGATTTGCTGGTTGTGTTGTTGCTGCTGGGGACTTGTCTTCCATCCCCTCAAAAGTCATTGTTGATGCCAAAGTTTCCCCTGTGCTGAACTGCAGTGGGTTCAGGTTCCTCATTTCAGGTGTTTCAGTGCTTCTGCATATTTGTCATTCTTGGGAATCCTTCTGAACCCCGAGCTATGAGTGAGCAGCTCAGCCTTGGCACAGCTCTGGGGATTTCATCCCTGCTGCTCACACAGGGCTCTGCATTAGGACACTTCATTATCTCCATTAAAACTGAAACTTCTCCACTACAAAAATGCATCACCTGGGTCCAATCCAGCCTAATCTGGACTGCAAGGTATAACCAAGCAAAGAGTATTAACCTCTATCACATCAGTGTTACAAGGGAGGGTTCAAACAAACTGGGCTCAGCTCACCTGCTGGAAAAGGCACCCAGGGCTGAGCCAAGGGCTCCTGGGAGCTGCAGCTGCTTGACTGATCGTGGGGAATCAATATTTGAATGACAAATTCTGATAGCTATGCCACAAAGAGGGGGATGTGTCACCTCCCAGGGCACGTGAACTCACAGAGCTCTGGTGTGAGCCACAAAAGCAGGGACTTGTCGTTGGTGTCTCTTGCGTTGTTATAGGGAGTCTTGTGTTACTTGTTGTGTTGCTGACGCGTGTGGTTGCACATGAAGATGTTATCCAAACCTTCAGTTTTGCTTTGAACACCAAAAACCATCCCAACCCCCACTGGGTACTGAGAAAATTTAAGAACTGACTCCAGTACACCCTGAAAGCTTCAAACTCTGAGGAAATAAAATTATCCCAATTTGAGCTTCAGGAGTATTATTTTAGATGCTTGGAAATATTCTCATTATGCCCCACATCTGCTTTCAGAGCAGTGACACAATTTGGAAGAGACTCCCCAATCTGGAGTTCAGAGAAGCCTCAAAGAGTGGCCAGTGCAGGGGTTCTGAGGTCTCCTCCTTCCCAAAAACCCTCAGGGAATTTTCTAAGTGAACGTAGACAGAAAGGGGTTGATCAAAAACAGCTTTTCCCATGATTGGATGCACATTCCCACCCCGTGCAGCGTTTCTGGGAAGCACAGAATGGGTGCTGAGGCTGGATGGGGGAGAACAGATGGGAGATCCAGACAAACTGGAGGAATTTGCTTTGGTACTTAAAGTGTGCCAGAGACAGGCAGAAAACCTGAGAGCAGGCAGAAAAACCACTGCCCTGGGGCTCATTCTGTCCCAAATCTCCTCCTCCTCTCACAAAAAATATAAATAACAAAAGGCCACGTTTTCCTTGTTTGCTCGCAGGGGGAAAAAAAGAGCTTTCAGGGCTGGAAAAACGCTGTTTCAGATGGCCCAAACCCAGCAGAGTGTGGAGGCAAAACAGGAAACCCAAAAATCCTCATTGATGCTGGGACTGGCTCTGGGCAGCTCCTTCAGACAGGACAAGCCACACCAGCAGGATCTTCACCAGGACTGTGCCTTTTCCAGGGTGTTTTGGGAGTGGCACAACCCCAAGGAGCTGGGCTGGACATCCAGGTGAATGACCACAGAGAGGTCATTCATCCACCCCCTCTGAGCAACAGCAAATCCTGGACTGTGGCTCCAATTTTACAGCCAGCACCAGGTCCAGGTTTCCCAGGAGCTCCAGTTCCCACTGGGACTTTGCCAGTTTGTTTTCAGATTGCTTTTCTGACATTTCTGCAACACAGCTTGCCCCTTCCAAACAGGGAACAGGAAAGAGCAAACCCAGAACTCTCACTGATGTCACGTGGAAACTCTACAGCAAACCCTCCCTACAGCAGAAAAGTCCCTTGCTGGGTTGGACACCCCGGATAGCAAAGATTCTGCTGGGTTTTCTGTAAATCAACCCCTGAAGAAACATCCTTTGCCAGTACAAACTGGTGCTTCCTGCTCTTCCAATGCCTACCAGCCTCCTGTTTTATCAGTAGGATCATCATGGAATGGTTTGGGTTGGGAGGGACCTTAAAGCTCATCCCACCCCTGCATGGGCAGGGACACCTTCCTCTATCCCAGGTTGTTTCAAGCCCTGTCCAACCTGGCCTTGGACACTGCCAGGGATCCAGGGGCAGCCACAGCTTCTCTGGGCACCCTGTGCCAGGGTCTGCCCACCCTCGCAGGGAACAATTTTTTCCCAAGATCCCATCTAAACCTACACTTACATATCCCTAAAATTATGTGTTACTTGGGAGTATCCAAGCTGTCCCTTGCATGACACTTTTTAGGGCCCCACAGGGAGGGAGGGGAGCTGCTTTTCTCCTTGCTAAAAATACCTTTATCCTCCCTCCATGACCACACGCTCCCAGTCCAGCCCCAAAGTGACTTTGCCTCTGGAAAACCACTCAGCCTCTGTGGAGCCCTCACAATCGAGCCTCTCCTGATTTTTGGCACCACTGCTGGCAAGGGGCAGCTTCTCCACCCACCCACCTCGTGCTGGAGAGGGGAAGTGCTGTCCCTGGCAAAGGAACAAACACCAACAACTCCAACCCTGAGCACCACTCCAACACACTGGAAACAAATTTTGCTGCTTCAAACCCAGCCGAGCCAGGGAGTGGTTTTCCAAGCCAGGGAGCCTTTTTCCAGACAGCCATGATTTCATCAGACCTCAATCCAATTTTTGATTCATGTGCTCAGCCAGCAACACCCTGCAAAGCTCAAGTTTGGGGTGTGGTGGGACAGCACCGTGTGACAGCCCCAGGTGTGTCCATCACCCCTCCCATGCTCCAGGGTCCTGTTCAGGGCACAGGGGAGAGGATTTGGGAATTCTGCATGGATGCCATGGCAGTGTTCAGCCCTGGGAGGGTGCTCAGCATTCCAAGGATCAGCCAAAGCCTCATCCCTGCGCAGCCAGCACATCCTTCCCCACAGACACTGCCACGGCATCACTCCTTTTGCAGGGATTTTTTTGGTTTTTAAAGAGAATTCCCTGCTGCAGGCACCCAGGGCAGGGAAGTCCAGCAGTTCTTAGCCCTCAGGCTGGTATCAGCTGCATCCCTGGCTCCACGTGAGCCCTGCTGATGCTGGGAGCTGCATCCATGGACCTGTGTCTGCTCCCCCTTTCCAGACATGCTCCTTTCCCCTGGGACAGCCCCAGCCGTGTGCAGAGCAGACACACAACCTCTTCCCAGCAATTATTCCTATTAAAGACAGGCAGTGCAGATCAGAAAGACCTCAGCTGCTTCTCTCTGAGGAGCTCCTACAAGGTCATGAAGGACAAGCTTAGATAAACTGAGAACTTCCAATTCTAATAAGATACAAATGAAAATTTTAAAAAATCAATACAAGAGAAAAATACAATTTTAAAATTTAATTTTATGCTGTAAAATAATTGCTTTGTGATTTGGTGCCCAACTCCAAGATATCCTGATTTTTGGTGGCCTCAACTACAGCAGGATTGGAAGGTCCAGCCAGGGTTTTCCCTGGGGACAGCAGAACTCACAGCCTGGCACTTGTCCGCTGGTAAAGGCACCCTCAATTCCCACCCCACATCCCAGGAATGCTCCTGGAGTGATGGGAAATGGGATGGATGCCAGTGGCAATGCACACAGAGCATGGTGCCAACCAAACAGGATTTGGGGGTGCTCTGCAAGGTGGTTTTGAAACAAAACCTCCCTCAGTACCCTACATCCACTCCCTGCCCCGAGCTCAGGCTCTGCCTTCCCATAACCTGGCTGACTGCTGTGAAAATGTGAAAAACAGAGAATCCACCACGTGCTGCAGTGGGAAAAGCAAAGAAGCCCATCCCAAGCCCAGCTGCTGCACAGCCACTGGGGATTGGTGATTCCTGGCACTGGCCTCAGTTTTATTGTCCATTAAAGTCACCTCCAAACCATCCCTCAATCCTCGTGGGAGGCAGGGAGGTGCCAGAACCATACAGGGAAATGCTGGGGGAGCAGGGGCAGAGCCTGGGGACCCCTGGCTGGGGTCACATCACACGATTTTGGGGAGAGGAAATAAATGAGAGCATGGCAGAGGTCGCTGGTGGGAGATGCTGGGGAAGTTTCACATCCCAGATCCTGCTGAAATTAGGGAAACATCCCAGGACTGATGTGAGCAGAGGCAGCGTCCTGTGCTGAGGGCTCAGTGAGAGCAGAGCACCAAGGAGCCCCTGTCAGCACCAAACCCCAACCCCACTGCTGCCAGCCCAAAACCCAGCCCTGCACCACAGGGACCACTGCAGAGAAGATCCCACAGTGCTGGGAGCTCTGGCTCCCACATTAATTAAAGAACATCAAGCCATCAGCAGCTTCAGAATAAAGCTGGAAGCTTTAACCAGCAGGAGCATCAGCCTGGAGCAGGCACACAGCTGCATTTTTGGGAGATGTGGTCCACAGAGCCTTAGAGAGGGGCTGGGCCAGTGGGTCACCAGTGGGTGACAAACCCTGTGCCCTGCAAGGCTTTAAGAGCCATTAATCTCCTGTAAATCACCATAAAAAGGAGTGTGGAGAGCTGCAAACCCTGAGCTGGAGTTGTGATATGAGAAAATCGATGCTTTAAAGGAGCAGGTGTAATAAAATATTTATATGTATGCTGTTCTCCTGGGAAGATGTGTAAGAAAAATGAATAAATGCAAATTACAAAGTTGCAAATCTCTGCAGAACTTTTCTGGAAATGGTTAGTAAAGTCACTTTTTTCAAATTAACCAACGGAATCGTTGCTTCCTCAGCAAGAAATCTTGTTGATGTTCCTTGAGCTGGGGTCCTCCGCTGGATAAGCAGGGAAATGCTGCTTTTCAAACTCAAAGCGCAGCCAGCTCTGCCCTCTGCCGATGGCCGGGGCCCGCGATGGGCAGGAGCGTGGCCGCAGGTGACACCACTTGATGGCACGTCTGGAACCCTTGGCTCTCACCCTGGTTTGGTCCATGAGATCTGTGGGAATCCCCTGAACGAGATAAGAATGACTGCGGAGAACTCGCTGCTTTTGGAGAGCCCAAATGTGCCCACGACCAGCTCCGGGGGGGACCCTGAAGCCCCCAAATCACTTGGGAGCAGGGATTGCAAAAATCCAGGGGGGTTTTGCAGGCGGTGCAAAAACCCAGGTGAGAGAGGAGGAGAAGAATTGATGGATCCTCTCATTGCCTCCGCACCTGTCCCAGAGGGGCTGTGCCAGCGGGTCCCTGTCCCCAGGAGCTGAGAGGTCCCAACCCCACCCCGGCAGCAGGAACAGCTCCTGGGGTGACACCAAGGCGACAGCGACAAAACACCCCGAGACAGCGACAGCATCGGAACACCCCGAGACCACCAGCACCCTCAGGAACACCTCGCAAAGCACGAAGAGGGAAGGGAAGCGGGCGATCCCAGGCGGGAGGCAGGGCAGGGACCGCCGAGCGCTGCGGGTCCGTCCCGCTCCGCAGGGCGCAGCCGCTCCCCGGCACTTGCGCTTTTGCTTCGCTCAGCGAGGGAGGGACGAGCCCTGGGGACCTCTGCACACACACCGGGACAGCCTCCGGGACAGCCAAGGTAGGGCTGGCATTCCTCCGTCCCGGTTACCTGCGGGTCGGGCTGGGCGGGTTCCGCTGGGTTCTTTTGGGTTTTTGGGAGGTTGATTTGGTGCGGCTCAGCCCGGAGTGGGAAAAGGGGATGGGACAGCCTAGGGACAGCCAGGGGGTCCTGCTGTCACCACGGACTTGGAAACTCCCAGAGGAATTAGGTGGAAGGGAGGAGATGCAGAGTACGCCCAGCTATAGTTTAGGAGGTAATAATTGATTTATTGAAGAGCTCCTGTGTGTGCCCATGGGGTGCTCTGAGCATCCGAGTGAGAGGAGGGGGAGGCTGAAGCTAAAACACCCAGCATTGAAGTTTCAAGCCGTGTTTTCTGCTGTCATTGAGTGAGCAGCTGAATTTAAGGATTAACCCCAACTCCAGGGAATCTCAGCCTCTGCAAACCCAGCCCTAGCTGGGATGGGACCCATCTGTAAGGGGCCTTGGAGGCCACACAGCCTCACCCCCCACAAAGGGATAACCGACCCAATTCCCACAGCTCCACGTTTTCCTTGGGTTTGTCTCCCTCTGCTTGTCCCATGAATTTTCCCAGGTGTTCCTCACAAGTGGCACCACACTGATTTTCCATGGGCCAGTATCCATTTGACTGCAAGAGCCAGGGAGGAGGAGGACAGGGTTACCACAGCACAAGGACATGGCCGTGCATCCCTGGGGGCCGTGGCTGATAATCTGGAGGGATAACTCACAACTTTGGTGCCAGAAACATCTCCCAGGGACATCAGGGTGTGCCAGGAAGGGAGAAGGAGGGTGAGGGATTAGGATGACACACAGCACTGCTGCTCCGGGTTATTTTCCCTTCTTAACCAGGATAAATATTAACAAAGGAGGACAAGAGCTTTTGCAAAGGATTAAAAGGCAAAATCAGAGTATTTCACATGGCATTAAGCCAGAGCGTTTATTTTTTTCTCTTCATATTCTTGAAATTTAGTTATCACAGCAAGGGGCAACATTGCTCTGATGGAGAAAGAGATAAATCCCAAATATCTACCAGGGAACTACTTCAAGGCAGAGAAGCCTTTTCTTATGTCATTTGTTAAAAGAACAAAAACCCAACCTGATACTACATTAATTTTTAGGTTTTAACACTTCTATTTTCAGCTAATAGCTCATAAATTCTACTTCCTGCCAAAGCAGGACAGCAGCATTTCAGGTGAGCCAAAGTGGGCACTGGGAGAAGCCCAGGCCACCCCTGGGCCAGCTCTCCCCTCCCCACAGGGCCCCCTTGGAGGGACAGAATCACCCTCACCCTGCCTTCACTCGCACAGGAAACTGAATTTCCATTTGATGTTTCCCCTGAGTATGTTCTGCTTTTATTTTAGACTGTGGAGAAGAAGGAAAAACACAAGAGAGGTGCCAGGCACAGCCCAGCCCAGCTCCCCCAGGAGGGTAAGTGAGCAGGGGACACCAGCGGGGTGCTGCTGTGGACCCCTGGCACAGGTTTTATGTGTTCTTAAAACACATCCCCACACTGAGCTCGAGGGGACTGAGCACCCCCAGCTCACCTGGGCCAGCAGCAAGAGCAGGAGGTGTAGGATCCATCCATCACCTGGCTCCAGGGAGGAGCAGGAGCCATTGGCAGCTCTGAGAGGCTCCAGCACGAGGCAGCAGCAGGGACAGTACCCAAAAACTGAGCCCAGCCAGGAGCTGCTCTCAAATTCTCTTCCCCCCACCCAGCTGGGTTTAGGAGCTGTCACCAGGATTTGGACACCTCTAAGCAGCCTCAGGTGAGGAGGCTGAGCTGTGCTGAGGGGGGAGCAGCTCCTTACCCTGCTCACAGGTGGGCTCTGCCCCCAGCCCCTGCAGGTGTTCCCATGGGGCACTGGATACCTGGCTGTCCTCCAGCACATGGAAAATGCTTTACCCAGGATGTACCCAGCTCTAACTAGCTGATTATAGGCTGTCTGCAACTCTTAGCTGCTGCTCTGACTCTCTAGGCACAAATCTTTATCCAGTGCCCCAACGAGGCTGATTTGGGGGGTACCCATGGAAAAATCAGGGAGAAAAGCTGTTCAGGGGGAGAGGGAGGCTGTGCCCGTGGAGAGCCTCTCACCCACCCCCTTACAGTGAGGGGGAAGCAAGCACAGAGCATGCAAACCCAAATTTCCTCTTTCTGGAGATTTTTTTAGCATGCTGCTGGTTTTTTACACAGCACATGGGGCTGAACTCTGTGATGTTGCTGCTTGGGATTTCCAAAGCGCTGTTTCTCACATTGCTGAGTTTTTACAGCCCCTCTCCAGCTTTGGGGGTGTCTCTGGGTGCTCTGGCTGAGCCCTCTCACTGCTCCCCACCTTCAGCTGGAGCTCAGGGACCCCTCGTGCCACGGGGAGAGGCAGAAAATGCCCCAAGAGCCGCCCTGCCCCAGGGCCAGGCTGGAGGGAGCAGGGAATGGAGCTCCAGGAAAGCTGCTGTGTGATGGAGATGGGGAAGGGCAGGAGCTGGGGGCAGCAGGAAAAATAAGATGTGCATGTGTGGAAGGACTGGAGGTGCACTTTGTCCTTCCCTCTCTGTGTCCCATGGCCCAGAGATGGAGTTAAGGTGGGTTTTCCCACCTGGGAATGCAGTCAGAGGAAAAGGAGCATGATTGAGTCTCCCTGAGTGGGTGACAGGAGCCCCTGCCAGCAGGAGAGGAGAGATAAGCGAGTTTAAATGGATAAGAAAAATGGTTAAAATAAAAATATTATTAACTGTCATTTCTGAAGCATAACAGGATCACTTCACAAGCCATTTTACTCCACTGCTTGAGTTAGCTGCTCTCTCTTTAGAAGAAAGGAAGACATTTCAGTCTCCTTAGTGAGAGAAAATACTAAAATATACAAGTTTCCTTTTGTGGCAGATTTTCTGTTTCCACTCAAAACTACTTCAAAGTTTCGGTTCCATCACACCAGCAAGTGTTGAACATCATTAATAAGTGCCCATATTTTGTATGTAAGCACTGGAAACAAACCAGGAGGGACTGCAGCAGATGTCATTTTACCTTTAAAATTTAATTAAAAAAACAATCAAAAATTAAAACATTTTAAATTAAGTAAATGTGCCTTTGGCACCTGGGTCGATCCCTATAAACTTCTCCCACTTAGACCTGCAGGATAATTCTTCATGTGGAAGCCAAAGGCAAACCTGAGAGGGTTTGGGCAGAAATCCGAATTTCCTCTAGATTTATCAGATCTGGCTGAGGTTTTTGTGTCTGACACATTCAGATAAAATCACTTCTTTGGCCTGAAATTTAGAATAAAATCCACCTCCAGCCTCCTTAGTACCAGTTCTGGTATTACCAACAGCCCAAGATGTGCACAGTGGGTAAGGACAGGCTTAGAGAAGGCAGCTGTGAGAAAGTCAAGTTGGGACCAAATGCAGGTAGTTCTGCAAAGGATGGTTTATGTCCTATTTTTAAAAGTGAAATTAAAAAGTTGACCCTGGTTTGGTGGAAGCCACTGATCTGGCACTTCCACCCCATGACACAGCAGCAGTGGCTGCACTAGGGGAAAGGTTTGTGTGCACATGGGTCACAGGAGGAGCAGATTTCCTTCTGTCACCTGCAGCTGGGGACGGTGGGAATGTTCTGAGGGCTCTCCTGGGGAGCCAGGGGAGTGTTGCCCTCAGGAGTTTTTGGGAGGTGAGAGTACCCCCAGGGAGGGAGGCAGGTCTGGAGCATCTCAGGACTGACCACGTGCTGGGACACAGGAAGAGCAACACCCCCAGGTTTGTAGCAGAAAATGAATATAATTTCTATTTATTCCTTGGTGGTTCTGCACCTCCACTGGACAGGGCGTGGTGCCTGCTGGGGAGCAGAAGAGCTGATCACCAGCAAAGCCACTCAGGTTTCTGCTGGAGAGATGCTCCAGCTCCTTCCAGCTCTCCTGTAACTCCTGCTCTGTTCTTCCCGTCTCCCAACAATTCTCCAACTGCACTTTGTGTCTTCCAGCTGCGGGGCCACATCAGCTGTTGAACCCCTGTGTTGAGAGAAGAGGCTGAAATGCCACCCAAAAGGTGACAGGGACACAGCTCTGGTGAGGAACTGTCCCCTTGGGCACACAGCAATGCTTTTCCAGGTGTGGATCCCTCCTGGCCATCCTGCAGGTGACCCCAGCGAGCTCTGACCAAGACCATGAGCAGGGCAGGAAGGCAGGACTGGAATTAACCCTCTGCATGCCAAAACCCCCCATGATGAGCTGGTGACTGGAGCCTCCCACTGGGATTCCAGGGCTGGACGGGTCCCTTTGGATGCTGAGGCCACCCTGGCTGCAGGACAGGCAGGATGGATGAGTTATGATGCCGGGGCTGAGCACAGAACTGGAGCACAACCATGAACAACAACTCCTACTGCAATGAGACAGACCTCAAACCCTACTATGCTGTCACCTACACGGTGATCCTGATCCCTGGGCTCATTGGGAACACCCTGGCCTTGTGGGTCTTCTATGGCTACATGAGAGAGACTAAAAGGGCCGTGATATTTATGATCAATTTAGCCATTGCTGACTTGTCACAGGTGCTGTCCTTGCCCCTGAGGATTTTTTACTACCTGACAGGCACGTGGGAGTTTGGAGGAGGTCTCTGCATGCTCTGCTTCTACCTGAAGTATGTCAATATGTATGCCAGCATCTACTTCTTGGTGTGCATCAGCGTGAGGAGGTACCTGTTCCTCATGCACCCCTTCAGATTCAGTGACTGCAGGCGTGTCTGTGATGTCTACATCAGCATCGTGGGCTGGGTTGTGGTCTGTGTGGGCTGCCTGCCTTTCCCACTCCTCAGGATGCAGCACCAGCAGGAAAAAAACACCTGTTTTGTGGATCTTCCCATCAAGAAACTCGACCTGCCCACCTCCATCACGCTGATGACCATAGGGGAGCTGGTGGGGTTTGTGACCCCCCTGCTCATCATCCTGTACTGCTCCTGGAAGACAATCTTATCACTAAAAGAGAGGCACTCTGCTTCCAGGGACCTGGGCGAGAAGAAGAAAGCTTTGAAGATGATCCTCACCTGCGCCCTGGTGTTCCTGATCTGCTTTGCACCTTACCACATCAGCTTCCCCCTGGATTTCTTTGTGAAGACCGGGCAGATCCGCGAGGGCTGCGTGCACATCTCGGTGTTCCACGCCGTGGCTCTGTGCCTGGCCAGCCTCAACTCCTGCGTGGATCCCATCATCTACTACTTCACCACGGACGAGTTCAGGAGACGCCTCTCCAGGCAGGATCTGCAGGACAGCATCCAGCTGCAGCACCCCAGCTATGGCAGGAAGCACTCCAGGGACGTGCTTGGGGAGGACACCACGGAATCCTAGAGCTGCCCTTCCCAAACCGCTGCCAGCACTTCCAATATTCATGAAATTTTGGCTTTTGCCACAGTTTTTTTCCTCAGGATGCTGAGAGCAACAACTCAAAGTTCTGCTTTTGGTGAGGGTTGGAATAAACAATCCTCACCCCCCCCAGAAAAAAACAACAAAACAAAACAAAAAACCAAACCTGACCAAAAATGTGTTGGTTTAATACTTCAGGTGCAGATTTTCACTGAATATAAATAGGAGCATTTCCATTCCTCACTGGGCAGCAGCAGGTCATGGACCCATGGAAGAGGTGACACCACTGTCACCCGTGGCATCACCCAGCCATGTCCAGGTCAGTGAGAAACAGCAAAGATTCTGGGGTCCTGCTGTGCAAGAATTTGATCCTAAAAAGCACTGGATGCCACAACATTCTCTGTTTGTGAAGCACAAGACAATTCAGCAGAGACTGGTTCTCCAGAGGGTGCCCAGAGCCTGCTCCAGCCACGCTGAGCATGGAGTGAGGAGCAGAAGGTGGCCCCAAAGGATTTCTCATTTAAATAATTCATGAAGCTTCATTTGGGGGTGCAGCAAATGCCATCACCCCAAATCACACACCCAGTGAAGCTCCCACACACTATTTTTCTGCCATCAGTTCCCACTTCTGGATGCAAAGCCAAGGGTTGGAGCCATGCCTCGGGTTTTGAACCGTGGGGCTGTGCTTGGAGGCTGTTTATTCAAGCCAGGTGTCCACCAAGCCTTTCAGATCCTCTTTTCACCAAAAATGGGGCAAATTATTTCCCTTTCACTGATAACTGACCCACAGCCATCACATCCACTCCTCATTAACAGCAGCAGGATTCAGAGCATCCAAACCTTTCCAAAGTTTGCTGCAATGGGAATTCCCTGGAAGCAAAGTCAAAGGTGCCATGACAGATTTTTAAGAAAGGCTCAAAGGTGGATTTTTTTAAATAATAATTGTTTTAAATTCAAACCACAGAGACTTTGGGCTTGACTTTGGTATTTCAGTTGCACCTTCTTGTAAAATGTTATTTTTCTGGGAACATTGGAAATGTTACATTTGGAAATGTAAAATACTGTGACAGTATCATTTTTTATTTATGCAAATGTTGTTTTATAATTTATATAAGGGACACACGCATTGCAGGAAAATGATGTGAAGCCCAGAGAGTGTCAGAACCCAAGAAGTTTTTCTTTTCAAAAGCTTTTTCATATAATAAAAGAAAACTCCACCTCCTCTTCCCTACAGGAATCTGAGCCAGTGCCTGATGGCTGAGCAAGCACTGATAATTCATGAAAACCATGAAGCACAATTCACAGTGACAAAAAAAATATTTATTTTTATATTTCCTGTTGTAAATAATAAAATAATCATTTCTAAAAATGTTTTTTAAATTTAATTCTTGGCTCCTTCTCCCCCCTGCATCACCAATACACATGAACATGTGGCAGCACCTGGATTTGATGCCTCTTGAGTGCCTGCAGAATATTTTAGATGCTTCTCTGAAATTATTTTATTCTTCTTCTTGGGGAGAAAAATCAAGGGACAGGTTTCCCAGCATAACAGGAATTCCTCCAGCTGAGGGAATCCAGCCCATCCCTGTCCTTTCTGGCCACATCAGAGGGGACCAGGCTGGCCCTGTCCAGCCCCCCTGCATCACTTTTAGCTCCTGAGGAGAAACAGTTGTTACATAAAGCCGTGTCAGAAGTTCAGAAATTGTTCAGTCACAGAAACCTCAAGCAGCTGAAGTTTTCCACCCAGAAAACCCCGTGGGTGCAGCAGCACCTTCCCCCCTGCCACAGCAACGGGGCTTATTCAAATGAGTGTTAATTATCTCTCTTTACAGGAAGTTGGTGCAATGCTCGGGGCTGGTGACAGGAGATGAAATCAGGGGACCCCTGCTCTCCCCCAGGGCACCTCTGCTCCAGGTGGGATCTGCTGGGGCCACACTGAGGTCTCACAAAGCCCTGAGGATGCCGCAAATGATGCCTTGGGTTCTAGCTTTTATATTTTTCAGAATCTCTGCTGCTTAGTGTGTAACTCTGAAACTTCATATTAGGTGTTAGTGAGTTCTCTTCACAGGGCAGTGACAAAACAATTCCTTTCTGGCTGGAGAATCAAGGACAACTGGTACTCAAAAATCAGAAATAATGGAATGGGAAGGGAAGGGGGCAAGCCAGGGGCTGAGACTTCATAGCCTGGGGCTGCTGTTGGAAATGGACCCCAATATGTAGATGAACCAAAACTTATAAAAGTGTAAAAACTCATGACCAGGATCCATCCTGGATTTGATTTGGATGTAGCCCCAGCCTGGCTCTTGCACTGCCCAAGGTGAATCCTTTCAATAAATTGCTAATTTATCCCTTTTACTCTGTCTAATCTCTGTTCCAGGCCAGCCTTTCCAGGCATCAGTTCTGGCACCCTAAATGGGACATCAAGGCACCTGGAAAACCCCTGGACTGGAGGAACACCAGGCATCACCACCAACAACTGCAGAACCAAGATGTTCCTTAGATTAATTACCAAGAGGTGGATTTTCATGCTGGGGTATTTTTGCCATGCCCCTGCATTCTTATTGTCTCAGGACCCACGAGCTGGACTCAGTGATCCTTAGGAGCCCTTTCCAGCTCAGAATATTCTGTGAATCTCTAAAATAATCTGAATAACCTGGTCTGCAGCACTGAGATGGGAATCTGAATGAGAATGTAATTAAGAACAAAAACCCCCCAGACCCCAAAATATTCTGCAGGAAGGGTTTCCTCTGGTTGCAGCCCTCCCCAGGGTGTTGTTATCACCGAGCAGCAAAGCACTGATGTCTCTGCCAATGCCCCCACCAGGCTGGCTCTGTGCTGAGGTGACAGTGGCTTTTGGGCACAGAATCAGGTTTAATTCCAAAGGAGAGCCACTGTGGCACGAGCACAGCCTCAGGGGTGGTTTGAGGGGGAGCTTGAGCTGTTCAGATCGAGCAGTGAGTTGTGGGAGCCTTGCTCACACAGGGCACGGGTGGGTTGGGGTGCCAGGGTGAGGGGAAGCAGAGTTCTGGGTCTGCTCCAGCCCTGCTCCACTTCCATCACCTCCCCAGTGCTCCCNGAATTCCCAGGAATCCCTGAGCTCCGGTGCTGATGAATTCCCAGTTTTAGTTCCATGTCATTGCTGCTTTGAGCCATCCCATGGGGGCACCTTTGGGTGTCCCTTCCTCCTGCCCTCTGGAATGGAACACCCATGGAATCCCAAAAATCTCATTTTTTGCCATGAAAAGGGCTGATTTACAGCTTCTCTTACCAAAGCAGAATTTTTGTCCTCTTACACATCTTTTTCTTTTACCAGCACTGTTTTATTTGCTGTTTTGTCACATGGTTGCTCAACATCCTGAGCAGTCCCCGTTTCTCTGTAACTTCTTAGATTTTTTGCTGGGGTTAAGGCAGCTTTGACACATTTTGCTGCACCTTTTACTTCCTTTTTTCACTTTGCTGTTAAAAATGAGCTTCAGCCCCAGCTCGTGGGGTGTAAATGAACACACAGAGCACCCCTGGCACTGCTGGACTGTTCCTCAGACCTCAATAACTAAAAAAAAACCTCCAGAGAGTGACCCAAATACGAACTCACTGAATCTAACACAAAAATAAAAAGCTAAAATCTTGTCAGAGATGTTTTGATAAACATCATGACCAAAAATAATCTGGATCCATCAGGGCAGTGCCTGGTTTATGCTGCCAGTCAAGTCAGAGCAGAGGAGCTGCAGCCTTTGGGGTGATAAACTCTGAGAATTTGATCTACGTGATCTACAGCTGTGGCCAAAACATCTGATTTAGAAAAAAGATTTGGTTATGTAAAGCCATAAGAAAAAAATAATAAAATGTAGTAAAGTCATTGCCTCAGAGGGGAAGGCCTGGTTCTGGTTCCTGCTTCCAGCTCTGCTCTGTCTCTGAGGTCACACCAACCCTGTCAGGGCCAGGGTTTTGTCTGGGTCACCCAGAGGTGTCACCATGAGGTTAAAGGGAGGGGAAAATGAAGCTCCTTGGAGGTCAGGAACCTCCATGGTCACCCCGAGGTTGAGCTCCAATCATCAAGATAATAATTTTTCAACACCATCTTGCACAAGTTTCCTTCTACTCCCACCCTTTCCCCCCTGAATTCAGGGAAGAAAATGAAAAGTCCAAGCAAGCAGCAAAGGCAGGATGAACACAATGATGTGACTGAGTGCCATAAGGAACTGGGAGAATGAACCACTCTCTTAACTCATCTCCCATTTTCCCAGGGGCCCAACAGAGCTGTGACAAGGGAATATCTTGGTGAGGCTGCAGCTCATGGAAGGTCATGGCTTTTACTATCCACAATGTCCAACTTTGCCTCTCCACTTGTACTCCCACGAGTCCCAAGGGATAAAAAACTTATTTTAAAGGATTTAATCCACCCAAGCTCTTGTTTTGGCTGAGTCGTTTCCCTCATGTGCTGTCAGATCACCAGTCCTGTGACCAGTGCCATTATCTGGGACAAATCCACAGTCACAGGACACTGGGTATTTAAGGGCAGGGTAACTCCATGTGGTCACACAAACGTCTGCACAGCTGTAGAGAAAGCTCCCAGGAGACCTGAGTGAAACAGAAGCTGAAACTCAGAGAGTTGTGAGGTTCTGTTTGAATGAGAAGTTTCTTATTTAAGTGAATCAACACAAAGCATCAAAGCCCACAGCCCAGCCTGTTCCTGCTGCTTAACAACCTGAACTCCTAAAGCAGCAGCATCCCAAACCCACTGCCCACATTGGTGTCATGCTGCTCCTTGAGTTTCTTCACCCAAAATTTCTCCCTCTGGGCTCGTCTGCCCCAGCCCAAGAGTCTCAAATGGGATTTCAAACCCCTGGTGAGATCTGGTTCAAACCATCACCATGCTCTGCCATAGATCCCAGCTCTGCAGAGAGGACATATCTTGCCTTCAAGGTTTTAGTTGGTTTTTTTTCAAATAAAATATAAATGAAAACACAAAAACCAAGAAAATCAAATTATGTGGACAAAGCATAATGAAGGGTTTTGAGAAACAACAAATATTGGGATATATGGGTCTGCAAAAGGATAAATGCACATGATATCCAATATATCTGCAAATGGGGTATTTATTGGAGGAACTCAAAGTGTTTCTGGTCTAGGGACCTGGTCTAGTGGGAGATGAACTGGCAGGGGGTTGGAACTCAATGGGCTTTAAGGTCCCTTTCAACCCAAACCATTCTGGGATTCTAAAAGGCTGTGAAGATCTGGAGCTCACTTTTTCCTGAGCCACAAATTTGGTTTTCTCCCAATGAAGGCAAAACCTGGGGTTTGAGAAAGGGGAATCCAGGGGGAAACAGGGCCTGAGAAATGCCCCAGCAGCAGCAATCCTGGACAAGCTGTGCTCAGCACCTCCACCAGAGCAGCCTCACCATGGCAAACCCTGGAGATGGGTGGAAAGAGGAGGAGGAGGAGGAGGAGGAGGAGGAGGAGGANCCTCTGAATTCCCAGGAATCCCTGAGCTCCGGTGCTGATGAATTCCCAGTTTTAGTTCCATGTCATTGCTGCTTTGAGCCATCCCATGGGGGCACCTTTGGGTGTCCCTTCCTCCTGCCCTCTGGAATGGAACACCCATGGAATCCCAAAAATCTCATTTTTTGCCATGAAAAGGGCTGATTTACAGCTTCTCTTACCAAAGCAGAATTTTTGTCCTCTTACACATCTTTTTCTTTTACCAGCACTGTTTTATTTGCTGTTTTGTCACATGGTTGCTCAACATCCTGAGCAGTCCCCGTTTCTCTGTAACTTCTTAGATTTTTTGCTGGGGTTAAGGCAGCTTTGACACATTTTGCTGCACCTTTTACTTCCTTTTTTCACTTTGCTGTTAAAAATGAGCTTCAGCCCCAGCTCGTGGGGTGTAAATGAACACACAGAGCACCCCTGGCACTGCTGGACTGTTCCTCAGACCTCAATAACTAAAAAAAAACCTCCAGAGAGTGACCCAAATACGAACTCACTGAATCTAACACAAAAATAAAAAGCTAAAATCTTGTCAGAGATGTTTTGATAAACATCATGACCAAAAATAATCTGGATCCATCAGGGCAGTGCCTGGTTTATGCTGCCAGTCAAGTCAGAGCAGAGGAGCTGCAGCCTTTGGGGTGATAAACTCTGAGAATTTGATCTACGTGATCTACAGCTGTGGCCAAAACATCTGATTTAGAAAAAAGATTTGGTTATGTAAAGCCATAAGAAAAAAATAATAAAATGTAGTAAAGTCATTGCCTCAGAGGGGAAGGCCTGGTTCTGGTTCCTGCTTCCAGCTCTGCTCTGTCTCTGAGGTCACACCAACCCTGTCAGGGCCAGGGTTTTGTCTGGGTCACCCAGAGGTGTCACCATGAGGTTAAAGGGAGGGGAAAATGAAGCTCCTTGGAGGTCAGGAACCTCCATGGTCACCCCGAGGTTGAGCTCCAATCATCAAGATAATAATTTTTCAACACCATCTTGCACAAGTTTCCTTCTACTCCCACCCTTTCCCCCCTGAATTCAGGGAAGAAAATGAAAAGTCCAAGCAAGCAGCAAAGGCAGGATGAACACAATGATGTGACTGAGTGCCATAAGGAACTGGGAGAATGAACCACTCTCTTAACTCATCTCCCATTTTCCCAGGGGCCCAACAGAGCTGTGACAAGGGAATATCTTGGTGAGGCTGCAGCTCATGGAAGGTCATGGCTTTTACTATCCACAATGTCCAACTTTGCCTCTCCACTTGTACTCCCACGAGTCCCAAGGGATAAAAAACTTATTTTAAAGGATTTAATCCACCCAAGCTCTTGTTTTGGCTGAGTCGTTTCCCTCATGTGCTGTCAGATCACCAGTCCTGTGACCAGTGCCATTATCTGGGACAAATCCACAGTCACAGGACACTGGGTATTTAAGGGCAGGGTAACTCCATGTGGTCACACAAACGTCTGCACAGCTGTAGAGAAAGCTCCCAGGAGACCTGAGTGAAACAGAAGCTGAAACTCAGAGAGTTGTGAGGTTCTGTTTGAATGAGAAGTTTCTTATTTAAGTGAATCAACACAAAGCATCAAAGCCCACAGCCCAGCCTGTTCCTGCTGCTTAACAACCTGAACTCCTAAAGCAGCAGCATCCCAAACCCACTGCCCACATTGGTGTCATGCTGCTCCTTGAGTTTCTTCACCCAAAATTTCTCCCTCTGGGCTCGTCTGCCCCAGCCCAAGAGTCTCAAATGGGATTTCAAACCCCTGGTGAGATCTGGTTCAAACCATCACCATGCTCTGCCATAGATCCCAGCTCTGCAGAGAGGACATATCTTGCCTTCAAGGTTTTAGTTGGTTTTTTTTCAAATAAAATATAAATGAAAACACAAAAACCAAGAAAATCAAATTATGTGGACAAAGCATAATGAAGGGTTTTGAGAAACAACAAATATTGGGATATATGGGTCTGCAAAAGGATAAATGCACATGATATCCAATATATCTGCAAATGGGGGATTTATTGGAGGAACTCAAAGTGTTTCTGGTCTAGGGACCTGGTCTAGTGGGAGATGAACTGGCAGGGGGTTGGAACTCAATGGGCTTTAAGGTCCCTTTCAACCCAAACCATTCTGGGATTCTAAAAGGCTGTGAAGATCTGGAGCTCACTTTTTCCTGAGCCACAAATTTGGTTTTCTCCCAATGAAGGCAAAACCTGGGGTTTGAGAAAGGGGAATCCAGGGGGAAACAGGGCCTGAGAAATGCCCCAGCAGCAGCAATCCTGGACAAGCTGTGCTCAGCACCTCCACCAGAGCAGCCTCACCAGCAGTGCCCCTGGAGCAGTGAGAGCAGCAGGAGGGCTCCTCCCCACGGAAGGCAGCTCCTGGTGAGGCAGAGCTGGATCTGATAAGCACAGAGCTGTTCCTGTCCCCCTGGGGCTGCTCACAGGCGGGGGGAGCAGCAGCCCCGCTCACCACGGAAGTGTCAGCCCTGGGCTGTGTGAAAGTCTCATCCTCCCGCCTCTTTGGGGTTTTTTTGGTCATGAGATGAGGAGGCAAAGCTGTAACTGCCTCCAGCTTCAGGCTGGGTGACAACATACAGTGGTGCATCTGAAGTGGGGCTTCTACATCACTCTTATTAAAAAAAAAAAAAAAAAAAAAGAGGGTTAATTAGTGCAAAGGGTTGAGAACATGACATGACAAAAGCTACGACCAGCAAAGGGCAGAGAATCTGAAGGAGTGAATTATTTATCACCAAGTGATCACTCAGATCATCACCCCACAGAACCAAACACCCTCCACAGCCCTTCCCTCCCAAGGGAATTGGGGGCATCAGGTGGAAGATGTAGGATTATCCATAGAAGCATGGAATGGCTTGGGTGGGAAGGGATCTTTAAGGTGATCTCCTTCCACTCCCTGCCATGGCCAGGGACACTTTCCACTAGCCCAGGGTGCTCCAAGCCCTGTCCAACCTGGCCCTGGACATTTCCAGGAATCCAGGGGCCGCCACAGCTTCTCTGGGCACCCTGTGCCAGGGCCTTCCCACCCTCACAGGGAAGGATTCTCTTATCCCATCTAAACCTCCTCCATCCACGGATCCATCCCTGATGAATCCCACAGGCTGACACTCTCATTCCAGGATAAAAGCATTGCATTCCACACCAGCAAGGGATTAGGTCTGTGGGAAGGAAGTTCCTTGTTGCAGAATCAGGCGTCCACCCATGGATTTAACCCACAACAGCTCCAAACATCAACAAGCCCTAAAATAGAGCAGCTCAGGAGAACCCAAAAATTTTTGCAAAACACAAAACACCATCCACAGTGAGAATGAGTCTGCAGACAGGAAATCCACTCTCACGTCTGTTAAGCTGGAATTCGGGGCTGTCCCAGCACAAAAAGAGAGAAAATACATTCAAGTAAACAGAATAGTTGAACTGTAAGAATTAATTTCCTTGGGAGGTGGAGTGGTAGGTGGAGAGCCTCTAATTACTCTCAAGACAGGAAATACACCCATCCTATTGCCTAGGTAATATCACAAATATATACTCATAATGAAGAAATAATGTTAATGCAATAATGTTACTGTAATTATCCATATTGTAATTATTTTGGTGGCAGCTTCAATCAGTGCTGGCATTTGGGCTCAGTGCCACAGCTGGCAGCAGAGCCATCCCCCACCCGGTCTGGAATTAGGACAGGCAAAGCAGCTTTAATCCTTCCAAGCCTGACCTCGAGCTCAGCCCTCCCAGGGGGGTAATTCAGCCACAAAGTGGAGGTTTTGGGGGCTGCACCCCATTTCTCTGGTCCTACACAGCTCTGCTGTGACCCCATCTGCAGTGCTGGGGTCCCCAACACCAGGAGGACGTGGAGCTGTTGGAATGAACCCAGAGGAGGTCGAGTTGTTAGGGGGCTGCAGCACCTCCCCTGTGGAGACAGGCTGGGACAGCTGGGGCTGTTCTGCCTGGAGAAGGTTCTGGAAGAAGAGACCTTTCAGTGTCTGAAGGGGCTACAAGGAAGCTGGAGAAGGAATGTCCATCAGGAAGTACAGTGACAGGACAAGGGGGATTGAGTTCACACTGAAAGATGGGGAATTTGGATCTACAGAATAAATTCTCCACTGGCACAAGGTGCTCAAAGAAGCTGTGGCTGCCCCATCCCTGGAAGTGTCCAAGACCAGGCTGGACAGGCCCTGGGGTAGTGGGAGGTGTCCCTGCCCATGGGAGGGGATGGGATGAGTTTTAAGGTCCCTTCCAACCCAAACATCCTGGGATTCTGGGACATGGGTTCTCTTCAGGTGCAGGGTGCTCAGTGCTGAGATTTCAACCATTGCTCACCCCAGACTGTGCTGAACACAGCTGGATTTTGGGGAGTTTTCCAAGGACTAACAAAGCCCAGTCCCAGCAGGTTCTCTGTCCCCCAGCATGGGAGGTGACAATTTCTCACTGCCACATTGAGCACAGCTATTCTGCAACAGGCCCTGCACAGAGCTGAGCTTACTGTCAGAAAAGCCTGGTTTAGACAAGCAGTTTATCATGTCTGAGGTGCTAAAGCTCCTTTTCTTACCAGCCTGAGGCCTCAGGGTATCTTTCAAAGCTCTCCACACTATCTCTATTTTTCCTCCTCTAGGTCTTCATCTCAAGATATTTATATATGCAAAGAAGTTCGATTTTTATAGATTTTTATGAACAGCAAACCTGGAGGAGACTAAAGTTCTAATTTAGACCGTTACATACTCTAATGGAAGAGTCTGTCACCACAGCCACCCACACCTCAGCAGTTACACAGAGCAGCAAGTTCTGCAGAGGGCAACAGCATCTCCTTTGAGAACCAAAATCAACTGTGTTCTTAATAACTATTTCTCACATGTTTTTCTGATTAAAAAAAACCCCAAACGAACTCACATGTAATGCTGGAAGAGGAAATATACAAAGAGCTTCATTGCCAGCTTCACATTAATAAAGGCATTTAAAATTTACTTCTAGTTTTGAATTTATAGGGTCAGAAAATGAAACTGCCAGCTCCCCCAAGGAAGCTGTTCAAAGTCCTTGCAGAGATCTTGCTGATTGTCCCATGCCCACAGGATGCTTTTGCAGTAAACACAGGTGTAAATGAACCTCTTACAGTAATTGAGTTTGCATTCATCCCGGCAGTGTCACCCCCTCAGTCACCACACCCGTGGCTGTAGTACAGTTCTACTCAGATTTAAACAGCGTTTTACAAGGTTAGTTCTATTATAAAAACGTTCCTTACTATAGATAAAAACTAAGCAGAGACACTGAGCACCAGCTGGATGAAGCTTTGATCAAACCATTTTCAGGTTTTATTTTGGTGAAACAGCTGAAACGCTGTCTGTAGGGTGAATACACCGAGCTTTTACCAGTTACACACACTTTACACCCAAGTGTTTGCTGCCTGTGCCATCTGCTGGTGCAAAGGTCTCCTCCAACTTGTGCTCCTTCCTGCTTCTACAGCCCAGCTGAACACAGGAGCTGCTCAAAACCAGACACAGCATTAGGAGATCCCAGGAACACCTTAAAATTCCAGTATTTTGGCTTGGACACACAGCCCCAGCCTAAAACGCTTAGGGATAGATCACAAGGCCAGCAGAGCACACCTGGGACCAACCCCAGCTCCCTGCTCACCTCAGAGCAGGTGAGAACAATCTGTTCCTCCTGTCCCTGGCTCCCTGCCTGGAATATCCAGAAACACCTTCAAGAACTGACTTCACTTCGTTCCAAAGGTACAGAAATGTTCCAGCCCGTGTGGAAGCAGGTCCAGCATTCCTGGCTGGAGGTGCATCCACTGCATGGACACTGAACAATTCCTGTGTTTTATTTTCCATAAAATCAGACCTCAATGCTACAAGCAGGTGCTTCTTGCTCTCCACAACCAACCCATCTCCACGTCCTTCCACTCAAGGCTTCCAAAAGAATCCATCCTGGTTATCCCCACAACCAGTCCAGAGGAGCAGGAAATCACCCCTTGTCCAAGGACAAAAAAAAAGGAGGAAAAACTTCCCAGCACAGCTGCTTCTCCCAGTAACAGCTGTGAGTGAAGGGAACCTGGCTCACAGTGACAGGAATTGGAGCTTTCTACAGCATTTTATTTCACTCTATACTTCAATTTACTGAAATACTACACACCCTATTTTAGAACCAAAGCTCTGGTTTTGGGACACATCCTTGGGGGAAGAGCTGGGTTAGTCTCTGTGCTAAAATTCCTGTGTTCTCCTTTCTCCTGCAGTTTCCTGAGCAATGAGAGCAGCAACTCCTATAGGCACCTCTCCCCACCCTTCTCTGTGCAGAAATCCTGTTTTCCTTCCAGCTGTACAACCCCAAGCACTTTCCAGGAAAGCCACAAGGGCTCAGCAACACTTCAGCTCTGAGCCCCAGCACTTTCAGGGCAGGACTCTCCTGCCAGAGCTTCCAGCAAAGCTCAGGGTCAGAGCTGAGGGTTCATTAACCTCTGCACAGCTCCTCATTAGCACCCAGGGACAGGCAAACCTTCAATCACAGCCTCATCCCCAGCAATATTCAAATGAATTGAAAACACACCCTGCCCTTGCAGTGAGCACCCCCAGAGCTGCCCCTGGGGGATCCTGTTTGGAGAGAGCTGCCTGCTCTTCCCTCTGCTCCTCGAGCTTCTCTGGCACCACAAAGCATTTCCACAGCAGCAGGAAGAGGAAATTCAGCTTCACAAGCTCAAAAATAAGTAAGAGGAGTAGGAAAAGAGCACTGCACAGTGCCCCAGGCCCACAGCATCACCCCCCCCCACCTCTGAGCACCAAACACAACACAAACACCAAAGTTTTAGAGAAACATTTATTATAGGGTTGCAGAATTTATGCCAATATAAAGTCCCTTAATAAAACTCTTGAGTTTATCAACTGCAGGACACTAACTCTTCATTCTCTTTAGACTGCAGCTTTCCACAAAAAGGGAACAATGCTCTGACTGCAGCAGTAATCCTACTTGCTCATAAAAAGTTGATCTAAAAAGTTTTATATAAGCCCAAGTAGTTTAAGTTTACAACTACAGTCACGTTCACAAGTGAGCTATACCAGAACAGACCCTGGAAATAGGAAGTTACAGGATAAACCAAGTCATAACCAAAAATACTGACAAGCTTTAAGAGCAATTCTATCAGAATCTAACAACTAAATGCCACAAAACCAAACTAAGGGAGAAGAACTCAACATAAGCTCAGGGAAGGTTCCAAATATACATACGAATTCAATACAGTAATTGCACAAAAAGAAAACAGGGTAGTGTTAAAGGTTTCTGATCACTGAGCTTGGATTTTACATGCTGCACACATGGTCGTTAAAATAAACCTTTAATGAGCCAGATCAGGAAGGTTTTTGAGCCAGGATACGGAGTGCAGAGCTATTCTACAGAACTACACAAGATGTGCAAACCACAGATTATTAATATTAATCATTCTGTGAAAGTTAAGGTGAACATAACTGGTTCCAGCCAAGGAACTGGTTAACATTTTTTATAGATATATATTTTTCTGCCATTCCCAGATTACACTAAATCAAACACATTCAACAGATAAACTGATATTAGCCTTCTAAAAAAAAAAAATCTTACTCAAGTTTAAGTTTTACATGAGACAACTAAAAAGTTATACCAAGGATCAACAAAAGCTGAAATGGTGACTTTGTCTTCTGAAATACAAGCAATACACAGAAAATGCATAAGGCTTTTGATTATCACTGCACGGTTTAATTGCAGAAGTCGATGTCTAATGCTGACTTCTCCAAGAAGGTGTGGCCTGGTCACCTCCCATCTGTCACCTTTCACTGCTGACAGATCTTTGTCTCAACCACGAAGGAGTTTTCAAAGTGTCTGATTGAGTGACAGTTCTCTGCTGCCCGTTTCTGCACACCTGGGGATGAGAGAGGACAAGAGGCTGAGTGAAGGGATCCAGAGCCCAGGGCAAGCACTGCCAGCTTCCATCATTGCAACACACAAACATTCAGTGTTCCTCCAGCCAGGAATTGCCACCAGAGCCTGCTCTGGGGTTGTATTCCATCCCAAATCCCTCACCCAGTGTGCATTTGCACAGGGTATGCTTTGCAGAGCACTTCACCCTGGGAGGATTTACCTCACTCTGGTTCTTCCTAACACTATTAAAGTGATTTTCTCTATTCTGGGACATGCCAGCACTGGGTCTGACCCAGGCAATTTACCTGTATCAGCTGTGGCTCAGTAAGAGACAGGAATGCAGCAGTCCTACCATCAAAGAGCTGCTCTCCTCAATCACTTCCATTTGCAATAATCCAGAAGGATTTAGTTTGTTTCATAAGCAGAGAATTGTTCAGATCAAGCACGAGAAGCACCAGCTCCTAACCCAACCCCAGCAGGGCAGTGCTTTTGTTTATAAACACCTAAAATCCAGCCTGTCTTTCAATTCCAAGGAATCAGGAGGAGGTGAAGTTTCCAGAGCTCACCTAACAGCATGACCTGGGTTTCTCCCACACCTCCAAGCTACAGCTCCAGGGAACTGACACAGCACCTGAGGTCAGTTTGATCTAACACATGAACACACAAACTCCACAAAAGCTGAGAGCCAAGGCAGCACTAGCTAAATGAGAATAAATGAAAAGACTCTTCCAGAGAAGTTCCAGGAGTTTATCCATTGCAGTCTGATTTCTGTGACATGGTTCGTACACTGTGTGCTAGAAATGAGATGGGCAAGGCAAGACTTGCCCCTGAACAATTTTCTCCTCAGTTTGATCAGATTTCCCACCCTCTCCCCCTCCACAGGCAAACAAGGAGAGTCACAGCACAGCAGCTGTACCAGGAAACGTTTTCCATTTACCAGAATCCTTTTGTGTAAGCTCTCTGCAGGAATCTTTTACTCTGCAGCAAAGATGTCAACAACATGTTAGAGCAGGATGATTTCAGGGAACATCATAAACACTCTTCACAGGGCTGTCTATAGACACAGCAGCTGTCAATTTAGCCTTGTTCCCAAAAATCATTCTCACAACAGCTCAGTCACACGCCCCAGCCTCCCATGAGGGCAGCATTTAGAGCTCCTTCATGTGTCCTACACAGAACCCCTGTGCTGCTCCCCCAGAGGGAGCCTTGCTTCCATCCACAACAGGATGTTGTGTGCAGCAAGCAGCAGATGTGGCTCCTGATGCTGCAACGGGGCTGAGGAAACTCTTGCCTAAGAGCTTGGCAGCCAAACCAGAGCAGAGTCCTGACAAACCAAACATGTGCATTCTGAAAGGCTCTAACTGACAAAGGGTTAGCTCACTGCCTTTGGTGGGAGCCACAAATGTGAAATGCTTTGAGCTGCAGTGGAACAAAATTCACAGCATCAGACTTCTGCCCCCCAGGCCTTGTCCCAGTAGGTCAGAGCACAGACACCTCGGCTTAGTCCCTGTCAGAGGGTGGCAGGAGCACACAGGCAATAAGGAACCAGAGCTCAGCAGTTCCTCTGAAGTGTTCTTCCTCTTTCAGAGAGGAAGTCTGGCATGTCCGGAGCTCACTGTTCAATTACTTGTTTTTCAGAGCAAGTAAA
This sequence comes from Toxostoma redivivum, assembly GCA_013397375.1. Lineage (NCBI taxonomy): Eukaryota > Metazoa > Chordata > Aves > Passeriformes > Mimidae > Toxostoma > Toxostoma redivivum. Next base: position 91,886 of record VXBI01011359.1, read on the forward strand.
GCAGAAGAAAATGTTTTTATTTGGTGCTCCTGTAACCCTGCATTAGATAGGACAAAGACAGAATAAGCTCACATTATCTGATGGATTACATGAATATTGGGGTCAAACTAACTTTTAACTCCAACCAAAAACTGGAACAGAAACAGACTTAAATGTGGTTTGGGCATGCAACCTATAATTGTGCAATTGAAACTTTCTCAGCATCTTCAAATGACACTTCACACTCAGATATGAAGGGAAGGGAAATACCCAGCAGGGCCAGGAACAGCCTCAACTTCTGCTGAACACTCCCATTCCCCAGATTAAAAACTCCCCAGGTTTAAGTATTTACCCCTTCCCTAGTTAAACAATACATTTGCTTTTTCTTTTTCCTGAGGGAACTTACCCATGATTTGGTCTCTGCGCTGAAGCCTGAAGGTCTCTTTCCCCACACAGAGCTGGTAGATGAAGATGCCCAGATCAGACACGTTGTCAATCTCCTCTGTAACCACCATCTCCTCACGCACCAGGTACGTCTGGGGCAGGTAAGAGCCAGTCTGCAAGACACAAAGCCTGAAGGTACAGACTGCTGCTAGCAGCAGAATTCAGCTTTCCTGATTTTTAATACCAAGATACACTGAGCTCAAGCAGTCTCATAGCAGGGAAGTTCAAAAGTGACGGAGGCCATTTCACACAGCTGCAGTTACATCCAAACAAAGTACAATTAACCTCACGTGAAGCAAATGTAAATAGAACCTGGTCAGGTTTATCTGTACACAAAGTCTGCAGCTAGAAGAGAAACAAAATATTGTGAAAGACTCCAGGTTTGAGGCAATTTGTATCTAACAAAAAAAAAGGCAAGGCAACCTATAAAAGCCTTTACCAGATGCTCCAGGTACTACTGAAACAGCTTCCTACCCTCCAACTCCTAAAAACAGGGGCAGAGACATACACTTAGAGCTTGTCTTCATGGAGCTAAAAAAAGAATGAAACAAGCTAAACTAGACCAGTGGCCTCTAGAACCAGGTGTAAGAGAGCCAATGATTTTTTTAAAAAATCCATTTGACATACGATAGCCAAGTATTCCATTTAACTGGGAAGCAGCAGCAAGCTCTAGTGACTTGACCCATAAATCATCTTGGAAAAACACCAATTTTAGTCACTGAAGAGTCAAATGCTTGTGGTGATCTCATAACTGCATTGCCAATAACTGGGGAACAAGTTCACATTGTTCTTTTCAGCAAAACCCTCACGGGGCGAGCGAGCTTGCCGAGAGTAACTCTCAGGTTTAGGCTTTCAATGATATTTGGAGCTTTATCAAATTCCTTTCTAACAGCTAAATTTAACCTCATCTGCTGGTTGCTTTCAGCTTCCATAAAGCCAGGTATTAATAAGAGCATTAGGCATGAATCTACTCAACATAATATACACTGACAGCTGGCCTTAACTTCAGTGCAGTGACTGAGCCAGGGGATTATGGACTTTGATGGAGGGAGGACTGTTCTAGCAAGGGCCTCGAGTTCAGGAGCAGCACCCAGCACTCTGAGCAAAAGGCAGGCTGTCAGCAGAACCCAGCAGCAGAGCTCCCACATACCGCCAGCTTGGCAAAGAGATCCATCAGATTCCTTGGAGGCATGACTATGGAAGTGTTCAGCGGGATCACATAGCAGTTCCCCAGCTGCAGGTCGAGATACGCTGTCAAAAGCTGTTTTAAAAACAAGTTTTCAATTAGTCAGGGGGCCTTTGATTATAAGAACACAATTCCATCAGGAGCAAGACAAGCTAAAAAAGCTGGAGGTCACTCACAGATACTACAAAAGTGATACATTCAGGAACTGCCCAGTGTAAGAACTGAACTGTTACCACTTTGGCAAACCAAGTGGTTACAGCCATAGTTTAAAAAACTTTCCTAGATAAGAGAAAGCTGAATATAAAAGCAGCTTCTGCCATAATTGTAAAGGAGTACAGTTTGTACTCACACAGAGGAAGTATTTGGGAGTATGATCTCATTACTGAAAAGGGCTAATTAAGCACAGTGCAAACAAAAGGTATCCAGCTGCTGACAAACAATGTTTCCCTTTAAATAGTTCTTCAGGAAAAGTGTTAGTCCCTACAAAAATCTCATCAGCATTGCCACTGAGCTCAAGGACTACAGCAACTCGAATTATCTGTTTATTCTATCTGCATTGCCAAGGCTGGATTTACAACCAACCTCCGAGAGCTTTCACAGCTGACTGAGGATAAATGTTAACACTATCAACACAACTTTGATAAAAAAGTCAAATGAAAGCCACCCTCTCCTCTCTGCCTTACAGAAACTCCATGCAGCTACCACAGCACTGTCAGGTTCTAGGTTTCAGCTGCCTGAAGTGATTTTTCAATGTCCTTTTCCTTGTTTGCAATCCTACATTTTGCTGAGTCCTCAGTACCTTAACTGACATTTATGATATTCTCTATTTACATGGGATTCTTGATCCAACAGCAAGCGGCACTTGCAGATATCCCACGGGCAACAACAAAGTTGCACAGCACTGAGATGCATTTTTCTGGGAAACAACTCAGAGACTGTACCACCAGCACAGAGTTAATCCCACTGCTGCAGAGTTCACAGGGTCAGCTGTGCTAGGCTTAAACCCAAGGAGCAGGCAGCGAGCTCTAAAGCCCTGGAGGCAATGCCAGAGCTGTGCAGTGCCCAGCAGTGACAGTGACACTGACCCTGTCGAAGTCGTGCACGATGGCGGCGGGGTCGCTGTCGGAGAACTTGGGCACGGGCACGTCGATGATGGCGATGTTGTCATCCTCGCGGATGTCGGCCTCCTCGGCAATGGGCAGGAAGTACGGCTCCACCGCGCGCTCCCGGGCCTCGTTCTCAAAGTAGCACATCTCCCCACGGTACACCTTGTGCTGGGACAGCAAGGGCAGGTAAAGCACAGACCAGCTTTGACCCTGCACTTGTGTCTGCTGAGACTGAGCACGGCTCTGTCACACCCACAGGACACACAATCGTCATGTCCTCATCATCTTTCTTTCCCCTCCATCTTTCCAGTCTAGTGATAATCCATTTCTACATTTTTTAACCAATGCTGTTTAAATAAAAAAGAACTCTCAGATTACCTTTGGCATGAAGTACTTGTAGATGCAGGCTCCACCCACAACAACCCCTGCCAAGATGAACGCCAGGCCCAGCAGAGTCAAGAGACATCTTCCAGATGAGTTTTCACCCCTGTGTGTGGCAACTTCTGGGTCCTTTAAATAAAGAAGGGGTGAACTGAGAAAGGGCAGCTGCTCTGAATTTAAAGTGAGTTGTTATCAACTGTTTCACTTTGATCCAGCATCTCCTACTTCTTCTAGGTGTGGGAATTACAAGTCAGCATCATAAAATAAAACACTCACATGAAAGGTTACTGCATCAGATTAAGATCAGTTTTCAAACAGCACCAAGAATATTTTCTGAGTTAGAGGATGTTTTCTAGACAAACCTTTGTCCAGAAACTACTTGAGATGTACAAAACTTAAATAACTGTAACAAAAGGTCCTGTGCTGCAGCCACACTGTAGTGCAAAAAGCAGGATTTGTAGATCAAGGTCATTAAAGGCACACAGTTTCTTCAGGCCTCTTCCCAAAAGCCTCTTCCCCTCCTCCTCTCACTGTCACGTGCATTAACATCACTTTTCCTCCCAAAGCTGGATTAACAGAAGCCAAGATGCAACTTTGTCTCTTGGCTGGGGAACAGACAACTGACACGAGTCACCAGGTTTTGGAACTTTTCGTATGCACAAGCAAAGTCCATTATGAAAGAAAATGACTCGTCAGCTTAAACACAGCTTCCAATTAAGCCAAATAAAGCCAAGTCCCTGTGGCATATCCTACCCTGCAGCCTCAAAATAACAGCCTGAAACTTCTCTCTTTAGCTTGTTTTCCCCCACCCAATGTTCTCTCAAAGATGACTGCACCCAGAGGAAAGTACTCTCAGGTGGTGGTGAGTTGTGCAATCCTCACTGCAAAGGCAGAGGTGGTGTCTGAAAGGAAAGTTGAACCTCCCAGAGTTCCTGCAGCACCTTCCCAGACTTCCAGCTGCAAGCCAAGTGAAGAGAACAGCAAAAGTGCTGTCAAATGCCAAACAATCAGCAGAGACATTCCCTCCTGGAATCACACACTGGGCTTGAGTCTTTAAAAGGAAAAAACAAAACACAAAAACAACCACCAAACCCGAAGTGTTTAGATAACCCCTATATTTGGTCAAGAATGTCCCTTTAATGATTCCTGACTCCAGGACTTAATAGCTTGCTTTCAAGATGTGCTCTTTGTCCCAGCCAGGAAGGAAGAAAATTGGATTTCACAGTAAAAGATCTCTTCCTTTGAGGTGTCCCCAGAATCAGTGGCTGGGCTGGGCACAGCAGCTTCCATGGCCTTTCTTTATTTGGGTCCTTCAGAACACAACACATTTAGTGACCTGTGCTCCCAACAAAACGCCAGCATTATCACCAGGGCTGCAATATTTCCATGCTCAGCAAGATGCAGCAGCATAAAAGTCAAAGGCATCAGTTATGCAAGTGCTGAAACAAACCCCAAGCTGTTTTGTGAAAGTCAATACTCCCACATTCCACTCGCGCATCCTCCAAACACAAAAATGTTGGTTCAGCAGGACACAAGCTGCTACAATTGGCATGTGAAGCATTTGTTAAAAAAGAAACAAACTACAAAAACAAAGCCAAACCCCGGGTTCAAGTCAGAATGATGCCACATTTCTATGGCACTGCGTGAGAATCACCTTTCAGGGTTAAGCAGCTGTAAGATGGAGATTAATTCTGTTCTCTCCACGTTCTCCCACCTTCACCTCCACCTCGGAGCACCTTACTCATCCAGCCTGTCCCTACTTGAACACACCAGTCTGCACCAGTTTAGGCACTGCAGCCATCCCAGCGCAGGGGTGATGTCGACATCTAATTAGCTACACTTGCACTACCCCTATTTCAAACAAAGCAAAGGTACTTGAGCATATTAAGCAGCAATGTGGGCAGCTGAACCTGCAGGGAAGAGTTGACAGAGCTGCTAAGAGAACACAATAATAGCAAGATTTTGTTCGAGCAGGTTACAAAACCTCTGCACAAAGTAACAGGTAAAAGTCATCAAAAACCTACAAAGGAAATGCAATTCTAAGCTTGTAACAAGCAAAGCAAACAAGGGATAAGAGACAAGAAGAAAAATCACTTGTTTTAACACTGCTGACAGCCCCAAAGAACCTGCAGGGAGAATATTCTGCAAGCTCAAGGATTTTGTGCAGATACTCCAGGGGACTCTTACTGTGCTGTTTCAGGCAACATTAACCTTTAAGCTTATTTGCTCTGCACAAATATTCCAGCTAAAAAGGATATTAACAACCACTCCAACAAGTTTGTCTTGGAGTAAAATTATGAACTTGATGTTTACATGCAACTCCAAGCCCTGAAGTCAGAGTGAAGAGTTGTTAAAATCCCAGGGATGTGTGTGCAAACACACAGAATATTCCAAACTGAGAGGAGCAGCTCTCATGAGAACAGAAAAAGGGGTGTGTTTCTTAGAACTATTCGAGTCAAAGCTTTCACAGTACAGGGCTAGTAAATATATGTATAAACAGCTGCCTCAGGAGTAGCTGAGGAGTTTGTCCTACAAGAAACTGGCCAGGCTAATGACATCTTCGAATTTTAAATCCTTTATCTACCTTGTTTTCCTACTTTCTCTCCTTTTGATCCTGTAATCGAGTGCTACTGTATTAAATGTGCACACATCAAACTGACAGCTCAGAAGAGTGCACTGAGCAGGAAAATCACTCTGCATCCCTTCTCCTTGCAAAGGAAGGCTATTTCAGGTGAGGCTGTGTAGGCTGGTAGGGAAGCTGCTTTCCTGATTACAGCTTAGAAGAAAGAAAAAAAAAAGAGAAAATAGAACTAGATCCAACTCCACGAGTTTCATTGTTTTTAAAATTTTCTTACTCTCCGACTGCAAATAAACTCAGCCCATGCCATCTTCCCCGTCTAGAGCCACTGATGTATTTACCTACAGGCTGAGCTTCTCCTCCATCTGCCTAAAACGCGAGACACCTTCAAAACAAATTTCCCACAAACTGGGAAAGTTCCACTCAAGCCAGCGACGCGCAGCTCGCTGGGAAGGAAGAGCCAACCACAGGGTGCTCGCCAGGGTTTCTATTTAAAACCCTTTATGGCAGGTTTCTTAATTTAAGCGCGACACCGACGCCTCACCGCAGCTGCCGGGAGGCTCCGAGCGCCGCCGGGAGCGGAGGACGAGCCTGAGCCCGCTTTGTTTGCCTGGGAGGCGCCGGGAGCGCTGCCCGCGCCGGGGGGGGGCTCTCGCTGCGCTTCCCAGGGCCGAGCTGGGAGCTTTAAAGCGCCGTCAGGAAACGCGGCGCTGGCACGGGCCCAGCTCGACATAAACAGCCGGTGCCGGCGCTGGCCCGGGGGTGTCACGGGACATCGCACCGCGACAGGGCTGCGGAGAGGGACAGCACCGCGGCACCAGAGCCCCGCGGCCCCTCACGGCTGAGGGGAGCCGGTCCCTCAGCCCCGGGCA
>VXBI01011359.1:98544-136991 GCA_013397375.1 Toxostoma redivivum
CGGCGGCTCCGCCTCCCGCCCCCCCCCCCTCACCCCGCCCCGCTCCTCCCGCCGCCGCCGCCGGCCGGGACACCCCTGTGCCCGCACCTTGTCGGCCACCAGCGCCTCGGCCGCCTCCTTTTTGGGCTCATCCTTGAGGGCGAAGGGCGAGTTGAAAGCGATCTTCACCATGGCGCCAGCGCTGCTGCCGCGTCCCGGAGCGGCAGTGGGGACAGCGCGGAGGGCGGGGCGGGGTCTGCGGTGGCCACGCCCCCAGCCCCGCCCGCGGGCACGGCCCGGAGCGCCCCCTGCCGGCCGCGCCCTCACGCGGCTCCATCCTCCGCAGCTCCCCTCAGCACCGCGAGCGGGTCCCGGCGTGGAGAGACGGGATTAGAGAGGCTGGAAAAGGCCTGCGAGACCGTCGAGTCCCAACTGGGACCGATCCCCACCTTGTCACCGGCCCGGAGCGCTGAGTGCCACCTCCAGTCCTCCAGGCTGAGCCCCTGTCCAGCTCCCTCAGCCTCTCCTGGTGCTCCAGCCCCTTCCCAGGCCTGACAGGCTTTTCCATGGAGAAATTCCTGCTGATGTCCATCCTGAGAACCTCCTGGCACACCCTGAGGTGGTTACATCTTCTCATGCCCCTCTTCACTGGACCAGAGCCCGACCTGGGGCTGTCCCCTCCTGTCAGGAGTTGTGCAGAGCCAGAAGTTCCCCCTGATCCCCTTTTCTCCAGGCTGAGCCCCTTCCCAGCTCCCTCAGCCCCTTCTGGTGCTCCTTGGGCTCCCAGTGCTCTGCCCCTGCCATGGAAATAAGTTCTTCCTCATGTTGAGGTGGAATTTGTGGTTCAGTTAATGGCCATTGCTCCTTGTCCTGTCCATATCCCCACTGAGCAGAGCCTGGCACCATCGTCTGGCACCCATTGGAGATACTGGTATGGACTGATGAGATCCTCTCGCAGTTTTCCCTTCTCCAGACTAACCAAGCCCAGCTCCCACAGTCTCTCCTCATCAGAGATGCTCCAGACTCCTCACCATCTTCATGGCCTCTGCTGGGCCCTCTCCAGCAGCTCCTTGGCTTTTTTGTCCTCAAGAAACCCAGAGCTGGGCACAGCCCTCCAGAAGGGAGAAGGAAACACTTCATGCATGAGGCTGAAACAATCTGCTCCTTCATATGGATGGAAATCTGTGTCCGTCTCTCTAGAATTTGACTTTACAGCTCTACAAAGAAATCTGGTTTGAATCTGGTGCCCACACCATGGAACCCTCCCTCACAGACAGCTGTAATTAAACAGAGCTGAACACTTATGCAAATATTGCAATAAGTAATTCTTCTAAGTGTAAACAACGTGCAGTGTGTATTCCAGCATTCAAAGCATGTTCCTGTTATTCCACAGATGGAATACACTGTGTATCCTTTCAAGATCATAGGTTTGATATTGCCGCCTTTCATGTCTGTAAGAATTTTCACTTTGACTTCAGTCAGAGAAGAACAAACTGTTTTATGTCTATTTAGCCTGACTTGGTCTAGTAAGAGAAAACACTTTAACCTCATTTTACCAAGAAACAAGTGAAAAATCAATTTTCATATTTTCTAGCTTTAGCATGTTGGGAATAAGTCAAGCTCTACTCCCAAAGTCCCTGGAACACAGCTTTAGGACAGATTAAGAAGTTTCTGTATGGCCAGTGCAATATCTGTACTCTCCAAACTGGCAGTTGATAAATGCTATGAATAATTTTTGGTATCTTAATCTAATGTAATTACTTCATGCTTAAATAAATTGACTTTGTCTTCCAATTACCAAACAACTTTGAAAAAGAAGACAGAAATAAAACTAGACTAGAACAGAAATAAACCCCTGCTTTTTATCAAGGTCAGTGTCTGTATAGAAGGGGTTTTTTACATTTGTCTGCACTCAAATTTACAAAACTGGAACTTTCATCAGATTTGTTGTAGATTTTTTTTTTTTTAAACATGCCTTTCTGTAGTTATGTGACAATAATTTATCTTAACATATTGAAAAATTATTTAAAATGTGCAGTGTCTGGGGAAAAGTAATTCCTGCATCATCAAACAGTTTTACACAGCTGATATTCTCAGTTCAGTCAGCACCAACTCCTTGCAAACACATCTCCTCCTACAATAATCTGAGTGTGTTTTGTACAATACCAGGTTGGGAAGACATAGGAAAACTCAGATTTTATTTTTTTTCCCTTCTAGAAACATCAGGCTGTTTGACTGAATAAATATTAGAGAACCCCATGGGTGACTCCCCCCAGTTCACCCCTAAAATGCTTTTTCACCTTTTCCTGGCCCAGTTTTCTTTCAGACTTTTGCCATATTGGTTGCAGTTAGATCTGGAAATCCCAAGCCATCTGAAGAAGTCATATCACTTCTTCTTTTGAATTCTGCAATATTTCTGCTTTTCTTTACTATTAAAATACCCTGGGGTTAATTTCCTTGTATTTATTTTGAGATCCCTTTATCACCTTGGCAGGGAAGAGATTATCTCCTGATGCTTAATTATCTTTTCAATCTTTCTGGTGTCTGTAAAGTTAAAGCAACACTGCCTTAAAAAAATAACAAATACATGATACAAATTGTTTTAGAGACTGGAGAAATTTGGCCAAAGAAGGGGAGAACTGGAATGTTGTGGTGTGTGATGCTGTTACCTTTGCTCACAGAGAACTGTATTTCTTAGAAGTTCCACTAAACCCCAACACCTCCCTTTTAGCAGCAGTGATGACATAAGGAGCCCAGACAGTCTAAGAATATTAAAGACCAGCTTTGGAAGGTGAAGTTGTACCTTGTATTGCACCAGGCAGTGACTCAGCAGATAATCCCACTGGAAGCTCCTTTTTGAGCAATCCTGAATTAATTTTTAACATGTAGGAATTTTTTAGATCTTCTAATACACTTTTTAAAAACTCCAGCCATAAGATGTGTTCACATTTATTTTATCTCCTCTTTTTTTATGCCAGGAGAACCCTTCCTTACTTTCTGGGAACAGTGGGATGTTCTATTTATCCTAGTTTTTTAAGTATTCTCACACTTTGAAGCAGAAGGTGCTGTGTATGTGCATAAACCTGACTCTGGTATCTTGTTCTGGCTCAGAGCTGGGAGGAGGAGGCTGCAGGCTGGCAGGACATGTGAGCACATGTTCTGCATTTCAGTGGTCACTCACAGCTCCTTAAACCTGAGTAATGTTTTGTTAGACCCAAATCCATGCACAGAGTTCAGCACTGAAGTGTAAATTCCCTCAGCTGAGCCTCACACCCTCACTGGTACTGCAGAGCTCAAAGGGACAATGAGCCTCAGAGCCCCAGCCTGGACTCAAGGTGTAAAGAAACAGTAATTAATACAAGTAATAATTAACAGTTTTAAATATACACTATATCCAACAGTTGGGTTTTTTATGAGCAGTGCAATTACTGACAGAAGTGCCATTAAAGTAAACAAGTATGTCATGCAGGGCTGTTAAAAATTAAAGAGAAACTACAAACCCTTTCCTTTTCAAAAAACCTTCTCCCAGTTTGACATTTTGTATTTATCCAGATATCTGAAGTTCTGCTTTTTCCTCCAGTCCTTTCTCAACTCTCTCCACCTCCTCCTATTTTTCCTCACTCTCCAGCTCTGGGATTCCATCTCCATTTTTTCCCTAATCATTGACCTGGGACCTCTTTTACCTTTCTATCTGTTCCTAAGGCTGTTGATACTGAATCCATCTGGATTTCAGACCACAAAACTGCAAAACTGAGAGCTGCCAGTTGAAACTTTTATGGAGGAAAGTTTTCCCACTAAATTTGGGCCCTTGAGTGAGGATCTGTGTGTCTGGAGAGGAAATGTTACTTGCTCTGCTGCCTTCCCCTACTGCCTGGCAAGCTTCTCTCCACTGCAGCAGTGTTAGATTAGCATCTGTGGCAAGGAAAACACACATTACTCACTTCTACTGATGCCTTGTTACAAAACACCACAACAGGAATGTTGGTTACATGGAAAGCTGCCTATTTCCATGCAGGGAGAAGCTGGGAGTCCCTTTTCTCTGCAGTGGCCAGCTGTGGGAGGATTGAGCAGAGGGAGCCTGAAGGACACAGAGATCCTGTTGATGTGGTCAGGTCAGTGTTGAAGAGACCTCACTGCCCACACAGGCATTGCCTCACAGAGCAGAATTCCATAAGAAATTCCAGTCCTCTGGAACATCTGCCAAGCGAGCAGCACAAGGAGGACGGAAGGGCCAAATGTGCCTGTGGTGTAACTGCAGTGAGGCAAGCAGAGATCTGTCAGGAACCCGGAGTCCTGGCTGGTCTGTAGCAGCATTGCCACACTCTGCTGCTGCAGGAAACCCAGCAATCGCTCAAAGCTCAGAGTGGCTTCTACTGAACCAGCCAAATAGACATTTTTGGACAGAGGTCTGTGTTTGCCTTGGCACTGAGGGGTGGCATCCGGGATTCCCCCTCTTTCCTTTCAGGCACACTTTCCCTCAAACCCCCCCCAGGAGTTCTCCCCCTGGCCAGGTGGGCTGGCAGAGGCTCAGCCCTTCCAGGGGCTGCTGTAGGGGAGGACCCCCAGAGCGGGTTTGTTTTTGTTTGAACGGGAGCTGTTACTTTTTGGATACCCTAAATGGGAAAGTGCTGAAGAAAACCCACCCCTTCATCCTCAGCATTCTCCCTGTGTGCTGATCCCTGCTTGAGCAGGAACTTGAGTGGCTCTGCCATCCTGCTGGAATGCTGCACATCAGGAGAGCCCACACCTACACATGCAGATGTTGCTCCAAGGGGCAGCCTCTTCTCAAACAGCCCAGGCTTGATCCTGCTGTGACCAAGTCATGTTTGAGCTCACTTTAACAATGAGTGTGGACATGGGAATGTCTTGTTTGGCTGTGCTGTCCAAAAGTCGATGCTGTCCCTGCCCTGGGCTGGGTGAGGATGTTCCCAGATGCACAGGGCTGTGCTGGCAGAGCTCTGCAGTGGCTGGTGAAGCTCGTTTGACTTGTTCCTGTGGGTTGCTCTGTGCCTGTCGATAAGGCCACACACGCAGGGACAGCTCCTTCCTGCCTTAATGGAAGCAGTTCCCAGAGAGCTGGTGCTCCTTGGCTCAGGAAGGATTTCTGGGAGCTCACATCATCAATTTAACATCCATTAAGTCTTCCAGTGAGTCACAGAATCATTAAGGTTGGAAAGACCTCCAAGATCGTCAAGTCAAACCTTTGATCAAACACCATCAAGACAAATAAACAATAGCACTGAGTGCCACGTGCAGTTGTTTCTTTGAGGACCTCCAGGGATGAGGACTCCACCACCTCCCTGGGCAGCCCCTTCCAATGCTTCACCACCTTTTCCATGAAGAAATTCCTCCTGATGTCCAACCTGACACAGCTTGAGGCCAGTTCCTCTTGTCCTGTGCCTTGCTCCCTGGGAAAAGAGCACAACTTTCCCTCCTGTCAGGGAGTTGTACAGTGCCAGAAGGTCCTTCCTGAGCCTCCTTTTCTCCAGGCTGAGCCCCCCCAGCTCCCTCAGCCACTCCTGGAGCTCCAGCTCCTGCCCCAGCTCTGTCCCCCAAAGATACAGCTCTGCAAACAACCAAGGAAACAAGAGCCCTGCCTTGGTCTGTTTACATCCATGTGTGTTCCATGCATGCCACCTGCATATGGAGCAGCTCCATCTGTTCCTATGACATTAATAAAGGATTTATGGCCACACCACATTCCAGCTGGAGAATTTTCTTATGTACAAGATGCTGTAATTAGGCACCACTAAGAGACTGTAGAAGGATGAAAAGTCACAGGTGAATCTTTCAAGGGCTTTAGCAGAGCTCTGTGCATCATCCAGAGCTGGATCTGAACTGAAATTGGGAATATCCAGTGAGTGAAAAAAGCATAATTCAATTACAGAGATACCTTTTCTATAAACTTCATTAACACTAACAGAAATCAGCCCTGGACTGTGAGTAAGAACATGTTACCAATTTTTTAGCCAGCTTTTAACTGAAGAAATAATACAAACTTTAAAAATAAAAATTACTGTTGGAAAACGAACCTGCCTTCACCCTCATCTACTCCTATGGGTGGTTTTTTTTTAGAATACAGGTGTCCCTTTTCATCTGTGTGAAGCCTGTCAAAAATAGCAAACCCACAGAGCACCTGTGCTAACAGAGCCAGAGTACAAATCTTGTCAGTTAAAGAGATTTATGGGGCTTTTTGTGAAGCTGTGCAGGTTTTCTGTTGAGCAGCAGAGGTGGCAGTGGTCTCCTGTGCTGATGTTTATCTGTGAGCCAAGGTCTGCCAGCCCTGAGAGGCAAAGCCTCAGCAGTGTGGTGTCTGCTGCTGGGGACAGTGCCAGCTGGGGGGGTGACACTGCCAAGCCTGGCCCGTGCTTCCTTTCCTCTGTGCAGAGAGCAGGAAACCTCTGATGTGAGCCACGAGTTTCCTCTGTGCAGTGCAGGCAGAACAAACGTGGTCACACACACACACAGGCACAGCCTTAAAAAACCACCTTTAATTCATGTATGAAATATTGTGTTGAAACAGATCTTGAGAAACTCATCGAGTTTTTATGTCCTGCTTTGGAGAAGATGCCTTTTGATTGGAAGGAAAAGCAAATCAACTGCCCACACCACTTTTTGCAGGGCACAGGTTTCAGTGCAGGAGGTGTTTTGTGTTTGTAGCACAGATATCACAGCATGATACAGGAAATAACTTGTGGTTCTTTCTTTTCCTGTTCCAAAAATCTCTTCGTAGTGAGGAGACACCTGGTGATGTTACAAGGCTTTGATGGGAACCTGTGCTGCTGTATTTCAACGTGTTGACTCTCCAGTAGACAGCAGAGCAAACAACATTTGTGTTTTGAAGGATTGGAATTAAGAAATCCCCCCAGAATCAGTGGTTCTCTTCTATTGCATTTTAGTATGAAAGCTCCCAGTTCAAAAGAATGTTTAAGGAAAGCAATTTGGGGCATATTGAAATCTCCCCAAGTTAACATTAAAGACATGCATTGGCCTGAATTTAAGATCACAGAAACATGGGAATGTTTGTTGGAAGAGAATTCTTTTGTTTTTTAGCCCAGCCTCCCACTCAAAGCAGAATTATCACCAACATTGTGCAGCAGAATCTTGGAAAACACCAAGGATGGAGAGTCCCCAACCTCCCTGGGTAACCTACTCCAGCACTGCACTCCTTTCCTACAGTTTTTATTCCCTTGAGGTCTAACCTGTGCCTCCCAAGCCACAGTTTAAGTCCATATTCACCCTTTGGCCTGCACTTCTTCAGGGGACAGTGGTTAAATAAAAGGTTCCGAGACTCTGGTTCATATAATTAATATTTAAAAATTAAAAATCAACTGTATTATGGACTGATGGGACTATTCACACCCACAGCCCTGTGTTGGGATGCTGGGAGGATGCAGCTCTGGGGCGCAGCTCTGGGGAGTGGGAACAGCTTTGGGACACAGAGACAGGATGGCTGCTCCAGTGCCAGCCCCAAAGAGGGGCAGTGGGGGCTCTGCTGTCTGACACCAATTCCATTCCTCGAGAACCTTCCAGTCCCCAATGTAGTGGAGGAAATCCCACTGGCCCATTTCTAACCCCTGGCTGTTCCCCTACCACTCAGCTGGGGGTACAGGATGAAGGGCTGGTTCCCAGCAATGTGACCTTTTGGCCAAGTAAACAAATCCCTGTTTTCTGCAATTTAGAAATTCCTTTAAAATTCAGCATCTCTTTCTAAGTGTCCATAATTTCCGTGCTCAGAGCTGTTTCTTTGAGGTGGCAGCACAGTCATCCCAAAGGAAGAGCCTTGCCAAGAGACAGGAGGAAGTGTTCACTTCCACTTCTCCAAGGATTGCATCCCACAGAAATACAGTTCTGGTGCAATGTTTCATGTCCTGGTAATGCTTGGATAAACCAAAACTGAATTATGGCCCAGCTTTGATAACCTTCAATGGCCCATGTGACAATAATCTCAGAATCCTTTTGTTGGGAATTCCCACAGGATCATATTCCCTAAAGACACTTTACAGACTCTCCTCTTGGGATTTCTGATATTTCCAAAGAAACTAGAGCTGCTCCCACTGCTGCCTTTGCTGCCGTGTGAAGTGGGATCCTCATCCTTGTCAGGCTCAGCAGGAAAATGAGTTCAGTCTCAGCACTACCTGAGTGTCCCCTGGGGCTGCCAGGGGAACAGTGACCTTATTTCTGGGTTATTTTCTACTCCTTCTTCCCAAGTGGATATTCCCATTAGTGAAGGATATGACCTCCCCCCCTTTGTCCCCCTTACTTGGTGTCACACTGGAGGCCTGGGGATGATGCCACCTTCAATCCAAATTTAACCCTTCTCCTAAAATTCACCTGCTAGCATTCAGCAGAGCTATATGGTGTTTTCTGATAGGAAAAGATGCCACTGAAATTGATACAGCATTAGAAATTCTTCCACTCAAATCCTGTATTCCAACAGGAAATAATAAATACACACTATAGAAGATATATCCTTGGAATTGCCTGCTTCAGTTTCTCAGATGAGCTGCTTTTTCACCTTAATTAGCAGAGCTGGATCTGGTTCCTTTCAAGACTTACTGAAAATTAATCTCAGCTGAAGCACTTACTGTTCAATTCCTGCATTAGAGGCCAAGGTGCACCCCCAGTCCTGGTTTCCATCATGGAGACATTGGAATTGGTCTTTCCACTATGTTGTTCTTTCCTAATGAAGTGGCTCCCTGGGTTTTAATTAGTCTGGACCGTGAGACAGAAAGGATTGGAAGGCACAGGATGGAGATGGGGAGACAAGGAAAACAAGTGGCATGAGAGGGAAAGTGATGCAGGGCAGTGCTGGGAAAAGACAGGAGGAAGTATGGTCATAATTTAAAATTCAGTGTTCCTCAGAAGTATTCTACTCTTCAGAGAAAATACTGGAATCTCTTCTGGAGAGCTCAGAGCCCCTTCCAGTGCCTAAAGGGGCTCCAGGAGAGCTGGAGAGGGACTTGGGACAAGAGATGGAGGGACAGGACACAGGGAATGGCTTCCCTTAGATGGATATTGGGATAGAATTCTTCCCCGTGAGGGTGGTGAGGTCCTGGCACAAGGTGCCAGAGAAGCTCTGTCTGCCCCATCCCTGGAAACGTCCAAGGCCAGGCTGGGTGGGGTTTTGAGCAGCTATTCCATGATTCTATGATTCAGAGATCCATTCTGGGCAAGTCACTGCAGCCATGTGGGAGTCCTGGTCTGAAGGCAATTCCACAGCTCTCTTTATTCTCAGGAATTGTATCCTCAAGCTGAGCACATCCCTGTCTCCTTGCATTCCTGTCTCTCTGAGGAGCACTGACACTTTCAGTTAGAAAACAGAAAAAAGAAGCAAAATTCTTTGCCATGCCTGGAAGTGAAAGCTTGGGCACACAGAGTCACAATTTATAATTTTTTTTTTTTTTTTTTTTTAGAACAAGAAAGCACACGAAAGGGTGTTGGCCTTTTATCTGGAAAAGGCAAAGACCTCTCCAAGGGTGGGGTTCCCAAGAGAGGGATTGCTCAGCCCTGGAGCTGGAGAGGCTGCAGGAAGCCTGCCCGATCCTGCCTGTCCATGTCCTTCCCACCTTCTGCAGGCTCCTGGACTTGTGCTCTTGGCTAGGGACAGGCAGGGACTGGGGAATAAATCTTCCACACAAAATCCTGGCCAGGAAGACAGCAGCAGTCTGGCTGCTGGAAGGATGTGGGCAGCTCCAGAGTGCTGGAAGCTCAGAGTGCTGACATCCAGGGTCAGGGTGACCTGGCAATGGATGTGCTGATCCAATCCCTCACTCCCTCTGCTCACACTGGATTTCAAGCCTTTGTTGCTCCCCTCTGAGCTAAAAATAATCCCAGACTGGTTTGGATTAAAGGGAACCTTACAGAACCTCTCATCCCACCTGGGCAGGGACACCTTCCACTATCCCAGGATGCTCCAAGCCCCAATGTCCAGCCTGGCCTTGGACACTTCCAGGAATCCAGGGGCAGCCACAGCTTCTCTGGGCAATCTTTTTAAACATTTTTTTAAACAATTTTAAATGTTAAAAACATTTAAACAATGTTAAAACAATTTTTAACAAATTGTTCCTCACAGGGAACAATTTCCTCCTAATATTTAATTTAGTGTGATGCCAAGAGTGAAATTCAGCAGGGGCATTCTTGATCCATGAGCAGGATCTTTCCTTTGGGATCCCTAACCCAGGGGAGACAAAAGGCCAGAGGGATGGGGATGCCAAGAAGTCTTCTTGCAGGAATGAATACATTTGTGTCTTTTTTTTTCTTATAAACCTCCTTTCAGAGAATTCTCTAGAGGACAATTCTCTAGAGCACAAATGCCCTCATCAAAAAATCCAAACCTCACTTCTTTTCCCAGTTTTTCCAGAATAATTTCGACTAGAAAATGAAAACAACCCACCAGGAAAATACTGTGTGAAACAAAAATGCCAAAGGGAAGTGAAATCAAAAGAGACTTGAAATTTGTGCACTCAGGCTTTATATTTTGGGGAAGTGCTTGTTGGCAAGGGGCAGGGAGGAGGATCTTGCTGGGAGGGCTGACTCAAATTCAGCTGCTGATAACAAATCCTGGAATTCAGCACAACATTTGCATGGATCATTATCCACTGCATTTCAGAAATAACTGTGGGATACATAATTAGGGGATTTTGCAGAAGTAAACATGAACCAGGAGGTGAATAAGGAGAAAAAAGGTGATGGCTTTCCAAATACCCTTTTTTTGTCCCCATTCATGGCTCAGCTTCCCCACAAAGTGCCCTTTCTTCTCCATCTCCTCCCTCCCAGGTAATATCTCCTGGTTTGGAGCATGAATTCTTATTAGAGAAGAAAAGCTGCATTGTTCAATATCTTCCTTCTCTGAGTTATGCCAGTGGCACCTATTTTGACAGAGTCCTCATAATTTCCTCATATCTGACTAATTAGAGATGATGAAAGCCATGATTCATTAAAAAAACACAGATAATCATCTGAGCAAATCCAACCTCCATCTTCAAATGGGGCTGAATTTTCTTAAATACCCATCAAACCTCAAACAAATGATTTAATCTCAAGGCTCCATCTTGTGGCAAAGTAGGGCAAAGTCACTGATTGAGAAATTAATATTTGTTCTTCCTTAATATTTGCTCTTCCTTAATTTTCCCTGCTTCTTCTTTAATAAACTCATGGATGTGTTTGCTCATGTACAGGGAAAGTTTAATTTAATACCCTTGAAAACCTAGAGCAGTGGTAATTCTGAAATATCCTGATTTTCCCAAATTTCTAAATATGCATGTCCAGTGTGATCGTGCTTGGGTGTATTTGTATTAAAATATTCTTGTAAAACTGTAGGGTTTGGCATTAATTTTTAGCTGGACTCTCT
Organism: Toxostoma redivivum; assembly: GCA_013397375.1. Classification (NCBI taxonomy): domain Eukaryota; kingdom Metazoa; phylum Chordata; class Aves; order Passeriformes; family Mimidae; genus Toxostoma; species Toxostoma redivivum. Next base: position 109,877 of record VXBI01011359.1, read on the forward strand.
TATGGAGCTTCTTTAAGTCCTTCATTTTGAATTTTACCAATAGTGCAAAGCAGAAAAGAAGTTTTATGATTACCAAGAATGATTTTTCAAGTTAGAAATTCTGATTAAAAAGATGCTTTAGAAGTGGCAAGGGGTTACTTGGTGCTTGATCAGATAATTAAAAAATTATAGAATCATTGAGGTAAGAAAAGATCTCCAAGATCATCAAGTCCAACCTTCAATCAAATCCCAGAACTAAACCCCATCACCAAGGGCAGCATCTGCTTGATTTTTAACACTTCCAGGGTGGAGACTCCAGTGAAATTCTTCCACGGAAGAAATTCCTGCTGATGTCCAACTTGAACCTCCTCTGGTGCAACTTGAGGCCATTCCCTGTCCTGTCCCCAAGGAACAGAGCCCAACCCACACCTGCACTCTCCTGTCAGGGAGTTGTGCAGAGCCAGAAGGTCCCCCCTGAGCCTCCTTTTCACAGAATCACAAATCACAGATCACAGAATACAGAATCACAGAATACAGAATCATTAGGTTGGAAGAGATCTCCAAGATCATCGAGTCCAACCCCTGCCCCAACACCTCAACTGAACCATGGCCCTAATGCCACATCCAGTCTGTTTTTAATACATCCAGGGATGGTGACTCCACCACCTCCCCAGGAAGACCATNCTGCTCCTTATCTGCCTTCCTGCAGCTCCCCCAGCACGTCAGCTTTTTTTTTTATTTTTTTTATTTTTTATTTTTTTATTTTCCTAATACTAAAGCTGGTTTTTAGCAAGCAGGAGCTGTCAGGCTTCCAGCAGGGTGTTCTAGGCAGGAGAGGCAGCACCCATGGGTGCTCCCTGCCTGTTCATCTGCCTCATCCAGCCAGGAATCTCTGGGAGCTCCAGGCAGAGGGAGCAGCTCCTGGGTTGGGCTGTTCCAGCTGGTAGTTTTATCCTGGTACAATTTCTTACGAGAGCAAGGAATGATGAGATGGAGGAATGGCTTCCCACTGCTACAGGGCAGGGTTAGATGGGATATTGGGAAGGAATTCCTGCCTGTGAGGGTGGGCAGGCCCTGGCACACGGTGCCCAGAGAAGCTGTGGCTGCCCCTGGATCCCTGGCAGTGTCCAAGGCCAGGTTGGATGGGGCTTGGAGCAGCCTGGGATAGTGTAAGGTGTGGAATGAGATGATCTTTGAGTCCTCTTCCAACCCAAACCCTCCTATGATTGCATGGTTGTGTGAAAATGATTATTTCTCCTTAGTGTCACAGGGAGCAAGGCATCATCTCCCAGGTAATTCCCCAGGTCCCCATGTTGGATATCTCACTGATAGCAGCTCCCAGGCTGCTGTTATCAACATCCCTGCCTTCTGTGCCCACCTCACCTGGTGTCTGTGAGAACTTTTGCCTTGCTAAACACATGGAGAACAATTGCCATTTGAGGGGGGATAATTGGAGTGATCCAGAAGCATTTAACAATTGGAATATCATTCTGCTCCGTGGCTTTTTATTTTTTCCTGTTCCAGCTACAATGTCATTCACTAATGAATGCAGCATGGGCTGGGATTAGGTTTAAAGGAGTATTTTCCTGTTGCTGTTCCCTACATGTTGGTCGCACCCTTAATGATCTTGCTAGGAAATATTTACTTTGAGGAGTTTGCTTCTAAGTCCTCCAAGTGATCAAAACCAGGCAAGGCATGGATTGCTCTCCTATGACTTCAGTTTTTCCTGGAAAGAAATAAGGACAAAAAAAAAAAAAAATCCTACTTCCAAAATTAATGCAAATCAGCTTGAAAATCATCTTGTCCCAATAAATGAATGCTCCATTCTTTCTCAGGCAGGCTAATACTGGCTTTTAAAGGAAGAGAAACTTCCTTAAAAAAAGAGAAACTTTAAGGGAACACTTGTTGGCAGGATGGGCCTTCTGTGAGTGACCCCTGTGAGAAATCCCAGCCACGGGTGCCAGGATCACTCTGGAGCTGAAGTTTGGGAAGCAGTTTGGGGAAATCCCAGCCCAGTGGCTGCTGACCAGGAGACCACCATGTCCAATCCTTCCTTGGACACCTCCAGCACCTCCCTGGGCAGCCCCTTGCAATGCCTGCCCACTTTCCATGGAGAAATTCCTCCTGATGTTCCAGAGGATGCTGCATTGAGCCTTTCAAGAGATCCCTCTGCTCTCTGCAATACATTTGCAGTTTAATTTTGATTCTCAACAAACCCACAGGACATAATTACACCCCAAAATTGCCCAGACTTGAAAGCCTGACCGTCCCTCCCTTGTTCTCCACGAGCTGTAACTCAATGCAAACCCCTCTGTCTCTCTCCATTTTCCACTTCTTTCATTCATTCCTGCTGGGTAATTAAAAATGGCTTCTAAATAAACAGCGGGGATGATTTCCGAAATGTTCTGTATTTCCTTGCAGGGCTGGGACTTCTGTCATTGGCCCACTTAAGTGGTTTTGAAAGATTGTATACAGGTTCCTTTTACAATGCATTTGAAGTTTGTAATCCTGCTTAAACACACAAAAATAGGAAGGATTAACAAACTGCCACGCTGAGGCCAAAAGAAGACAGAGCTAAAAGCAATCAAGGAGCAGCCTATCAGATCCATGAAATAAATTGGGGGAAAAGTGGAAAACTGTCAACAAAAATAATATGTTATGGATCCTCAAGCCTTTGTGTTTATGCTAGAGGAAGCCTAAAATAATCTGTGGTTTCTGATGCTTGATTTAGTTTTCCACAAGCCTAATTAACACCAGATTAAGTTTGCTGCCACTATAGGTTATTGCTTAGACTGACAAATCCTGGCTGTTTATTTGTTTCCTAAAAAAATGACTGGAGGCAATAACAGCATGACACAGTCAATAAGGGTGAAAACAATGCTGTAATATTCATTTTTAGAAACTTCATCTTCAGAAGAAACCCCCTTGACTTTCTGTATTAAATTCTGGCCCCAGAGTCTTTACAAAGGGAAAAATCCCATTGATTGGTTGTCCCATTGATTTAAGATGCAGCCCTGTGAATTTAAACTAGAACTTATGGATTTGCTGCAGTGAGTAGATGGGTTTTCCCAGATGTTTCGAGCAGCCCATGTGCTCAGGGGTTTGGCCAGGTGTGGGCCAGGGGCTCTTGGAATGGAGCTGAACAAGGCAGAGACTTAGAGGGAGAAAATCCCTCCTGTTGGCATCGACTCCTAGTGTGGATTGTTTATAAGGAAAATATCCCAGAGTGCCATCAGCCATTCTGTGACTCTGTCAGTACAAATGTCACATCAGGGTTGAACCAGAAACAGGGACAGGACACAGGGAATGGCTTCCCACTCCAGAGGGCAGGGGAGCTGGGATCTGGGCAGGATTTCCTCCCTGGGAAGGTGGGCTGGCCCTGGAACAGGGTGCCCAGAGAAGCTGTGGCTGCCCCAGCCCTGCAAGTGTCCAAGGGCAGCTTGGAGAACTTGGAGCACCCTGGTCTGGTGTCCCTCTGATGCTTTTGGGGGCTGCACTGGGCTCCTGGCAGACCCCAAAGAATTCATCCAGGCAGAGGGAACAGATTCTCCTGGAATGACTGAAGTGTGGGCATAGACATGGATGAACAAGGGCCACAAATGTGGATTGTCCTGCAAGGCAAAGCCAGCACAGTCACCGAGTTTTCATCCTTGAATCTTCATCTCCTGTGAAGCAAAGCCCCAAATCCCCTTGTCTTGGTGCTGACCTGAACTCAGATTAATTCTGGGAAGCTGAACAGAGGATGTGCCTGCTCACTGGCACAGCTGGGACAGAAACAGAATTCCAAAGCCAGCCCAAATGTCTGATGAAAAGGGGCAAATAGCAGCATTGAGTGGATTCCTGCTCTTTTGTGCTCTGTCATAAATCCCTGACAGCAGCAGCTCATGGGGTGTGACCACGGGACAGCTCCCACCTTTCCTGCTGGCCGGGAGATGTGGAGTGACACCTTGGATCATCCAAGGATTGTCATGGTCCTGCCTGATGCCTGCTGAGGGTATCTCAGAGTCAATGCTGTGTCTGAATTCACCTTTTAGAGGATTTTTTTGCAGCAGACCCCCCTCTATATTTCTCTGCCAAACTGATTTATGCCCAGAGCAGCCCCAGGCTCGCTCTGGTGCCACCATCCTGCCCCAGCCACCTCAGCAGGAAAGGACAGGACTTACAGGAATTCCACCAGATGGATGAAAAATGATGAAAACTTCTCTTTTCTTCTAACGTTTATCTAAAAACCTCCCCGAAAAAGCACTCGCTGCATTTAAGGTGCACTTGGGGAGCAGTTTTCCAGGGCTGCAGTTCATCATGCCCCAAAATATTGTTAATTTTGGTGTTTAGTGAGCCCGGCAGGGAGCTGTGGAGCCATTTGGATTCAATCACTCGCTCCCATCGCTCCTTAGCCCGAATTCCTCAACCAACTGCGTGAGGATTTATCGTTTGTGCGCTGGAAGTGAATTACTCCGGGTAACCCAATCCCGGGAGATGCCGGGCAGGAATGATGCTGTTCCAGGGCTGTGTCCAACGGGTGCCTCCCTTTTCTGGACTTTTAAATCATGCACAATGCAACTTGCATTAAAAGAGGAGGGGGATTATTTAGGAATATCCGAGGGGATGCCCCATGTCCTAAGCAGATGCTGCGGAGCCTTTCCCTCAAATAAATGTCCTTGGAGGCTGCGTTTTCCTGCTCTTTGCCCTCCCCCTTGGCTCCTAAGCCTCTCTCCGTGGTCACGTCACAGCAATTCCCCTCCTTTCCAGCTGCTGCATCCCGGCTCGGCTCCTCCTGCTTCCCGTGCCAGGAGATGTGAGGCTGGGGCAGCTCTCGGAGGACACAGCAGCATCCAAATCCCACGGAAATGTGTGTTTTGGAAAGCCCGGCTCCTCCGGCTGCCTCTCCTTGAACATGGAATATTTTGGTTCAGCTCAGCCACAGAGCCGAGTCAGAGGGGTTTCCCTGGATCCATCCGCGCGTTTTAAATCCCGTCCCATCCGCCACGGAGGACAGGGGGCAGTCCCCATTTCCCCATTATTTTCTTTCATCTTGCCCCACTTCCTTTCCTTTTTCATCATTTCCCTTTCCCCATTTCGCTTTTCCCACTTTCATTCTTTTTCTTCACTTCCATCTCAATTCTTTTCTTTGCCCACTTTTCCTTTTCCCTATTTCCTTTCTTTTCCCTGCTTCCCTTTCCCTGCTTCGTTTTTCCATTTCCCTTTCCCCATTTCCTTCCTTTTCCCCTGCTTCTTTCCCTACTTCCTTCCTTTTTCCATTTCCCTTTCCCTATTTCCTTCCTTCTCCCCCTACTTCTCTTTCCTCATTTCCCTTCTTTTCCCATTGCTTCCCTTTCCCTGCTTTCTTCCTTTTCCCTCTCTCCTCTTCCTTATTTCCCTTTCCCCATTTCCTTTCTTTTTCCCTTCTTCCTTTTCCTCATTTCCCTCCTTTTCCCACTGCTTCCCTTTCCCTGCTTTATTCCTTTTCCCCATTTCCCTTTCCCAATTTCCCTTTCCCCATTTCCCTTTTCTCATTTCCCTTTCCCCATTTTCTTTTTCTCCACTTTCCTCTGCCCACTTCCTTTCTTTCTCCCCTTTTCCCTGTCTCCATTCCCTTTCTTTCCCCCCTGTTTCCCTTCCCTCATTTCCCTTCCTTTTTCCCACTTCTCTCTCCAGGGAGGGAGCACCAAGGTTGGATCAGCTGATCCCAGAGTGGTCCCTTCCATGTGGCCGAGGTCAGGATGTGCCCCCAGGCTTGTCCCATCCCCTTGGAGCTCCCCCCGTGCCTGTCCCTTGTGCTTTGCCACGAGGTGGCTTTAAAGTAAAGGGGATTTGGGGGATATTCAGCTAAATCCTAAATCCAGGTCAAAGTTCCCTCTTCTGCTAATCCCTCTCAGTCTTATCCCCAGATCACAGTGCCTGGGAGTGGGATTCAGGTGCTTGTGAGCATCGGGAGGTCAGCGATGCCTCAGGTAAAAACTGAGTTCCAGAGGGATGGATTTTATGGGAAAACATCCCCCAGAGACCATTCCTGCAGCTCACCCAGCCCAGTGTCACTTGTTCACTGCCACCCATCCCACAGAACAATCCTTGTGCTCAGCTTTCCTCCGTTAATTGCCATGGAAATTTGATAATTTCATCCTAAAGCAGAGTTGAGGAAAACTCAGGAAGAGATCAGATTACTGAAAACTGGAAAAAATTAATCTTGATTAAAGCACTTCCCCCAGGAAAATCGGGACCTCCTGAACTCGGCCGAGGGCTGATTGCTCTCCAAGCTGGGATGTGCCCAGTTTGTCCCAAACACCTTGGAAAAAGGAGGGAAATTCCCTCCAGAGGTGGAATTTAATGGGCTCTTGGCTTCATCCCACTCAGGGAAAGTGCCAGAAGAGGGACATTTCCCTCCCAAAGTGTGATGGGATGCTCCCATCAGCACCCACCGGCCTTACCAGGAGGGAAAATCAGGATGGGGCAGTGCCAGCAACAGGAGCAAAAGAGGAAATGGACCCTGTTTGTTTGGCATTGCTGAGATGAGGAGGGAAAAGCCCTTTTCCAAACCCGGCATAGGGTGGGTTGGTGTGTTCTGGCAGATTGATCGTGATGAGGGAAAGGAAGACTGGGATAGGAATTAGAATTGAAGACCAAACTGCTTCTTTTCTTTAATTTTCTTCTTACTTCCTCTTATTAAATCTCTTTTAATTTAATCGAATTTTTATTTTAATTCTATTTATTTTAATGTTTATTTCATTTGTTGGCTAATTACTTTTTCTTTGAATTCCTTTTAGTTTCGTTTTTTTTATTCAATCCATTTTGATTTTTAATTTATTCAGTAACCTCTCTGTGTGGATTTTGCTACTCAACACCATGACCTGCAGAGGTTTAAAAGAGCAGATAAATGGGCTGCTGCCTATCCCATGTAGTTCCTGTTATCCAGCTCATCCAGCACCTCTCCAGCTTGGATCCCTCTGGCTCTGCCCATGGGATTTTCCTGTTTGTGGCAGAGCCAGGAGGGATTTAAGGCAGTGCAGAGGTGTCACTTGGATACGTGGATTAGTGTGGCCTTGGCAGTGCTGGGGAACAGCTGGTGGCACCATCACTGTCCTGAGAGCCTGTGCCAGGGCAGGACAATCTTTTGGGTGGAGCAATTTGCCCTCATATCCAGCTAAACCTCCCCTGGGGCTGCTTGAGGCCATTTCCTCCTGTCTTTAGTGTCACTGGGAGAAGAGGCCAACACCCAGCTGGGATCCCAGAATCCCAGAACCACTGAGGCTGGAAATGACCTCCAAGACTGAGTCCAACCCCCAACCAGCCTGGAGCCCTGAGTCCCACATCCAGAAAATAAAATCCTTCCCCTCTTCACATCCATGACATGGCTGGTGCTCCAAGCTTGGTCCTCGAGCTGTCCCATCCCTGTGGCACCTTCCCATCCCACCCACCCCAAAGGATCCCAGTGCTGCTCCCCTGGACCTCATTATCCCATTGACAGCAGTCCATATCTCCCTGGCCAGGAATGTATTTACTCCTGGGCACATAAGAAATTCATTTCCCAAATTGAATTATCTGCCTCGGGAGATCGGGGGTTTTGATTGTGTCGCTGCACTTCGGAAAGCGACTGAAAATTGATAAAAGCCAGATGGGAAGCGGAAACAGTCATTTCATGACTCCTTAAACGTTTCACTTGGTTAACCCTTGGATTGCACCAGGCTTGGAGTCAGGCTGGAGTGTGGAAGCAATTTGTTGGGGAGTTCTCAGGATGCAGAGTGGGATGGAAGTGCTCACCAGGGAAAGGAGTCCCTGCAAGGGAGGAAAAAAAGCCTTAGGACAGAGATGTTGTTCAGCCAGAAGGATTCTAAGAGAGCAAGAAAATATCCCAGCTGAAGGGTGTTTGGCTGCAGGGAATGTTTCTGAAGCTGTGGGATGAGCATTGAATCACTCAGGCACTTCTGGATGTGGGGGAGGCAAATCCTACAGTGCAAATGCCCAGCAGAGGGAACGGGAATTTCTTGTCTTTGAGTGTGTTTCAATCAGCAGAAAATCAGGGAAGAGAGGAAACACATGAGGGAGGAATGGTTTTCCAGGCTGCTGGTCCTGTGGATTATGCTGAGAAGACTCCACAGCACCTGTGAATGGAGCTAACCCAGACACTTTATTCCTCTGTTCTAGCCTTTAAATTAACCTTTTATAGGATTTCTATTGGATTATTTTCCACTGGAGTGTATTCCTTGTGCTCCCACAGACCACACATGGCACAAATTCCCAGCTCAGCCCAGCAGGACTCAACCTTAAATCTAAACCTCTCCAAAATATCTGCCAGCACAATTAAAACCCTCAAATTCCCTAATAATTAAAGCAGAACATGACACGAGCAGCCCATCTTCGGGATCTGCAGCTGGAGCAGGGAGTGGATTCCGGGGCACATCTGCATCGAATCCTCCAGCTCTGGGAGCAATAACCTCGCAGGTGCAGGGGCTGGGATGTCTCCCTGCATCCCAAATCCTCGCCAGATCCCTTCCCTCCGTGAGAAGCCTCCAAAATTAAATTGCCTTTAATTGGTTTAGGGTTCTGCTTCTGCCGCTGTCGCGTCTTGGAAGCTGCAAAAGGCTCCAGCCTGGAATTCTTTACGATCTCAGTTTCCATTCCGTTAATATTTTCCAAGTTGGTTTCCTGTTTTCCTGTTGCCAAAAACGCATTTCGACAAAGAGGAAAATTATTTCACATTCCAAGTGTTGGAAACCATTGTTTCAGCCCAGAAATTTGAGAAAAGCTGATACTTCTTTATCAGCAGACTCTGTGGTGATCCTTGTTTTCCCAGAAGATGGATTTTTATCCCAAATTATTGGCACAGGGAGGGAGCCCAAAGCTCGTGTTCCTCCCTGGATTTTGGGTCCAGAACTCCAATGTATGATATTTTTTAGATCCCACAAAAGAGGAGTTTCTATTCTTATCAGCTCCAAAATAATTTGTCACAGAGCAAAACTAACAGGGAAACTGGAAAAGGGCAGGGAAAGGGCTCTGGGATCTGGAGTTTCTCCTTCCAGGGCTCAGTTCAGGAGAAAAAAAATCTGATATTGGGAAAGGGCATGGGAGGAAAAACCTTTTAACTGGGACAGGAAGCCAAGGGAACTTCTCCAGCTCTGCATCTCCTGTCCTGACCATGTTCCATGGTTCTGAGCCATTGTCCTCCCTATGCCTGACCATTCCTGCTCTGCAGTCCCTGGGATGCAAATGTGGGAATGAGGAGCTTGAAGTTCCCAAAACTGCTTCAGACTCAGAGGGATGCTGGAATAGTCCAATTTTGGGATTATGGGATTATTTTCCCTGGGGAGATGCTGGTGGAGCATCCCTGGCCAGCAGCTCATGGGTGTCAGATCCTTGGAAAATAAAAATTTAAAAAAATTTAGAAAAAAAAATTCCAAATTCCTCCAGGTCAGGCTGGGTGAGGTCTCACTGGAGAAAACCAACATTTTATTTTAGTTTAATTTTTTTTAAATATAGGAAAAAAGGGAAATTATTTCAATTTCCTCAGGAGCAGCCACAAACTGTGATTGGAAGGAAAGGCTGGGAAAGAAAAAGGGGGGATTTACAGGAATATTTTACATGGGAGTACTCAGCTGAGCCTGCTGTGGTTTTGGATCCATGAGGAAAATAAAAAGGAAGAAATCAGAGGTTTCCAAAGCCCTGTCCCTCAGATCTTCTGGCTCTGTGCAGCTTCAGGAGGCTGGGAAGTGGTTTAGCAGTGGATGAAGCAATTCCTGCCAGGACAGGGGGAGAATCAGCTGCAGAGCAAGGAAAAAAAAGAAAAAGAAAAAAAATTTAAAAAAATATGCAAAGGAAAATGGAAAAATGCAAGAAAATAAAATAATGAAAATAAAAGACTAAAATGAAAATAAATTAAGTAGAATAGACTAGAATAAAGTAATATAAAATAAATGTAATTAATTATTGAATCAAGGAGGAAGAGATGAATTTTGCTGGTCAGACAGATCCTAAAAATGTAATATTAAGATTTAGGGCTGATTTGGGCCAGGTCTAACCAAAACTGATGCTCCTTCCCCTCCTCCTGCCTATTGCAATGATCAGCTTCAATTCCAATCAGCAAAACAATCAATAAATTGATCAGGAAAATAGTCAATAAAATAATCAGAAAAATAATAATCAAAATTTAGAGGAAAAGACAGAGAAAGCCCAGGGTGGTCCCAGGGTGTTTCCAGGGTAATTTTTGTCGGAATGATTAAATTTAAGGGAGTTAATTCAGATTCACACTGGGAAGCCCAGAGTCAGGAAGAAAAAGACGTAAAATAAGAATGGGAAGAGGGAGAAAAGTGTAATAATTTTATATTAAAAGACAAGAATTACCAAAAAAAGCTCCTACAGTGTGGATGCATGTTAGGAAAAATCTGGGAAGTAACAATGACCATTTTTATCCTAGTATGCTGCTGGTAATTACTGCCAATGGAATTGGGTGAAAAAGTATTTTATGCAAATATTGTGTTTTAACATAAAACCAATCAAAATTAATGTTTAAAAATAATAATTTTATTGAATTTTGATTGGGGGAAGGGAAGGGTTGAACTCTCCCAGCTCCATTCGAGCTCCCTTGGCTGCTGTGCTTCATTTATCCCCTGGGTTCATCATTGCCTGGGTTCAGCCACATCAGCAGTTTAGCAAAACTGCTAAACCACCCACTTGGGAATTAAATCAGAATATTTCCTGTCCCTTTCATTTTGTAATTCATGGCTTCAAATATGTAATTAAAGAGTGGGATAATATTATTGATGATTTTCTAAAATGTGAATTAAATAACAAATGTGGTTAAATTAACCCTGCGAATCAGCAGCTCTTCGAGGTGAACTTTTCTCCTTCATACTCCAGGAAAATTAATTAATTTTTTGCTTTTTCCAGTAAAACACAGCACAGAAACTGGGAAGGAGCCCGAGGTCTGTCCCTGCTTTTTGTCACCGTGAGAGGGGTCAGCAGCTCCGGTCCCATCCCAATCCCGATGCCAGCTATGCCATTGGCACCACTGGGAATAATTTTGTTCAAGGTTAGAATTTACAGATCTATTTTGTATAAAGTATTTTCTTCACAGGAAAAGAGAGAGAAAATCAATCCCCTTCACCCTGCTGGAGTTTCAGAGGAAATTCTATCTTCCTGCTTTGAGCATCCACAAGAGAAAACAGGGAGGGAGAAATCCTTGTTTTCAATCATAAGAATAATCCCAAAGTGGTGTTGCTGAACGGGATGGGATGGGATGGGATGGGATGGGATGGGATGGGATGGACATATTGCCTTTGGGATTCACTAGAAAATGGTATTTACTCGAAAACAGTAAAGCAGAGGATTTTATATTTCCATCGAGCATCCCAAGAAGCCGAGAACGGACCGAGCGCCAGATGCAGGGAAATGTGTGGGATGCTGCAGGGAATTAAACTAGCTTCTGGCAGGATCGGGAGGCTGAGGAAGAGCAGGAATTCGCCTCCAGATGGCAGGAGGGAGGCTTGGATCGGCTGCGGGCTGCGGGGAAACCTCCGCGCTCCCAAGATGTGCGGGGCTGGTACCACCCGACAGCCTGGGGTCAGCACTCCCAAATCCCAGTGTCAGCACCCCCAAATTCCAGTGTTAATATCACCCAAATCCCAGGATCAGCACCCCCAAATCCCTGTTATCACCCTCAAACCCCTGAATCACCATGCCCCAGCACCCAGTGCCAGCACCCCCAAATTCCAGTGTTAATATCACCCAAATCCCAGCGTCACAACTTCCAAATTCGAGAGCCAAATTCNTCCCAGCGTCAGTACTTCCAAACTCGAGTGATAAAATCCCCCAAGCTCCAGTGTTAATATCCTCCAAACTCCAAATTTGAGTGTTACCACCCCAAATCCCAGTGTCAGCACCCCCAAATCCCTGTGTTATCACCCTCAAACCCCTGAATCACCATGCCCCAGCCCCCAGTGTCAGCACCCCAAAGCCCCTGTATTACCATCCCCAAATCCCAGTGCCAGCAGCCACAGCTTGGAAAAGCCCCCTGAGATCCCCAGAGTCCAACCACTGCCAGCCCTGCCAGGGCCACCACTGACCCATGTCCCCAAGTGCCACATCCACATGGATTTTAAATCCCTGCAGGGGTGTGGACTCCACCCCTGCCCTGGGCAGCTCTGCCAGGGCTTTTCCTGAAGAAATTTTTCTTAATATCAATTCTAAAGCTCTGTCCTCTTCCAGGGAACCAAAATCTGGATGCTGATGTTGAATATCAAGCTGTGAAAGGAAGAAGTTTTGGGAAGTGAATGAATTAANCTGAATCACCATGCCCCAGCACCCAGTGCCAGCACCCCCAAATTCCAGTGTTAATATCACCCAAATCCCAGCGTCAGTACTTCCAAATTCGAGTGATAAAATCCCCCAAGTTCCAGTGTTAATATCCTCCAAACTCCAAATTTGAGTGTTACCACCCCAAATCCCAGTGTCAGCACCCCCAAATCCCTGTGTTATCACCCTCAAACCCCTGAATCACCATGCCCCAGCCCCCACTGCCAGCCCCNCACCCTCAAACCCCTGAATCACCATGCCCCAGCCCCCAGTGTCAGCACCCCAAAGCCCCTGTATTACCATCCCCAAATCCCAGTGCCAGCAGCCACAGCTTGGAAAAGCCCCCTGAGATCCCCAGAGTCCAACCACTGCCAGCCCTGCCAGGGCCACCACTGACCCATGTCCCCAAGTGCCACATCCACATGGATTTTAAATCCCTGCAGGGGTGTGGACTCCACCCCTGCCCTGGGCAGCTCTGCCAGGGCTTTTCCTGAAGAAATTTTTCTTAATATCAATTCTAAAGCTCTGTCCTCTTCCAGGGAACCAAAATCTGGATGCTGATGTTGAATATCAAGCTGTGAAAGGAAGAAGTTTTGGGAAGTGAATGAATTAATTGGGGATGAGGGGAGCCCCATTATTAACCCTTAAAAGCCTCTTTCACCCAGCCCCAGGTGCCAAATGAAGGAGGTGAAACTGCTTTTTGTGGGGTGGCTCATGCAGGAAGCTGAACTTGAATTTAAATTGGCAGAGGTTGAGTTTAGATGGGATATTGGGAATTAATTCCTGCATGTGAGGGTGGGGAGACCATGCACAGGGTGCCCAGAGAAGCTGTGGCTGTCCCTGGATCCCTGGAATTGTCTAAAGCCAGGTTGGATGGCACTTGGAGCACCCTGGGATTGTGGAAGGTGCCAGGATTTGGAACTGGATGGGATTTACAGTCATTCCCAACCCAAACCATCCTGGGATTCTGTCTGGAAGCAGATTCTGGTGCCCAAACAAAACTGAGTCACATTTGCACAACTGTTTGCCAAGGAAGCAAATTGCACATGACAAGGATTTCGTTCCAGTTTATAACTGAGGGGGGAAAAAAAGACAAAATAAACATGTCCTGCATGGGAAGGGTTCATTTCAAACCTGGGAAACTCCAAACTGAGCAGCCTGATCAGTGCTGGCTTCCCAAGTGTCCAAAATCCCAACACTGAACTCTCCAGGAGTGGATTTGACCACGGAGGATGGAGGAATCGCTGATCCCCACTCATCCCACATCCTCTCCCACTGGAAGGCCCAGTCTGGGAGTGTTGTCTCATTTGTTATTAATAACATCCATGGTGTGCACTCACGCTGAGCCTCATTCCATGTGTCCAGTGTTTGGGCATCGTGTGCCACGGCCCATCTGGGCCTCGTTTGAAGCCCCTCGCAGTCACAGGGGTCCATGTGCAACTGATAAAGGCCAATTTGGGGTGGCTGAGAGGGGGGGCACCTCTCTCCAGGCCAGTGCAAGAAGGACGCCCTATATGTTTTGGAAGTGCTAAACCCCAGGGAAATTACTTCATCCGAAGCCGCTCCAGACCCCAGTAATGAAGGCTGTGATGTAGCCAGTGTTCACCCATGTTGACTTTACAGTACTGGAATTAATCCATGTGCATTGCAGCTCGGTGAAATCACTTCCAGCCCCTAGCAGCTCCGGGGCTGACTTCATCCTTGCAGCCCCAGATGCAGATCCTCAGAGTCGGGGAAATCAGGGAGAGGGTGGAAAGGCTGCTCCCCATACACGCTGATGGCTGCGTGGGGATGTCAGATTGTCCTGGGACCATGAGGATCTGCCAGCTCCGTGAGGATTCTCGGGGCTCTGCTCCTCTGCTCCTGTGGCTGTGCTTCCTGCAGGGCTGGAGACAGGGATTTGTTGCTCCCTCCATGAGATGATTCCATTTTAACCCCTATAAAAATCCCAGTAAATTCACTGTGACCGCAGCTTGTCCAGGGTGCAAATTCCAGCCGCTGCTGTCAGCCGTGCCCAGAGCTTCCTTGGGAAGGGGATGTGCAAGCACAGAGCTTTCCTCCTGCCATAAACCCCCCTGCCCTCATCCTGGCAATTTTGTGTCCTTTAAAGATGGACACTCTGGGTATTTTTGTGCTGTTTCAACCACAGGAATTCAAGTGATGGGATGTCCTGGCTGTGAGTGCCCTCCTGGGAGCCCAGCCCAGCTCCAGGGTGTGGGTTCAGAGGAGCTGAGGAAAACACAGATCCCTGCAGGTCTGCACGTGCAATCCACTGCCCAGCCCTGTTCCCTTTCCTTTCCTTCATCCCTATTTTTTATTGCCATTTTCTCAGTAAAAATGCAGCTGCCTTTTCCTGGGCAGTGCTTGCTCTGTTATCTAAGAATAAGGAGTTCCTGCAACCCCAAACCCTGAGTTTGGTGTTTCTGTCAATCCCATAAAGCTGAAATCCCATGGGGATGGATCCTGCCTGTCCAAGCTCTCCCTTGCTCCGTGCCTGGAGGCTGGAGGATGCTCTGGGGACCCCCAGCAATTCCCACAGCAGCAGAGTCCCCAAATCAGGCAGATCTGGTGCTCTGCTCAAGTCTCTGCAGCAGAGGGACATCTATGGGAATTCATGGATATTCAGCTTTCTGAGGAACTTAAAGTCTCTGTGGCAGCAGGATTTTAAAGCATCCCTGAGGTAATTCCTTAGGTAAGGAGAGGGCTCTGGACACTGCTGTGGGCATTCCAGGGTGCCCCTTGGAGTACTACAGGGTGTAGGGAAAGTGCAAAATGTGAGTATCTAAAAGGATTTATCAATCCTTGTATTTTTGCTGGGCTGTTTGCTGTCTTACCTAACCCCTGTCATGTAATTTAATTACGTTTGTTTAATTTCTTTCTTTTTTAAAAAAATGCATCTGGGACTGGTAAACTTAATTAAAAAGAAACATTGTTAAGCAGCCTGATACAGCCATAATTTGATTTAAAGTACTGGATGATACCAACATTATAAGTGTAAAGTGATATGGCTTTTTTGGGGGAAAAATGGGATCTAAATGAACTTAAAATCCTTCTTCATTTGAGCCAGGGTTAATTGTTAATTCTTTCTTCCTCCTGTTTTGTGGCTGTAGGGCTTTTCCAAGTAGGGGAAGAAATATTCCCTCTTCAAACAAAGGATTGCAGGATCATTTGTGCTCTGCAACCAAGCCAGGCTTTGGTACCTTTGTTCATGGAATGCGAAATTCCGAGTGCCCTGAGATCAGTGCGAGAGCTCCCACGGATTTCAAAGGTACCAGGACGTTAGGGATCGTTTAGATTTGTTCGTGGAAAAATTTCCTGGGTTTCAGAGAATCTGAATCAGAGAGGTAGAAGTTGCCATCAGAACCTGTTTGTTATAAATATATTATGTGTGATCTAGTGGGATATAACACAATATTCCATAGGATTGATGCTTTTCCTGATTGGAATCCAAGCAAATCCATCTCCTCCGTTCGGCAGGGGCCGGGGCAGGGTCCGGGGGATGCCTGGCTCGCTCTGGATCCCGCTCCGTAAATCCGGGATATCCTGTGCTGCCCCTACCAAATCCTCCCCAAATCCCGGCTGGGGTCGAGCCGGGCTCAGCTCGGGGATTCACACCCGGAGAGAGGGAAAATCCTGAGAGAGGCTGGAAAATGTCCCGGCCCCACGGCAGCGCTGCGGGATCGGGACTGGGATGCTCCGCTGGCTCCGCGAGGATGGAGCTGGGATTGGGGTTGGGATTGCAGCTAAAACAGGGATTGGGGCTGGAACTGGGATTGGGGTTTGGGCTGGGGTTGGGGCTGGAGCTGGGATTGGGGCTAGAGCTGGGATTTGAGCTAAACAGGGATTGGAGCTGCAGCTGGGATTGGAGTTGGAGCTGGGATTGGAGCTGAGATTGGGGCTAAAACAGGGATTGGGGCTGGAGCTGGGATTGGAGCTGAGGCTGGATGGCACTGACCTCCCTCCCATCAGTGCTGCAAAATCATTTCCTAATTCAACACAAAATGAAAAGGCTTTTTTCCAGTAGCAAAATAATTTTGTAGGAGCTGCTGGGTTTAAGTTTTCCCTGAATTATTTGCAGGAATATTCCAGACAGGCCAGGAGGCGGCTGGAGGGAAGGAACACCAAATTTCCAACCCTGACCTCGGGGAATTCCCTCCCACAGTGGTGCAAAATCCCTGGGATGGGTTTTGCCAGCCAGAGCTGAACAAATCTCTGCGTGCCAGGGTTGTGCCAGTGAAAATTTAACACAAATCAAAGCCAGAACTGAACCAAAAAATGACAAATAATATTCACTAATTATATTTTGTAGTTTGATTTTTGAACAATGTGTATAACTGTTCTGATGAAGTGATGGACTCATGGACAGACTTAATTCCACTTGTTTCAGTTTTCAAATTAATACATATAAAAATCTTCATCGAAAAACCTTAATTGAAATTCTTGAAAATTGAAATAAAATTTTAAAAAAATCTAAATTTCATTTTTGAATTGCACTTTCCCCTTAATTTTTTTTTCCCACAGTACCTTTTGCCTTTAATAAGGATCATCCATCCTGTTTCCCCCTCCTCCAGGGAAGGAGCACCCGGCTGACAGACGCAAAGCTGGGATACATGAGAAAGAAAACACTAAAAATAAACAAAAATTACAATTTTTCTTCAACCCCACTCGATTACAGTGATCTGAGCTCCAACTGGAAGCACAGACCCCAAGCTGGAAAGTGTAACAGGTTTGAATTTAACTTTCTCGCTTTAAACTTTAAATTTTTTGGAACTTTATGACTTAGGAAGTGCCCGAGAGCTCCCGGAGCGGCTCCGGCACAGGCGGGATCCCAGCGGGAGCTTTGCAGGTGTCCCGGTAGGAGAAGGGATTTCATGTTATTTGTTGAGTGGAAACCTTGATAAATTAAAGCTTTTCTTTTTTGTCTTGCAAATTATTCTCAATGTGTTCTCGATTTGGGGGAAGGTAAACAAATTGAGAGAGTTTTCAAACTTGGGGTTGTTCGCACATGCAACAGCTCCAGGGATCTGCAGGAGGGTTTGTGGGAGCTCGGGAAGGAAAACCCATGGATCCAGGGAACCCCTTTTTCTGTCACTCAACTCTAATTGCCAGCCATGGACACAGGAGTTTTTTAATTATTAATTTTTTAAATGAATTTTTTATTAATTCTCTTGGTTGCATTTTAATCCTGTTATATATTACAGAGAAAGAAAAAAAAAAATCCAGGGCTGTGTTTTGTGTATTTATTCCCTATGATTTAGAGGAGAGCAGATCCATTCCTTATCTCCCAGAATCCCAGGATCATTAAGGTTGGAAAAGAGCTCTAAAATCATCAAGTCACCCAGCCCCACCACCCTGCTCTAGGCTGAATTGTAACAGTTTGAGGAAAGCCCGTTTTTCAGTGCTCTTACCTCCACTCTGAGCTGCCCAGCCAGGGGAGCACAAACCAGCTCGGGCCAGGGAATGCCATGGGAGGGCGGGATGCTCCTTTAGATGGAGAAAGGACCCACTGCCCACTGAACCCCGCTGGGAGCTGCTCCTTGTTGGGTTTCTGCAGCAGGCAAAGAGCTCTGGAGCAGCTCCTGCCCCAGCTCCAGCTCTGAGCAGCCCTGGTCCTGCTGCTTCCCAACATCTCCCATCCCACAGCTCTGCTCTGCCCCAGTGTGGGGTATGAGCCATGCCAACAAAATCCCTCAGGAAGAGCCTGGAGTTCTTCCCTGCCCTCCAGCAGCTGCAGCTGGAGCTTTCACAGCTCCTCAGTGATTCCCTGGGTTTGCTGTGGCTGGGGTTGGGAATTGGAGGATGTGAGGAGCAGGAGCCTTTGGCATCCTCGGGGCTGAGTTTTGTCGTGTTTTGCAGTGAACTGGAGGAATTCTGTTCTGTATGGAAGTGCTTTAAGTTTGTGGAAGATGGGATGATAACTCTGAGCAGATGCACAGATGTAGGCAGAAATCCAGGGAGAAGTAGAGTTCATCTCCCTACAGTTTATGGAAACTCCCCTTGCCAAATTTTTGGGCTCTGCTGTCCCAGGAGAAAGGAGAAGAAGGAAAAGTGAAGTACAAGTGGGATTTTTAAAATCCCAACGATTTCTCCTGACAGCATTGGAGTCATCCAACCTCCTGCTGTTGATGGCTCTGCTGGAGGAGAAGCCAGACCTGCCCTGTGCTTGGTTTAATGCTGTGCTCATCCTAAACCTTCCCCCATGGCAATGCTAATGAAACAATAATTCTATTCCAAACTATGTCCACCAGGTTTCCCACAGGGAAAGGGACGATTTACCCAGGAACTAAAGGGGCACAGCCAGACTTGAGCAGCACTGAAAGGCAACATCCCCCTGAATACAACCAGATGTGCAAGGACTACACGACTTTCCGTGGGTAAAACCTGCTGCAGAGCCCAAATTAGACTCAGCTGCTACTTCCAGGTCTTGAGGGTTAGGAAAAAGCAATTTTTTTGTGGGTGAGCCATAACCATGGCTCAGCCTTCCGGCCATGGCTGGCAGGGCAGAGTATTTATTGGTGAGGGCAGATGCTCCCAATTGGAGATATTAAATCCATATTCCTGACTTTTAATTGCAGCTTAGCTAGAACCCCACACAAAGCAGGGAACTAAGTTCAGCAAAGAAAATTGTTTTGTCTCCTCTGAACCTTCCCACGCTGCAGTGTGGGCTCCAACCAAGGGTGGGAAAACCCTGCAGTTCCCAGTGGAGGATTTCACGTTTCACACAGGAGGATCTTTCCTCAAATACCCACACACTTTGGTCCTGGAGACCCTGGATGGGAAACCACAGCTGGCAGCTCTGCTCCATGTCCACAGTGGCTCTGTGACTCCCAGAGCTGCACACAGAGTCCTGGAGCTGGGACAGAGCATCCTGATGAATGGGGAAATGCCAAGGGAACAGAGCTGGGTGAGCTGGGAGGTCCCAGGGAAGGGCCTGGAGAGCTCAGCCATGGGTGGACACCAAGAGTCCAAGAGGAGATGCTCCTGCAGGGCCCTGCTGAAGGCCAAGGGATGCTTGACTGGAGCTGGCTCCCTCTTGGAACCAAAGCTCTCCCAAACCCTCCCAGCTCACCTTGTTTTTCCATTACTTGAGGACTCAGCTCTTTTCTCTGAGCAAATCCCCTGCTAAGGTTGCTGGGATTTGAATTTACAGCCACGGGAGGTGTTGAGCCACCAGGCCAGATGGTTATGTGCTAATTTCCATGGGTTGGAGTGGTTTGGGGATCTCAGCACAACTGTCCACATTCCCAAACAAGAGAAAGCCGTAGCTTGAGCTGTTTCCTACATTAAATCACTGCATGGTTTTCTTCTCCCCTTATTGGAGAAGAGGGTTTGATTTGGGCTGTAAAATTTACAGTACATAGCCTGTGACCCAGTGAGCCAGGAGGAAAGTTTGGAAGGGGAGATAATACCATGGAGACAGATTTTCCCCTTCCCTGAGCTGAAATTCCTCATGAAGCTGAATTTTGTTGACCAGTTCAGCTAATTTTGATTTTCTTCTTCTCCAGCAACACCAGCCACTGACAGACTTAACTGACAGACTTTATCCTTATTTTGCACAACTCAGTGCTATTGGGTGGCAAGTCAATCACATTTATTTATGAATTTAAAATTAAAACCAGAAAATAATACCCATCCTCCCTAAGGGGGTGGCTGAAGAGCAGAATCTCACCCAGCTTTGCACGGGGAGTTCATGCGGCTTTAATTTCCAACACAAAGAATATCTCACTGGGCTGGGGGTGACATCACCCTGCTCCCAAAACTTCATGTGGTTCTTTTCCTTGCTTTTAAAGCTATTATTTTACATCTCTGCCGACAGATATTTGTATTGGCACATCTCATGGAATATTAAGATTGTATCTTTTCTGTTTAATTTCAAAAGGCGCTTCCTAACCCGAGTGCAAGCTCACAACTCCAAACCATGAAGATGAGTGAAAGCTTCCTTGCAAACCTCTTAATTTATTGTCTTTCTCCCCAGTGCCTCAGTCCTTCCAAGCTTTCCTTCTCATCCCTCTATATTTGCATTTAGGGCCATAATTAGCTGCATTAACTGAGGATAGAGTAGCAAAACCAAGAGGAGTTTTCTGTCGGTCTCACCCAGGTGTGGGCTTGGTTTAAGAACAGAGTTTGAGTTTATCTCTGCACACAGGGAAGGATGGAAAAGCCTTCATCATATCCTGGGGCCAGAAAAGAGCTGGTGGGGCAGAGACAGCAGCAATGGAGAGAAAGGAGTGGAAACAAAGCCCTTGGAAAAGCACTTTTCACCAGGGTTAGTGGGACTGGGATAAATCACCACCCAACCGCAGGGAAGGGGGAGCAAAGCTTGGTGCAGACATGGGGATTTGGTGTGGTGGAAGAACAAGCCCCAGAAACCTGCAATTCCAGCAGGAATAAACCTGCCTATCCCTGGCTTTTTCTGCACTCAAAGAATGGTTAAGATTTTTTTTTTTTGGTGGAGTCACAAAACCAGGAGTTGTCCAAAACCCACGGGAACGTGGCACTTCATGATGTGGTGTAGTGGGCATGGGAGTGATCAGAAAAAAGCTGGGCTTGATGACCTTGGAGATCTTTTCCAGCCTCGATGATTCCGTGATTTTTGAAGCCAAACTCCAAAAGGGGCTTTTGTCCACACTGTGGAAGTCACCAGCCAAGACCACAGGACTCCCCAGTGCCATCCTGCCCCATGTCCTGGCCGTGCCACCTCTGGGTCTCCTCTTCCTCCTGTCCTGAGTGAGGACACAGCCCCACAGGGGACCTGGGCACCAGGTGTGGAATACCTGGAACGATGGTCTGGCTGCCATCACAGGGCTGGTGGGGGAGAGACCCCAGGTGAAGGACCTGCAGCATGAACCCCTGTGCTGGTGACAATTTGTACAGGTGGGCTCTGTTTGGGACATTTGGGATCTGTGTTGGTGCTGTGAATCCTCATCTTCCTCACCCCAAATCTTGGTGATCATAGGAGAATTGACCCATTTTTTCCTCTCAGAGCAGGTGGTGTGACCAAGGCCATGGAATCACTGAGGGGGTGTCTCCAGGTACACAGTAACTGCTTGAAGATCCCAGGCTGTATTTGGTAAAAATAGCATCTCTCCTCTCTAAAAAGGCTTTTTGCTCTCAGATTTCTGCCAAGAGGGCTCCTGGGGCTCAGGCCCCAGCTGGGGTTCCCAGACCTCAGGATGCTGAGCAGGGAGAACGGGAAGGTGGCCCCAGCTGTGCCCAGCTCTTGCCCAGGAATATGGAATAACTCAGTATCAGCTTCCCCATAAGTATTTTAATTTCCCTTCTCCAGTGTGCTTTTCCTGGCAGCTAAACTGAGAACTCCAGCTGTCCCTTCCCCATATTCCAGCAGTGAGGAGAGCAGGGGTGGCCCTGGGGACAGGGGTTCCTGGGGCTCACCTGGGGTCACCCCTCTTCCCTCCCTGAAGCCCTTCCCCGAGGTAAAGGCAGACAGGACTCGTTTTGGTGCAATTCTAAAGGTTTTCTACCTCTTCCATGTGCTGAATTTTGCCCTCTCTAAATCCCCCCTTATTACACATTCTTTAAGTATTTTCTTTAAGTATTATGAGAAAAGTTCAACGCATCAGGAATTTTCCGGGTTACTTAGAGGAGGAAGGGGGCAGGTCTTGGGTTTATTTCTCAACTCTGGAGAAGCTGTGATGGAGGAAACGTGGTGGGAGAGCTGCTTGGAGGGATGGAAGGCTGGTGGAGAGGGGATGGAGCAGCTTCTCCTCATTCTCCCACACAACCACGAACCAAAAGCCTGCAGCTGAGCTGGAAAAAGCCACGTTAAAAATGTTCCTCACAGCACAGAGATGAGAAATCCTGCTTTTCCAGAAAATATTTGGAGGCTGCAGTGAGATATCTCACAGAAGATCTCGTTACATCACGCTGGAGGTCCTGGAGAAACTCAGCAGGGCACCAACCACAGCTGGAGGAAGGTTCTTGTGTGGACAGGTCCTGTTGAAGCCTCATCCTTACCCCACCCCACACGGGCATTACTGACCCTTCCTTGACTTCCCTGCATGTGGGGGTGAACATCACCCACCCCTCTCTCATCCTGAAGTGATCTGAGTGCCCTAATTTGATTTAACTCTCCCCAAATGCTGTCTGTATTGTTTTTACTTCACTGAATCATTTCCTTAAGGTTTAATCCTATTCCCTGCACACACTCTAGGGGGGGGGTTATGTATAAAATAACATAACAGAGATTTATTTTAATTTATCTTTAACTAATGCAGCGCACGTGGAGGTGAAGGACCTCCTTAGGAGGTCAACCAAGAGACTTCAGCCCTGGTTGGCCACCACCATAAACTGCTCATTTCTTGCTCAGATCTGTCGTTTTTGCCATGGAATCAATTCAGGGTTGTCCTGTGGACAAGGATACCTTGCCATCACCTCCTGGTTTGGATGGAGTCAGCCCAGAGGTGCCACAGCCCAGCAGGGATGGAGGGAGGACACAGTCACAGAAGAGCAGAGGTTCTTCAAAGTTCATGAGGGGCAAAATAATCATGGAATGAAATTAAAGCTGTGTTGGGGAACGGGATATTTGAGAATGTCAGGGAAAACAATCTTCTGAGCGCTGTTTTACGCTACCACGGGTGTTTTCTGCCAAGAATTCCTCATTATTCAGCAGTTTCTGTTTGAAAGGTTTTTAGGAAAAAGAAATATTTGTTAATCTGTTAATGGCTAATTAGTTAATGACTCCTGTGAAATGGTGGTTTCGTTTACAAAAATTCAAGTTGAATATTGGCACTTGCAGCTCCCATAGAACCCAACCCAGTGTTGTTCCAGCCCCCAGAAGGGTCGTTCAGCTGCCTCACATCCTCTCCATTGCAGCCTCTCCAGGGCATTTAGAAACTGTTTAATTCCAGCTCTAACATCCTCCCATAATAAACCTCCCATCCCTTTCCTGGGTGGGTCATGGCACTTCTTTGTGGCAGAGTCTCACCCATAAGTTAATTATTTTTTCCTCCAAGGAAAGAGTATTTTTTGCACAACGGAATTCTGGAGATTTCCTTGCATTTCTCAGTG
Organism: Toxostoma redivivum; assembly: GCA_013397375.1. Classification (NCBI taxonomy): domain Eukaryota; kingdom Metazoa; phylum Chordata; class Aves; order Passeriformes; family Mimidae; genus Toxostoma; species Toxostoma redivivum. The sequence continues at coordinate 133,166 of VXBI01011359.1, forward strand.
CAGGTGTACCCCTGACAGATGTGAGGCAGCATGTTAAATTATATTTATTATATATTTATATGTTAGGTTTTGGTTGCCCAGAGAAGCTGTGGCTGCCCCTGGATGTCCCTGGAAGTGTCCAAGGTCAGGTTGGATGGAGCTTGGAGAGACCTGGGACAGTGGAACATGTCCCTGCCCATGGCAGGGGGTGGCACTGCATGGACTCTAAGGTCGCTTCCAACCTAGACTGTTCTGGGATTATTTGATTTACAAGATAATAGATTTGGATCTTTAAAATCCCATTTTTATTTACTGGTAGCAGTAAGGTTGGAAATCCAAGAAACAAAGGAAACTGGGAGGTGAGCCCTGGAGTAACAAGTTAGCAGCATGTGCAAAAAGGGTTAAATCAATCCCAAAATGCTTTTTTTCAGCAGAGGAAAGAGTTTTAAAGGGTGGATATAGTTGGTGCCACCAAGGCTGGGGTGGGAAGAGCACTCAGGGACATGGATCAGCCCAGGATTCTCTGCTTTGCTCCCTGCTAGAGGAGCTACACCACCCAAAACATTGCTCAGAGTGTGTCCCACCTCACATACACCCAGTGGGAAGAGAGATGCACCCACACCCAGTTTTAAACCTGACTACTCATCTTTTAATGAAACACTGGAGAAGCAATGGCTGAGGCTCTTCTTACTCAGTGTTCCATCTCTCTGATTAGAGACTGCAGGGCTGGAAACCAGGATTTTCCCAACTTTTAAATGGATGAGTATTTTCTTGCCAATGATTTGTGGTGCAGAGAATGAACAACCCTTGAGTTTATCCCGCACAATGTTTGAATTTATCCATTAGAACCAAAAATATCCACGTACCAAATTTATAATTGCAGCTCTATGTAAATCGATGATGGAGTGGAGATAAGAGATAAGTATTAGATGCAGAATTGAGTTTAGATGCTATTAAAATATTATCCCTAAGCCAAAAGGCAGGTTTGGTTTGGCTTGCTTTGTTGGTGTTTTTTTCTTTTGTTTTGGTAAATGCAAAGCAAATCTTGGCAAATTCGAGCACAGCTTGAAAATAACTCAATCTCCTAAATTCTGCCCCAAAGGTGGCTGGGCAAGGCTGTGTTTGGAGGTTACCTGAGTGCTTTCACACATTAAGGGACAGTATTAAAAGATCATTTCCAAGTTAAGCAAACATTTCTGGCATACTGTGCAACACTTGCTTTAAAATTAACTTCGTTATTCTGAACTTTATGCCAACTGATTATTTGCTGGACTCTCTGATGACGGTAATTCAGGACATTCCATCCCATAATTCCATAAAGACAATAAGATTACAAAGCCCAAGCAGGCTCTGAGTCAGCCTTTGACAGATTAAAGCTCCCCAAGTCCCCTAAAAACCCTTCTCTGACACATTAATTTGACCTAAACCCTCAAAATGTTCCTGATTATATCATTGCAATCGGGCTTGATTTTTGTTTTATTTTTCAGTGTAGGAAATTAAAAAGGCTCGGTTGATCCCCAGCCAAGTTCTTGAAATGTGTTGCAATGCTGAGGAAATAAAAGATTACTCGAAATACTTTTTAATAATATGTCATGTCAGCAGAGATAAAGGTTCATACTCCGTGCCCTCAGCTGGCTTCCATCAGCGCTGGCCAGGACCCGCTGGTCACCTTGCAATCATGAGCTTATGCTCTTCTAATTATGAACATGTTCATAAAATTGGATTAATTTCTCTTTGTAAGAAGAATTAAATCTGTATAGGTGGGGCTGAGCCTGCCTAGGAGTAAGAGTAACCTCAAATTTCCTTCCCCTGCCCTGTTCTCCAAGGGATCAGAGAATGCTTTGGATTTGAAAGCACCTGACAGAACATCTAATTCCAACCTCCTGCCATGGACAGGGAACCATTATCCTGTGGAATGATATTCCAGAGGATGGGCAGCAGGCTGGACATTGTCCCACAGGAAAATCAGGCAGGAGCAGCTGGACATTCCTGTAGGAAACAAAACCACATCAGAGGCCAGTGCTGATGGAGATCCATGGAAAGATGGAGTAACACAAGACCAAACCCACCTATAATTCAGATTACAACTATCAGACTTTGGGAAGCTGGGATACCAACTCCTCACTCCCCAGTCAGGCTGCAGGCATTGCCCTCACCAGAGCTGGCACTAGTGAAAGGTCAGCAGCTGGGGAAGGAGGTGGCTTCCAACCAGGTGTCCAGGCTGGATGTTGAGCTTGGGCTTTTGGGTGTCTGCCCCCCTTCACTTCCTCTGAGATCTTTGCCCTGGTCAAATCCCTGTCCCAGTGAGCTACGCCAGGAATTTGGTGTGTAAATGTGTGCTAAAAAAGGAGCAAATAGTTATCAATGTGTATGAACATCAGTGGGCAATGCCCACCCTGAGCCGAGTAAGGAGTGTCCTTGGGATGGGGATTTGAGGATAAGAATGTGGGTCTGGGACAATTGAAGCACACGTTTAGGAACAAACACTGGCACAGAGAAGCTGTGACTGCCCCTGGATCCCTGGAAGTGTCCAAGGCCAGGCTGGACGGGGCTTGGAGCAGCCTGGGATAGTGGAAGGTGTCCCTGCCCACGGCAGGAGGTGGAATGAAATGAGATTTCAGGTCCCTTCCCACCCAAACCATTCCATGTTCTTCACAAAGACAACCTGCTGCCAGCCCAGAGTTTGGGAATGCATGCAGCAGGACAGTGAGTCTAACAAACAGAGCAAGAAATCCTGAAAAGTGAAACATTTGGATGTACCAGGGTCCTGACTCCGGGAGCACCTGGAAGCAGAGCTCTGGCAGCTCTGTGGCAGCTCCCCCCTCCTCAACCTGCTTTCTCAGCTGGCCTGTGAATTTTATCCCTTTCCACATTTTTTTCCCGTTAAGGCTCATCTATCCCGGCTGACCTCCCCGGTGCAGGGAAGGCTGCGGGGCCAGGGCTGCACAGGGGATGGGGGGTTGGACACCCCCTGCTCAGCGGGGACACCGTTCTCCCCTCCCCAAAACCCACCTGAGCCCCAGCATCCCCTTTGCTGCCGACTCTGGGGAGGCTTCCCGGATGGAAAATAAACCAGCGCGGGGGTTCCAGGCTGGGCAGGGCGGGGAGGTCCCCGGAGCGGGGGTGAAAATGCCGCGCAGATCCCGCGCAGCGCTTTTTCTGCGCACCTGAGAGTCCCAGCCGGAGAGCCCCGGCCCCGACCTTGCCCTGTCCGGCCGTGCAGGAGTTTCCCGGGATTCTCCGAGTGGAAAACGGGGATTTCTGCCCCTAATTCAGCGCAGCTGCCGCGGGCGGCGGGGCCGCGCTTTGAAGCAGAGCCGAGGCAGGGGGGTGGCGGAGCGGGCGGGGCTGCCTTGAAAACACCCCATAAACAACCAAACAAACAAAAAGCAAAGGAAAAAACGTGAGACAAAGCTGGAACCGCTCCCCGGCGCTGTCACAGCCCAGGGGTGGCACCGGGTCTGTCGTGCCGGGGACACCGGAGGGGCCGCCTGTGACCGGCCCGTGGGGGCAGCCGGCGGGGCACGGCTCCCTTCACTTGTATCCCCCTTTCCCTCTTTTACTTCCCCCCCTTTTATTTCTCTTTCTCTGCCTTTTCCCTTCTTTTTCTACCTTTTTCTCTCATTTTCTCTTCCTTTTTTGTTAATCTTTCCCCTTTCTCTCTTTTTCCCCCTCTTTTCTTTTTCTATCTTTTTTTTTTTTTCATTTTTCTATTTCCCTTTTGGTTCTGGTTAAACGTTATTTGCACTTTTGTTGGAAAAGTGGCCCCTAGTGTGCAATTATGTCAAATTTCTTTGAGTTTTACAATTTAATGGAGAACAGTAACTCTTTTATTGATCCTAGACGG
>VXBI01011359.1:138966-167860 GCA_013397375.1 Toxostoma redivivum
CCGCCGCCGCCCCCCGCGCCCTCCGGCCCCGCGGCTGCGTTCAACGCGCTCTCGTCCCCAGGGGGGTCCTGGACGGGCTCCTGGAGACCTACCCGTGGAGACCCCCCCTCGCCCTGGACTTCAAGGCTTTCGGCGCAGACAGCCAGGGTAAGTGAGTCCCGCTCGCTGCCTCTCCCGCAGCTCCCCGCGGGGCTCCTCGGGCGGCTCGAACCATCAAATATAGCGAGGTGCACCCAGAAAACGAATCCCTGCTTCTGGGGGAGTCAACTCCGCGTTGGTTTGGATAAAACTCCTGTGAAAATGGATGCGAGAAATCGTGAAGAACAGGATGAGAGCGCGGGCTGCTCAAGCCCCCGGCTGAAATCAGAGTTAGATGGGCAGAAAAAAATATCTGAGTGTGCAGGAGGCTAATTTGGAGTCGGGTTGTTCCGGCTTTGATCCTGTTACACTAATTGCTTCCAACCGGGTTGGGAATATCAACTACAAACGTGGTAGTGGTGACCGCCCGGGCTTTCTGCAGAGGCAGCTTCTCCGCCGACAAATGCGTTATGCAACAGAAAATAAAATTATCTGGTATTTAGGATGCAGCAGTCGCACAGAAATGCAGAGAAGAGGAGGAAAATTTTCGGGGGAAATGCTCTCCTTCATCCTGACAAGAGCAACCGGTCTTTTACAGCCCTTTCTCGGAAAAACGGCTTCAGAAAGTAGTATTTGAAAACAGATTATTCATAGCGCCGAAGGGAAAAAACTAACAGCCCGTTTGCATATTGGAGCCCTCCAAGTTGGGTTTAAAGCCGCGAGTTAAACTCTCGTTTATATCAGGAACTCTTCAGGGTCTTGGGACACACCAAGTCACTGTGAAATGCTGCGAAAACCACAGCAAAAAAATCATGTTCTGCAGGCGTAGAAATGAGGGCACAAAGAAATCAGTTTCGAGAAATTAAGAGGTTTATCAGTTGTAAAGAGAACTAAAATTATTATCATTAATTGTTGGTAGTAGTGGTAGCAGCTTTATTAGTATAATTAATAGGTTTTTTAATTAATTTTATTTTTAGAAGATTTCTTAAGTAAAAAGCTCCTTTTGAACCTGTTTGCTGGGGGAGAGGAGGTGGTGGATGAGCTGCACGAGGAATGAGACAACAGCAACTGCAATATTAAAGATGCTGAAATATTGTACATATAATATTAGAGCTACCTGGGATTTTTAGAATTTTTTTCTTGTTTAATGTAGTTGGTATTTTTCTTCAGGGTGGAATTCCTGCACTGATATAAATATAACAAAATCTGCAGTTCTACCACTAATAAAATATATTTCTGAAGAAATGCCGTAAAACTGAAATCCCAAAGCTCTAAAACCAGGAGGTAAATGAAAAGAAATTATGATCAACATGCTGAAGAAAAAATTGAAGAAGAATTTTTATTTTTAAGCGTAATGGAAAGGACAGGAAACATCTGCTTATTGATCTACTCTATGGTTTCTGCTGCAATCCCCATTCCCAAACTTGCTGTGGAATTCGGGTGATATTATTGCCTGGGATACTGTGCAGCAGATACTGACCCTGCTGTGCTCTGCTGTATCCAACCACGTCGGGGTTCGCTCGCTGCCTCACACACAAATATCAGCTCAATCCCATATTTTACATGACCCAAAGTCCCTGAGCCCTGGAGGACATCAGGATATGTCCATGGAGAGAGGACTGGATCCTGCCCTGCTGAGGTCAGGACAGAAGCAGCCACTGACATCAGCAGGGAAGGGTGAGACCTTCACGCCACAAAACCTTCCCGGATTATTGTGATCCAGAGCTGACCCGTGAGAGGCTCTGCTTGTCGGGACTTTGGAAATTGATTGGCGTCACATTCAAAATCTTTGTGTTTTAAAAGTTTTTTTTTTTTTTTTAAGATTTGCTGTACCAGCAGATGTGATTCAGTTTTACAGTTGATTTCGGGTCGCTGGTTGCGTGTCAAGTCGGTTCAGATCTCAGGCAGGCATTGTGTTGGTTGGAGATGAATGTAAATAGTAGCACAAATGGATCCACACTCCCTTACATCCTTTCCCAGTGATTTTGGTAAGAAATTAAAATAAAAGCAGGGGGGGGAACCCTTCTGGAATAATTTGGTATGAGTGTGCAGGGGACATTTGGCTCTCTGCAGGCGGGAGATGAAACCAGCATCTGTGTAGCACCAGGGCTGGCTGCTCCCGAGCACCATTCCCACCTCAGAGCAGCCATCCCATCCCTGCTTCATTTTTACTCTTTGGGGTTGCTTTTCTCCCAAATTCTGAAAGTGTTCATTCATCCCTTCCAGAAAGGAGGACGTTCACATAGCTTGGGGGTTTGAATTTCTGGAGACACCGATAGCATTCAGGGGAATGTTTCAAATTGCTTGGGAAGCCAAGTGAAATGAGTCAATTCCTGTGAGCAGGAAGGTGCAAAAAAATTCTCCATCAGGCTGAATATGCTTTTTTGTTCTTATATCCAAGGGGAAAAAGCTGTCTGGGATTTGCATGAAAAATAGGGAACCTGAAATGGCAGTGGTGTGTGTATAGCAGGGGAGGGTTATCGGTCATGCAGCCAGGTACAGATCCAGGTGTGTGTGGAGCTGTGTTTATGATTATCCCAGTGCAAGGAATGGGATTAGGCACACGTGAGTGTGGTTCTTAGACAAATACCAGCTAACAATAACCATTTATGGATAGATCTTCCCATTTTCCAGGAGTTGGTCTTTGGAGTGGGTTCATGCTTGGATGAACTGGCAACAGGGAGACCTGGAGCAGGAGCACGAGTCCTCCAAGAATTGCTTGGCTGTGGACACCAGTTAGCCCAGCCTGGATGATTTCTGTTTTCCTTTCCAGGTGGGAGCTCCAGCTCTTCTCCAGTGGCCTCCAGCGGTGGGACCCCCTCTCCTCTGAACCCCCTGCTCTCTCCATCGTGCTCCCCTCCCACGCTTCACTTGCCCGCGAGCAACCTGGGCATGTCGTGCCCCGAGAGCTTCCTGCACCCCCTCAACGTGCCCCTCTACTACAAGATCTGCCCTACGAGCTTCTTGAGACAACAGGCGCTCCTCTTTCCGAGCCACGAAAAACTGGGAGCCACCAACCCACACCTTTTACCCCACTTCATGGTGGATATGCCCAAACTGTCTTCCCTGAAAAACGCCAAAGCCGAAGACTTAAACGCTCAGTGCCTCCAAGCCCCCGGTTCTGCTGGTCAAATGCTGTATGGATTACATGCATCTGGAAACATTTTCCCATCAAGTCCCATTGCTCGGGAAGCACTTAATTGTTCTTTACATCCTCCATATGGCTTGTATGGCTATAACTTCTCCGTGCCATCCAGACTGATGAATGCAGCAGGGCATTTCAAAGTGAGTGACAGCATTCCGGCTGCTTTGAGGGACGGCAGATGCAATCACTCCAGCTGGCACCCCACAATTAACCACTGCCTTTAGTGGGATCAGAGAATATTTCTGAGCTATGTAAAACAAGTCCTTCCTTCCTTCATACCCAGAGGCTTGTTAGTTATTGCCTCTGAAACACCGCATGGTACAGGAGAGGGATGGGCAGGCATTTAATCTTTTTTTTTTATTGTGGACAGAAGTGTTGTGCTGTTGGGAGGGTGGAGGATCTGGGAGGGTCTGAGATGGCCGAGATGATGCCTTTTGGCCACATTTATGTCACAGTTGTAGGTTAAGAGCAAACTGCCAGTCACCTTTTTACTATTTGCACTCTTATGTGGGGACATTGATGTCTGTATTTCTACAACTCTGTTTTCTCTCTTTCGCTTGCCTTTAGTTAGCTCAGAGCCCTGGGGAGCTGCTGCTCATCCACTCAAATTTTATCCCTAATTTCAGAGGGACTATCCAGGACCTGGACTTGGCAAAGGAGCCATATCTAGACAAGCATTCAAGCTTGTTCTTAAGTCCTAATTAATGATATAAAAGTCCCTCATTCTCCAAGACCCAGATGCCCCCGTTATCAGGGTGGGGATATAAATCCAAGTATCTGCTGCCAGGGTAAAGGAAGGTAGGATGAAAGATGGATGGGGTGAGAAGCTGGAGGGGTGGCCCAGAGCCCTCTTTTCCATGTCCCACCCTCCAGTGGCACCAGGAAGGACAGGATGGGGTCACACATCTCTCCTGTGCTGGGATGGATCCATGCTGGGGACGTGGAGGATACAGCTTGGAGAGTTGTGTGGGATGAACACCCCCAGGAGCCCTGCAGGACAATCCTCTGACCCAGAGCTCTCAGCCCCAAGGGACACAGAAGATCCATGTGAGATCTCATCCAGCCTTGCCCAAGGGAAGGGCAGGGATACTCCTGGCTCAGTCCCAGGGAGAACATGGATTCTTTATGGAAAATTACAACTCTACAGGCCCTGGAACATGAGATCTTCAATTCCTTCCAAAATTACTGTTTGTTTTCTTGTTACCTGTGGATATTCTTGTTATTCCTGTAAATAATCTCCAGCTCCCAAGGGCGCCATGTAACTCACAATAAATCAGGACACAGGTTTTATTCTTTATTTGATCAATGTTCAGTCTCTACCTAACGTCAAATTTATCACTTGATAGATGGCAGAGATTGGAAAATAAGGCTTGGCTGGGACCAGCCCCATTTTGGGATTAATCCTGTATTTTCACACATGAACACAATATAGAGGGATTAGGCACAGGTTTAAGAATCAAAACTGATTTCAGAGTTTTGATATTATTTTCATCCTTGACAGACAACACAATCAGACCACAGCAATCAATATCAAAAGCTGTCAAATTAACAAAAATTACACTTTTACTTTCATGAGTCTTTGATAAAATTCAGACAACACTGGTTTCCCTAATTCTCCTGCTTTGGGTACCCACAGAGCTCCCAGTGATGCCAGTATGAAACGGGGGGGGTTATGATAAATGGTCTGTACAACTGTAAAAATAAACAAACCTGCTTTCTTGGGCTGTTTCTTAGCAGTTTATCTCACTATTTTTATTAAAAAAAAAAAAAAGCTGCTTTTTCCTTGGGAGTCCTTATTTCCACCATTGGTGGTGTCTGAATTCCCGTGGCAAGTCCACTGGCCAGCTGAGTGACCACGACCCAGCCCCAACATGTGGTTGTACTCCTGGGGAGCTGGAAGGCTCTTCCTGATCAGTCACGGATTTGTGCAATGGGGAACTTCCAATTTTCCAAATATTTGCGGTTGCATAAGATATTCCAGAGTTGCTGGCCATGTACTGTAATCCAGTAAATCAGTGTCTGGTTAAAAATGTGACTGATAATGACTGGGAGAGATATTTTTGGTGCAGTGATTTGCTCTACCAGGAATGATGCTCGGCTGGTTGCAGTGGAATTGTGCTGGATCTCAAAGCGCCTCCGTGGGTCCCGTAGGATCCCAGGTTTCACCATCCTCCCTCATCACACCCAGAGCCTGGTCCCTGCAAGGCCTGAGCGTGTCCCAGGGGTGCCACACTTGGGGAGGGTGCTCATCAGGCAGACCCAGAAATATCAATTTGTCTGTACAAGAGCTCGGCATGGAGTGAGAGGAGCTGCTTGGTCTGGGTTATCTGAGGGTTATTTCCTTTGCCTTCACCTCCTGGTTTTAACCTTTCAAAAATCAGTGTAAGAAATAAAAAGCATGTGGGTGGTGTTTTCAGGCAGCTCTCTCTCTTCTTCTACCATGGCCACCTCAGAGCAGACCAAACTCCCTGGCCCTTCTAGCATAGGAATATTTTCCATATCCACAGTGGTGACTCAGCTGATTCACTCACACTATAAAATAGATGAGTTTGCCTAGATATTAAAATAAATGTGCCCCCAAAAGCAGCTAACCTGCACTCTACACTCTCAGGGTCCTTTGTAAAACAGCCACTAGTGGGAGGTGAGTTGCAGAACTCGAGAGAATAAATCAGATTAATCAATATGATTTATTAAATGTGAAAATGGGCAAACCAAGGTTGATATTTCAGGCAGGCCCATACGCCTGTCAATACAATTCCATCACATGCTGTTTTCCATTTCTTGCCACAAATATTATTGGAAAACTCGTGACCATTTCAAAGTTCACCATTCTTTGGACTTAGTGGGCAAATACAAACAGCACCTCAGGATTACAGTGCTATTTTTAAATGGGAACAGTGAGAAAAAAACCAAAAGGTTCTTTTTAAAGATGAAACTTGCTGGACAATCTCAGCTATTAGTCATCTGACCTTTCCCAAGAGGAGTTTGAAGTTATTTGGGAATATCTGAGTCTGTTTATAGCACTCATCATGTAAAATTGGCCATTCCAGAGGTGCCGTGTCCATACCCGATACAGGGACATGGGATGGGCTCAGTGCTCAGACACGGGGATGGATTTAAAATCCAAGGAGACAAAACACCCAGCAATAATATTTTTAATCAAAGTGCAGTTTGCTCTCTGGTTTCACCTAAATTTAATCCATCTATTGGCAAAGCCAAAGGCATAGAGGGAGCATCAGATGTCGCTTTTTGCGATGGAAGCGCCTCGGTTTACATTTGATCTGCTGAGGTTGGCGCTGTAATTAGATGATAATTTGTATCACAATTATGCAAAGCAAACGAGGATTGGATAGCAAGATAGAGCAGAACAAATAAGCACCCAGACCATTTGAAATGCATCCAGTATGGAAACCATGTCCATGTGTGGCTGGGGCCGGGGACATGTTGTTCCAATAAAGCTGCAGAAAGGGAAAAGTCCGGGATCGGTTCCTCTAAAAGTTTCAAATGCTCATGTTTACAAATTTGTATTGCACATTAATATGTAAACACAGCCTATTGGAAACAGATGAAGCCACAATATTTACGTGCCCTTTTCTCTTCGTTTTGGGTGTCTGGTTGTCCCCCAGAACATACAACATCTGTGGTGACTCATAAAACTCAGCTCAGGAAGCTAAAGGAGGGGTTCAGATAATTATAAAAATCATTGGTGCCGTGGTGGCTCTCCCATCCCAGATGGGTTTTGGGTTCTGGGTGCCAGGGGATATATTCCCAACTCCTGTGGGGTTGTGCTACTTGGTGGCTGGAGCTGCACTTTGCAGTGCCACAAGTAAAGCCTCATTCCTTGGTATTTACTGGATGAATTTTATCATTTTCTTTACTGCTGTGTCACTTGGAGCCATGACAGGAATCACAGCATGCAGGAACATGCAGGACCATGCAGGAACTCCATACATGCCCACTCCGTGCTCCACCAATGCTGCACCCACTGGGAAAAATAGCTTTTAAAACATCAAGAATTATTTTTAATAAATTAATTTCCAAAAGGAAAAGGAAAAGCACCTTCCTCCCAATGTGAATAAAAGCTTTGACTTGTTAATCCCCTTTTCTTTCACTGGTTTATTTTCATTTTGGGATGCAAACTCCAGGCATCCCTTTCCATGGCATCCCAGACTCCAGGGGAGTGAATGCTGGTGGATGCAGCAGTCGAGGCTGTTGGGAATTACAGGGGCTGAGAAGACTTTTGCAGATGTTGGGAATTGCCCTGCAAGCTGTTTGTGCTTAATAGAGCTCTGGTGTCCCCAAGCTCTGAATTTTGCAGTTATTTATAAAGCCACTTCTCTGCTGTGTCCTTTAGGTGACATTCCCAAGAAGGACCTATCGTCTACTTCCATCCATCAAACCATTTCCTCCCAAACTGCTGCTCCTAAAGCACCAAGTTTTCAGTTTATTGTAGCAATTAAGTACAAGAAGGAGTCCAGGTTTTGAGAAGGACCTCTTGAGCTTATAAATCAAACAGCAAAAAGCATCAAGTAAAAGTCAAGACCTTTCTGGAGAGGGAATCACCAGCAATAGGGAGAAAACTTTGGAAAAATCATTTTTGCTGCCTAAGGAGGGAGATCCTGAACAAAACCAGAGATGGGGGCAGGAGGTGAGGATGGCTTCTGGCTCTCTGAAGTCTGAAGATATATTGGATACATTTTTCAGATATTTTCACCTATTTTCTCTTATTTCAAAAGCCTCGCTTTTTCAGATTTTCAGAGAATGGTGTTTCTGAGAAATACACTTTTTCCTTCTTGGCGCTGGCTCCAGATCTCACCTCGGAGCTGGGTCCCAGTTCCAACAATTTCCTCGGGGCCCTGCCCAGCAGCTGGGAGCACTTAGCAGCTCATCCGCCCGCTCTGCTCACCTGCCTGGGGAGCCCTGACAGGTCCATCTGCTTCCAGTCAGGCCGCAAATAAAACCTTCGGCTCCGAGGGGAAGAAACGAGCCAAGGACTTGTGTGGTGACTTGGAGTTACTCTGAAATTACTCAGCTCCAGGGGTGGATTCTGCCCTCGGCTCCTGGTCCATCAGAGTGAGCTGCTGCATCCCTTCCCCCAGACCTGCAGCCTGAAACCAGCAGAAATATCCTTTTTTAGGCAGGTTTGGGTGGATATAAAACACTGAACCATAATCCTGCTGTGTCAATGTCATCTCAAGCTACCAGGGGGTTAAACCATCATCTTCCATCATGCATTGCTGTAATCATTCTGTAGGTTTAAGGCAGTTTGATAAATTTTGGGGCTGGGGCTGTGTTTCATGGGTGTTTTCAATGCCAGGACAAAACAGAGTGATCCAGGAGGCTGGACTGATTTATCCTCAACAGCACCATGATACCCTCTGTGCTGAGTGCCTTTTAAATTTAAAAAAGAGCATAAATCCAGATACAAAGCCATGTTTCAAGTGGTAAGTAGTTCACATCTATATAACAGTGAATTATGATTTGTATTATTAGTATTATTAAATATCAGCAATGAAATGCAAGGAGTGGAGGCTCCTGTGCCCTCCAAAGCTGTGGGGACAATTAAAAGCACCTTCCAGTGAGTCCAATAAGGTCCCATCCTCTCACAGGACCTGAGACTTAGGGCTGAAATTTGGGATTTTTCTCCTTGCAATGAAAGCATTTAATACTTCTATGCCTAGAAATATTCAACCAGGGTTTTAACAAAACTGCTTGTGCAGAATAAACAGATTTAAGTTTACACCAATACCTTCATTACTTACAGCAAACCATTATGTCTGAAAATGTTAATAAAGATGAAAACTCAGAGTCTTCAAAAAGTTTGATTATCAACAATTTTTCTTCCATGGAGGCAAATCCATGTTGAACATCCAGCTGCCACACTCAGGACATGCAGGTACCACATGTCTCCCTTTACCAGCGACACTTTCAGCTTCAGCCCTTTGCTGAATTCTTCCTTTATGTTCGTTAAAAGTCATACTGTAAAATTAATCAAAGTCGATATGCTATTTCCTGTATCGTATTTCTTCTAACGTTATCAATATTGCTAATAAAAATAGAGATTGGAACAGTATGTTGTAATGTCCAGGATATAAGCCAGATCCTGCTGCAGCTCAAATAAATATGAATTTGGCCTTTGGCTTTCATAAAAGCAGGATAATGTCTCTATCTGGGCTCTTCTAATGGATAACATCAGCCCCCTTTGCTTCGCTTCTCAGAATTCCCAGAATTTGAGAATTTAGGCTGGTAGAAGAAATACAACTCTGTGTCCTGGAGATTTTTGAGATTAAACCAAATCAAAGTAAAGCAAAGCTCCAAAGTTCATTCCTAGCTGAAACAAAATCTGGCATTTCCAAAGTCTTCATGCTGTGAAAGTGCTGACACTTCCCATGTTGGCCCTTGGAATTGCAAATGAGGAGTTCTGAGGGACAGAGTGGGAAGGAGAGAACAGGGAAGAGCTCACATGGATCTGGTCAGGTCCAGGTGTTTCATCCCTGCTGCTCTTCCTCCTTCCCAAGACAATGTCCCCACTTTCTGAGGTGGTTTTTAGTCAAATTTTTGGTCAAAGAATTCGGAAGGAATTTGTTCCCCGTGAGGGAGGGGAGGCCCTGGCACAGGGTACCCAGAGAAGCTGTGGCTGCCCCTGGATCCCTGGAAGTGTCCAAGGCCAGGCTGGGCAGCGCTTGGAGCAACCTGGGATAGTTGGGAGATGTGTCTGTGGCAGGGTGAGACTGCATGGGCTTTAAGGTCCCTCCACCTTAAACCATCCCTTGCTTCCATGAAATGGGTTTGGGGCATGTTTCAGCTGTGTGTACCAAGGAGGATTTTTCCCCTATGTCCAGCTCCTCTTCCCACCTTGAGAATCCTATGGAGAGTTGGATTTCCTCATTCCAACATGTATGAGGGATCCATCTGGGAATGCCTGGTCTTAGCTGCTGACCCTGGCAGTCTGTCTCCAGGTCCTGCTGGTGACACAGACAGAGCACCCCGCTCCAAACCAGAGCCTCCCAAAAGACCGAATATCACTTATTTTTTAACTGGTTCTGAGTATCACTCATGCATCTGGAGCCATGAGCCTTAATGAGCCATAAAAAGGAGGAATTTTGCTGGGTAGGTCCCCTGGATACAGAACAGAGCAGAGGATGGAAATGAGATCCAGCTCTGCCCAAGCCAAACCTTTCCAGAGGCGATGGCGAGTGTCTCTGTCGGCCATCCTGCACTGGGCTCATGGGGCAGGGATGCTCCTGCATCCACTGACTTCTCCCATCATCCTGCAAAAGATCCAGACCATGCTCAGGCTCCTGGGAAAACTGTCTCAAAAGTCTGGAAGCTTCTGGGTGTCCTTGGGGGTGCATCCCTTACAAGAGCCATGGCTTGGAGGTAGCAAGGACTGGTCCACGTTCTCCCTGTGGATTTGCTCCTCAGCCGGTGAAAACAGAGATTTGCTCCTCAGCTTAAAAAAAAAAAAATAAAAAATTAATGAAAACATCTCTAGGGTGGAGAAAAGTGTTTTATTTGCAGAAATTTGGCTTGGCCAGTTTGGATCCCAGCATTCTTGCCCTGGCAGCCACGTGGCCCCAGCGCCAGCCCCCCACACTTTAATTCTTCCCTTTTTTCCCTTAAAATAGGACACACCTGTAAGGAAGGCGAGTTTCTTCAAGACATTCCTGATCTGGAGCATATTAAACTGATATTTTTGTTTTGTATTTTGGATGATTTGCTCCAGTGATAACATAATAGCATGATATTTAGCCTGGGACTGATTAAAACATTTCTTTTGATCAGTGCAGCAGATTGGAACAGTTGTTTATTACTGGACAAAGCTTGGAGAAAAGGAATTAAGAAAAAAGAGCTGAAAAAAGAAACGGCTCTGGGTCGCTGTTGGGTTTGGTTTGCACTGGGATATTTCCTTTGCTTTGGGAAAATTCTCTGTTCCAGCTGGGTTTGGGAAGTGAGAGAAGGGAAGGATGATCCATCATGCTGATGGACAACGGCTGAAAAGCCGGGCACTGGCTGTTGAAACCACACGTGTGGGGAATAAAAGTCATTTCTCCCTCTCAGGACACAACGGTGGCCCAGATCATCACTGATGAATTTCTACATCCAAATTTAGCATTTCCTAGGAGGAAACTTCTCAGCTATGTCAATCACTGCACACTTAAAAGCTGCCTATGTTTTAAAATCAAAGATTTAACTTAAAAAAACTTTTATTTTGCTTTCTTGACTAAATGCAGAGTTGTTTTGTTACAAACCTACAACAGCTGAATGTAAAAGTGTTATTCTGGGTTAACTCAGTTCCTCTAAAGGCTTTTAAGGCTATAGATTTTAATTACATGAATATTTTTAATAAAATCCCCTTTTTAACTGCTGGCAAGACTGTAAGGGAAAAAACAATAATATCTGGCTCTGTCTCTCTGACAGAATAATTCTTCAAGTTGCATTTGCCACATCCCCGCAGCTGCGACCAATAACCCTCTGTCTTTATGATTCTCCTCCGATATGAAATTAAAATGAACTGGAAATGTTTATGCTGCAAATGGTGTGCAACACATTAAACAGATAATGCCAGCGAAGGGTTTGCTTCAAACAGGGGTTCCTCCTGCAGCAGAGCCCCTCTGTAACTTAATCCCCCCTTTTCCCAGGCAGCAGAAATTGCTGCTCCACAGAAAGCCTCAGACACATCACAATATCTTCATTAAAGAGGAATTACTTCCATCTCGCCATCCCCAGGTGCCACTGAAAGCGGGGCTTTGTTTCATGTGGCCGGTTGCAATTCCTGTGTTTATAGCAGCAGATTCCTTGGCTTCACGGGACGTTTGGAGATAAATCTATTTTGGGTCCTGTTTGCTTCCCCTGGCCCTTTCCTTGTAGCATGTTTATAGCCACATATTAATTCCTTGGTCATGCCTTTGGAATTTTTCACTGCTTACAATAAAAAAAAAAAAGAGGCCTCATCCTATTTAATCATCTCAGCCCAATATATTTTTGCTTGTTTGCACCGATTGATACATTGGGCTAAATCAAATTCTTTCAGGTTGTTCATTCTGAGGGCTCCATTCCCACCTCCTGCACCTGCCCCATGACTTCCTTGCAAAGGGACACCTCTCTCCAGCTCCCAGGGTGACTCCTTGATGTGTGTGCAAAGGGATCCTGGGGATCTGGAGAACCTGGGGCTGGGGAGGTGAGAGCTGCGACCTGGTCATTTGTGCCATGTGTCCCTCTGTGTCCCACAGCCAGACACTGTGTCAGTGACTTGGGAAGGGAAGGAGCTTGTCCTTAATTGGGATGTTTCTCCAGCACAACCAGTGGGATTTTCACCTCCTGCTGCTCCCTGGACACCCCCACCATGGGATGGTTTGGGTTGAACCATAAAGCCCATCCAGTTTCACCCCTGCCATGGGCAGGGACACCTTCCACTCTCCCAGGTTGCTCCAAGCCCTGCCCAACCTGGCCTTGGACACTTCCAGGGATGGGACACCACAGCTCCTCTGGGTACCCTGTGCCAGGGCCTCCCCACCTCTACCTCTGCTCAGAAATATGGTTTCTGCTACATGGTGCTGACTTGAGGATTGGGAAGTCCCATCAACTTCGCTTTAATATTTCAAGGCATTGAGAATCATCACTAATTGATCCTCCAGAGAAACTCAATCCCTCTAGACACCACTGGCAGAACAAAAAAATTAGATTTATAGGAGAGCATTGTCATTTTGGGGTGGGCAGAGTTTATCTCACACCCTCTGTACAGCAGCATAAATCTGGCCGGGGAGGGAAGGAAGGGAATGGCAGCACGAGCTGTCAGCAGCTCCCTGGGATCTGACAGGGTCCAGCAAATGCTCCCCCCATCCTGACCCTGCTGTCAATCAGCTTTTGGGGAGAAGCCCCTTCCCACCCTCCCCTCAGCCCTTCGGTGAGGAGCAGCAGCCAGCTCCAATTTGGAGTAGCTGTCATTTATCATTATTTCAGGGGGGAAGGGGCCGGGAAGGTTCTCCTCACCCCGAAGGTGCAGGCAGAGCAGAATTTGAGATGATGGGTGGGGATTTCCACCGGCACAAATGGGAATAAGACTCGGAGCTTTCCAGGCTGCACCAAAAATAGCGGCCCAATTTCAATCTCAATTAGAGCTCGGTAACCCCGGAGTATAATTCAGGAGTCAGCTTCTAATATTTCAATTCAGGATGAAGAATAATATTCCACTTCCCCCTCTGCAGCCCGAGTGATTTTCATTTCATGGGGGCTAATCTTGACTCGAACATGTGTTTCAGTGAGATGCTCAAGGATATGAGTGTGCTAAAGAAAATATGGGGAAAGGTTGTTTAGAAATGGCTGTGTTAAGGTTTGTGGAGGAGTCAGCTCCTTGGAATCATGGAATCATGGAATGGTTTGGGTTGGAAGGCATGGCAAAGCCCATCTCATTCCCCTTTCCTTGCTCCAAACCCCATCCAACCTTGCCTTGGACACTTCCAGGGATCCAGGGACAGCCACAGCTCCTCTGGGCAACCTGGGCCAGGGCCTCACCACCCTCAGAGGAAGGAATTGATTCTCAAAATCTCAAATGAAACTCCCCCTTTTCAGTTTAAAGCCTTTCATTTATCTTTTGGATGTCCCTATTACCACAGGGCTTCTACCGACAAGCCTTATGGAGAAGAAAAAAAATAAAAAAACCCTCCTAGATTTATTCTTTATTTTGGAAAACATTCCTTTTCCAAGGCTTCCAATCAGTATTATCATTCTAATAGTAAATTCCTTTAAGAATTAACATTTTAAAATTACTGCCTGAAGAATATTTTGAATTTTAGAAAGTGAGTCTCAATCTGATTTCATTCTGATAACAAAGGAAATTAGCTTTAATATTCAAATCAACATTATTATTTAGGAAATATCATATTTTTCACTTACATGGTTCAGTTGTGAGCACTTTTTTAGCATTTAAAAGAGTTGTATGAAGGCACTGATACCTTGGGTAGAAAGAGGGGGGGGAAACATATATGTTTTTGCAACAGCAAAATACTGATTTTCCAGCCTTTCTGCATTCTGTCACTGGAGATTGCTGGGGTAGAAAAGTTCCTTCAGAGTTTTCGGCCCCCCATGGGCTTTCCTGCAGCTTTGGCTCATCCCTCCAAATGACAAGGCCGGCACATTGGCAAGTGCCCCTTCCCTGTGCCGCCGGCGTTCACCCTTTGCCGTAGGAATTATTTCTTTGTTACTTAATCATCTGTAATTATCTCCTGGAGTAAATTCTGTTGGTGCATCAATTTTCAAACACAACAGTCATTTTTATCAGTCATGTTTATTTAATTTTAGCTGATTAGCACAGAACCTAACAAGTGGCTTAGACTAACAGTGTGTCACTGCCCAAGTATTTTGTAGGTAACAAGAAGACATGGAATAGTGCACATGTTGCTTTGTCTGCATTAATCTATTTACATTGTAATTCTTCAACTGTTTTTAATGGCTGGTTCAGCTGGAAGCAATTAGTTGTCTAAATTAAAGCCACATTTCTCACTTCGTGCACTGGGGAGGCTTTTTTGCCGTTGTCTTTTCTTTGCTTTTTGTTTTCCAAATCAAGATGGATACCGTTTGAAAACGCATGAAATCTTATTGAGGGGATTGAGCCGGGTGTTTGGAGCTGTGTTCCCGTGTGTTTGTCTGGAAGGCAGAATTCTGGATGGGCTGGGGAATGGTTTGGAGGTGCATTCTGGAGCAGGGCTGTCAGCACAGCAGCAGCAGCCGTGCCTCGGAGCGAGACCTCGGGGCAGCTCCGAGAGCAGGAGTGGAGCAAAGCCAGGAGAAGAGAAAGCACCAGATCCTCTGGGCTGTTCTGCAGGGGCAGGAGCCCGTTGTTTGTATATTAAATAAATTTAAAAATAGATTTGTGTTAAGTACAATGTAATTTATGAAGCATTTCAGAGCACAGTGTCAGTGCGTGTTGGATCCCGCCCTCTTTTTTTTTTTACAGGTTAAAATGTCACATTTTTAAAACAGTCATGGAACACTTGGAGTCAGGTTGGTGTTGCTCCACCCCATCTCTGCTCATCTTGTTCTAAAAATTGATGATATTACAGCCCAATATCTCCCATGAGGTTTAGACTTTCTGTGCAAGGTGAGAATTTCTCCTTAAAAAGTACCATTTTATACCGTTTGTTAAAAACATAATAAAATAAAATAAAGTAAAAAAAAATAAAATAAAATAAAATAAAATGTGCCTTTCNAAAAAAATTAATATGTGGCCTAGTCCAGACTGAGGCTTTGCTTAAGTCGATATTCCAATAAATCGGGTTTGGCCCAGATTTCCTCCAGAGAAAGGTTTAGCTGCTGATCCAGCAAAACAGGGTGAAGGCAGGGAGGGCTATCACCCTGTTTGTGCTCTTCCTCCTCACCTCCAAACACAAAAGCCCCAGTGGAGACTTCTCTGCCTAATCCAGTTTTGCAAAGCTAGGAGCCCCTCAGATGTCTGTGCATGTGCTCCTTCTCCCTCAGACATGGTGGATGTTCTCCCTTCTCCCTCTGACATGGTGTGTGTGTCCCCTTCTCTCTCAGACATGGTCTAAGTTTCTTTCTTCTCCCCTCAGCCATGGTGTGTGTTCATTCTTCTCCCCTCAGACATGGTCTGTGTTCTCCCTTCTCCCTCAGTCAGACACGGTGTGTATGTTCTCCCTTTCCCTCACACGTGTGTGCTCCCTTTCCCAGTCCATCCCAGCTGTCCCTCATTACATGCTCCGCCTGAGCCCCACGCAGGCTCCGGTTGCACCGAGGCAAAGGTCAGAGGAACCTCCAGCCTGCATTTTGCCATCACTTGATTATTCAGATAACAAACAACCTAAAGACTGACGGGGCTTCTCTGTGCCCACAGACAGGGCCTGATCACTGGAGCAAAGAAAAAGGCCATTTCTAATTCCTCCTGGCTTCCCGCTATCCTGAATCTCCCCAAAATAATTAAGCGAGCAGATGGTGTTTGTGGAGCTGGTGCTCGGCCACAGACTCCTTGCTCTGCCACGTCCTGCTTTTAATATACTGCCCAGCATTAATCAAGCAGTTTAGAAGCATCCTGTATCAGTTGTGCAAAACAGGGCTTAAATGATTTACAGTCGGATTCTTTCAGCTCCTGTTAGGCTCCTGTTTTTCTTTCATGTGGGGAGCAGGGGTCAGCGGCGGCAGGAGATCCGTGCTCTCACTTGGCCAACATTTGCTGCTGTCATTCCGAGGCCGCTCCGGTCCCTGCCGAGCCACGGATGTGTTCATGCTCCCAGCTCTGGATGCTAATTGATTTTAGGGAGCCCATTCATCAGTTAAATTTAGTAGATCACCCACCAGGTTTGCTGTTCACTGTCAAAGGTAATTCAATTAAAACTCCACAAGTGTGACTAACCAGTGGATGGTAAATATGTTCACCAGCTGTGTTTGCTGGGCCTTCTCCACCCCATTGTGTCTGTGCCTGGTGGAGGATGTGCCCCAGTCCTCTGCCTTGGCTGATTAATGTATACAACAAATCTGCAGCACTGCCAAAAAATTAAGCACAAATGCCACTTTGGGATGTGAATGTCTGAACAGAAGAGCTTCAGAGAAGAGAAATCCTCAGGTGTGTTAAAGGTAGCAATGCTACAGTGGTAGAATTAACTCAGGTCTTGGGGTTTTTAAAATAACCTTCCAAGGAATCCAATTTGGATTTTTGCTTTTGAAAACAACTTCCAAAGAATCCAATTTGGATTTTAAAATCCATGGAGAGTTTGGTTTCTCCTCATTCACTCCCACTTTGCCCTCAGCCATCAGTCAGAGTTGATATGAAACCATCCAATATGGTTTTATCCATCGCCAAAGCTGTGTATAAATCAGGAAGATGTCGCAGGAGCTCATGGAAAGATGTTTCTATTAAACCCTGAGGTGGGGGAACCTTGCTGGACCCTCCTGCCTGACCAAGTGGGCTTTGAGTCTCCTGCCTGCTGCCATCGGGCACTCAGATGTGGTTTGGTAGTAATTAAGCGCATCGTTAACGATCCCATTGCACACCACGGGACAAAATGGTGCGTCTGCTTAATAGATTAAAGGAAAATATTCTCTGAAAAGCACAGGTAAACAAGACACTCATCCCTCAACCTTTCACCCTGGAAGACCAAGGTTCACATCCCACTGGAGCACAAATAAATAGGGACTGGACTCCCCTGGCTCACTGCTGGGGGGTTTATAGTCATAGTGAGACTATTTCGGAGCATGACAGAAGTTGGTGGGGATGGGAGAGGTTGAATGGGATGTGGGCTTGGAAGGGCTGGGAGCAGAGAAATTCCTTAAATCTCTGCCCATACAGAAAGCAGCAAGGATTTAATTATAGTCAATACAGTACTTAGAGAGGCTGCCTAAAATTCTTCTTAAAAAATTAATTAGGCAGCAATGAAGAGTTTCCAGGAGTTTTCACTGCACAGATCCCATTCCTGCAGCCCCTTCTGCAAGAGCAGAAGCCCACACAACACTGAGATTTCCTGATTTCCCTGTGGCTGTAGGAAATAAATGAGCTGGAGCGACTCCGCAAACCACCGGCCTTCCTGCACATCTCTGCAGCGCAGGAGGAGGAAAACCTGCGTGGTAAAGAGTATCCTGAGAAAACAGCCAGATTTCCCAAACATCCCATAAACCTTAATGAAGAGCTTGGGAATATCTGGTTTATTTATTACTCCAACCACAGGCTAAAAAAAAACCTGCAAAACCTCAGCATAAGCATTAAATTTGGAAGAGAACCTGGGATATTCCATATTTGCTGCTTTAAACTAACCACCAGACAACTCGGGGTTTGGTGAGTATTTATCTTTGTATTTCTAAAATATCAGGATGAAAAAACAGTGCTGTTGTTACATGCAATAATTACCACTAATAAATTATTACTTCTAGTCTCTTTACACATAAAAGTACTCTGCAAAAAAAGTTGTAATTTCACATGGAAATATGAAGATTTTAAGCAGCAGACAAATACTTACAGCGAGGTAACTGGATAAGGAATGGCTTTGATATACAGCTGCTGCCAGGAATTCTCTTTTTGTTGGTGCTGTTGAATCTCTCCCTTCTTCTGGCATTAATAAATAAAGGCACCTGTTCTACAAATCAGCAGAAATCTGGAAAATCATTATCACTCCAACACGGAAACGATGCCCATCACGACAGAACAAATGGGGAATGGAGCCTACACGGGACTTTAAAAAAGGCTCTATTTGTCAAATTACCAGAGGAAAAGTTGATCTTACTGTTATGGACTTTATCCACTTCCAGGTCACATCAATTAGTCACAGCAGGCTCGTGGAGACTGGAACTAATTTACAACACTCTGAACAGGCCCTCCAGCTTCTCCGATGGATTTCCAGGCAAATATTGGGACTTCAGATGGAACCTGGAACTGAAAAACCACCAGCAACAGAAATCCTGCTTAATGGTTCCAGTAATGATCCATTCTGCAGCACGAGAAAGAAAGCCCTGATTGTGATAAGAATAAAAGGAAATATCTCCTGTAGGGACTCCAGGGTTATGTTTATCTAATCTTGGAAAAAAGAAAGGAGTCATAAAAGATTTAATAAAAAATACTGAGCATTGTTAAAGGAAGTTTTCAAATGTTTTCCTATCCCTGACAGCTCGTTTTGACAAAAATTGATTGTGATAAAGAATTATGAATCAGATAGCTGGGAAATTGAATTAAGCAGATTATTATCTTGTCAGATACACACATTATGTCGTGTTCATTGCTTTTGCAAAAAGATTGTTTCACTCAGGTTTAATAAATTTAGAATATCCTAAGCAATACACGCTGGCATGACTGTAAAACATATTTGTTTTTAGACATTTAGATTTAATTTAGATAATTTTGATATTTTTATTATTTATTTATATTTTGTTTTATTATGCTATATAATTAGCACATTCATATCATTTTCTAGATTATTTGTATTATTAAATATGCATATTTAGATTAGAAATATGCAATATGAAATATTTTGTTATTTGAAATCCCCCTTATTTAGGTAAGGGCTGAGAGCAGGCTCTGTGCAGAATCTGGGTCTGGCAGCTTCTCACAGCCACCAGCACCACTGGAAGAGCCTGGAAACCTTTCCCAAAACCTGGAACCTGCAACCCCTTTGATTTTCCCTTTTGAACCATGTCGTGCAGCTGATCCAGGCTGGGTTCCTTAATAAAGAGCAGCAAAGGGAAGCAGGAGCCTGGGAGACTCTCTCAGTGCATCTTGTCCCAGGGAAAGCAGCTCCAGTGGCACGTGAAATTAGTTACAGATTGTTCACGTCGGGCCTTTCCCTCCCAGAATGGTAATGAAGGGAGCTGCTTCCGAAACAAGCAAGGCCACTGACCCTACTCGGGCTTCCTCTGGAAAAAAACTCCTTGAAATAAGAAAGTTGGGAGCCAAGAGCTGTCATGAGCTCAAAGCAGCCTGAGCAAGAGGTGAAGGTAGAACTGCAGAGAGAATCCTAAATTAAAGTCAATCTTTCATCAAACCAAAGTTCATCAAAGCTCTAATAAAAAAATAAATAAAATTTACCACAAAAATCCATTTTCATGCTGAGTGTTTCCTTATGTATAAAACAGAAGAATTATCATAGGTCAAAAAGCAGAACGACAACAGCTAAAAACCCCCAAGAGTTAACTAAAAATGAAATTTAAACCCTGTTTTTAAGCACAAGGCTGCTCACTATCACACTCCTAACAGATCTCAGAAACCTAAATTACCCCCAAAGGCAGCAAAGGACTGTTTTGAAGAGTATTTAGTGCAGACTGACCCCATCCAGCTGATGGCCCGGTGGATGTGCTGCCGAGCTGGATTTGGGATCAAAGCCCCGGCACAGGCGAGTCCTGCAGCGAGTGGATACTGCCCAAACAAAGGTTCCAGGGGAGAGACTTCCCTGAACCAACCAGCTTTCCTTTAATGCTCCAGCCAGTCACTTCTGTAGGGATCCATGAAAGCAAAGCCTGAGGTGCCCTCTGCTGGCTCTTGAACGACTGAACAGAAATGTTAGAATTGAAGATTTCTGGGTCTGGGAAAGCCAAAGCCAATCCCAAACTCAAACCCACACCACCTCCTTGTTTTCCAGTGGTCCCCTGTTCTGTGTGTAAGGACGGTAAAACCTCAGAGATGTTTAGGAACAGGGATCTCTCCATATCAGACTAAACATTTTTTAAAATCCCATAAAATCAGAGTTCATGTTGTTATACTTATTATTACTCCCCAGTTGCCCCACATCTCTCTCAGTACCACCCACTTTATTTTCTTCCTGTTTTCTCCCCAGGAAGACTGAATTTTCTGGAGGTCTTTCCACAGGAAAGGCATCCCATCTGCTTGTCCATCCATGTCCAGAAACACGTAGCAGCCACACAACCTGGACACACATCCACAACTTGTCTGTACAATTTTATTTACCACCTGCAGTTACATTTACAAACTGTCCCATACAAGTAAAGCAGTTTTCAAAGTGAACTCAACCAGAGCTACAAAAATTATTCTCTTCTCTTTGTACACAGCTTCAGAATTTATGTCTATACACAACTGCTGATTATGTTTAACAAAAATTCACTATTTTTTGGCTCTGAGGATCTCCACAAAGGCAACTTGATAAGTTTTATCCCATTGCATTCAGGACATTAAAGTTCTTGTTCTTGTTTTGCTTCCCTCTCCTTTCATCTGAAGCTCTGCATGGCTTTGTTTTGGAATTCTAATGAAGACAAAGCTACCACAAACCAGCAGTTTTAGTAACAGAGAATTAAAATGCTGAGCAAAACCATCCAGCAACATTTCAAGCAATGTTTCACTTTAGATGTGCCTGCTCATCAGCAGAAATATTGAAATTTTAGCTGGCAAAAAGGTTCCAGAAAAGCACAAACAAATGATTAAACATGAAATCAACTTTACAAACAGTCAACTTACAGAGACAAAACAAGGTTGGAGTGCGGAGCCAGAGCTGCTCAGGGAAGAGAAATGTTTTGAGGAGCCTGAAGGGAGGAAGGATAAACTCAAATATTGCTTTAAGAGTCACTTTCAGCTTTAAGCATTTCCAAATGTCATGAGAAAAATGTATATATTTAAAATATAACTTCAACCTTCCTGGATGCAGCTCCCAGCCATGAGTGAAAGCATTTCCCCAGGAGAGGGCAGGAGCTCTGTACACAGGAGCTGCCAGCCCCAAACCCTGGCACAGCTGAAATACACAGTAACTCCTGGAGTGAAGTCAAAAATTCCCTGTCTCAAACACCTACTTCTTCCTAAGGCTCTTTTTATCACAGTCCCCCAGACATAATTTTAATTATGTCAGTCAAACATTTGTATTTGTTAATTCCTTTCAAGAGACAACACTGAAAATCTGTGCTGGTCCTGGAGTTCACCAGCCTGGGATAAGATCAAAACTCCACAACAACCAATAAAATAATTGATCTTATTTAACTTTTCTGTTGCAGCAATCTCAGTCCCAGTCTATTTTTAAATCCCTCCAAGGCTCACAGCAAGGCAACAGACTGGGAAAATCAACCATGTGGGATCTCAGAATTGCTGTCTGACCCTCAACTAATTCCAGAATGGCCCAAACCAGTCTAAGAGCAGCATCATTTTTAGCATTAAAAAAAGCCAGACACAGTAGCTGGAGCTGTCTGCTATCAGACACTGAATCCTCAGTATTTCATGGACAGCTCCAAGTAAACTCTGGTGTGGAGTGACTCCACAGCAGGAAGCTTCCAGCACTCTCATGATATGAAGTAACTGAATATTAAAAAGCTGAAGGAAGTCCAGCAAGGCAAAGGCACACACACAGTCACCCCAGCTGAGTAACTGGGTTGCATAGATACACCATGACCTTGGTTACAAAGTTCAGAAGCAGCCAGGGAAGAAAATGCAGGAAAAAGTCACTATCTAGGATGTTTTCTTATTCATTTGAAGGGAACATAGCCAGACTATAGCTGTCAGGACATGGTTTTTAAACACCTCCCATCTTCTCCTGTTTTCAGGAGGAACAATCAAGGTGTTTACATTTAATCCTAACTCCCCCTTTCTTTCTAACAAGTGAAAAAATTGCATTTTAAACTCACGGTTTTAGTTCAGATGTCAATGTGAGAGAGAATCCCACAACACTTCAGGTTGTTTTGTCTATCTTATTTTCTTTACTTTATTTTTACAGTAACCTTGATTACTTCAGTACAAAACATCCTCCTCAACCCTCGTGAGTTGGGTAACACATTCAAAATATTGTCTGAAACTGCTCTGAAATGTTTCATTGTTTTGACACATTTTCACTGAAAAAATCCTGCTTGAATAAAACAGTGAAGTTTTTTTTTTCCTTAAACAATTTCCTAACACTGGAAAACCCACAGGGCCCTGAGCACCAGGCAATTAAGAACCAATTCCAAGCCTGGTGCTCCACACCTTCCCTCACTCCTACAAAGACAAAACATAAAAATGAGCCCAAAAAAATCAGGAAGAGAATTTGAAAGTCACTGTTTATCACAACACATCACAAATGGTCTCAGCTACAAATTTCTACAACCATTTCTTACTTTACAACTGCAACAAGAGTTTGAAGCTACTGAGAGCAGCCAGACTCTCTTACTATGCAGAAATATAAAAGGATTGCTAAAATTAGCTCCTCCATACAACCAGGACATTACAAACAATGGGATTTTATCTGCAGATAGCAACAGACCTGGCAAAGAGTCCAAAAATATATTTTATTCCTCCTGTGCTAAAGTGATGCCACCATACAAGTCCCCAGTTATATGAAATCAGCTTTTGGTAACTCATTTTTGAAGAGCTGCCAATTTCAGCATATTTATCCTAAAGACTAAAAAACTCAGAGTCCACTTATTTGTTTCAACAAGTGCATTTTCCAGGAGGTCCACGCTGTCCATCCCTGCATGTTCCAGGAGTGTGGCTCTGTAGGAAAATGATCTAAAACCATCTGAACTGATACATCAGTTCTCCAACCATAAACAGTCCTCATAATTTAAAAAAAACCACTTCATAATTTAAAATATATCTCACTGACACTCTGCTTGGAACTAGAATGTACCACCATTAGTAGCTGACTTAGAACATCAACTTGAATTTGTGAAAAAAGCTTGCAAAAAATAGATTGACTTCCAAATGTACAGAAAAGGACATTAGAGCTGGTATTTTTGGGTCACTTAATGTATTTCAGAAAGAGTAGCAAGCTGGGAGTGAAGAACCCTATATTACAAATATTCAAACACCTAAGCTGGACTGTTTTACACCTCGAGTGCAGTGCAGGGTTAGTTCCAGACAGGGAATTTGGAAGCAGGTCCAAAGAACTGCAGCTCTGCTCAGTTAGACTTGATCACGTAGGCGGGCCAGTCTCTGTGACAGCTCATCCTGCACAGGTGGAAAACAAAAAGGGAAAACCAAGCATCAGCAACAGGAAAAGCAACTTTTGCCATCTCATGTCCAGCTGATGAAAATTCTCTCATGGCTTAACAAGATTTGCTTAAGACCTCAAGCATGGCTGTGAAGGAGGAGTTTCAGAACACAAAATTAGGCAGAGAAAGAACTTTTTAAAGAATGTGGAATATTTGATAGGACAAGGGGGCTGAAATCCTTCCCTGTGAGGCCCTGGCACAGGCTCCTAGAGAAGCTGTGGCTGCCTCTGGATCTCTGGGAATGTCCAAGGCCAGGTTGGACAGGGCTTGGAGCACCCTGGGATAGTGGAAGGTGTCCCTGCCCATGGCAGGGGTGGCACTGCATGAGTTTTAAGGCTCCTTCTCTTTAACATTCAACAAATGTATTGTTAAGATTACTTTGATAGCAAGACTTTTAACCACAGTTTCCTTGGGACAGCTGAAATACAATTTAGCATTTTGTTTTGACTGAGTGAAACATTAATTCTCACATCCCATTTCTCCAGGAAAAACTGACCTCACTGAAATCCAACATTTACCTGTTCTGCTGAGGCCACACTTGTAGCAACAGAACCAGTCTGTCCTTGAGGTAGTTCCATGTTCAGATCAAGGCTGACAGGAGACAACAGAGCAAACACCAAGTCAGGCACAGGTGGATCAAGGGGGAAGCACAGTAATTGACAGCAGAGGAATGAGACAGCACCCCCCAAACACTCCAGAGTTACACAAGCTGGTGAGTAATTCTGACTCATTACCAGGACAAGTCAGGTATGTCCAGAGGTAAAAGGAAAATTGGGCTTTTTCTCTGCTTCCATGAAACAGACTCATAAAACAAGGGTATTTGACCTTAGATACTACCAGGAAAGGGTGTGGGAACCAAGATTTAATCAAGAAATAGAATTTTCACCTACCCTGCTTCATCTGCCATTTCCTGCAGGAGCATGTCCACTTGGTTCTAAAGGAAAACAAAATAGATTGTTGCATCTGGAGTTTCTGACAACCTCTTGTTAGTTTTCAGAGAACAGGAATTATTTTAACAAAACTGATTTAAAGGTAAATGCCTTTGGCAGAATAGTTTTGTGCTTAACCACTAGAAGATATGAATTCAAAAATAAGGAGCAGAGATGCTCAGCAGTTAAAATGACATTAACTGAACTCTGACTTGTAAATAATGCTTCTACAGAATTCAACTTATCTGTAAAAAACCCCAAACATACACCTGAGTGTTTCAAGTGGTGTTAATATACAGTTTAGACACATAATTTAAGACCACCTTGCTAAACTTTATTTTATCATTCTTACTTGAGGTGTCGTTAATGTCGTAGTGTTGCTCATTGTGTCTTCCATCTGCTGTGTCTGAACATCCAGTGTCTCAAACTGATGCTCAAACTTGTCCATTAGTGCAGATATCTATGGAAAATATGAAACAAATCACTTATCTTCAGATAGCAGAAAAAATATATCTCAGCTGGAAAACTCGATTGAATTTCCCTTTTAAAACTTGTGCCTGTTGTCCTTTCTGCTTTTGATGTCAGCTCCAAGAAAATTGAGTCCTAGTTACCTTTTCCAAGTTCATGCTCTTCAAGGTGGCATCCATAGACTTCACCACCCCTGCCATCGACTTTGTTACCTGAAACAAGAGGAAGGAAATTATTACAAGGAAAAAATGAGAGTTTTAGGAGCAAATCCTTCCCTGTGAGGGTGGGGAGGCCCTGGCACAGGTTCCCAGAGAAGCTGTGGCTGCCCCTGGATGCATCCAAGGCCAGGCTGGATGGGGTTTGAAGCAACCTGGGATAGTGGAAGTGACCCTGCCCATGGCAGGGGGTGGGACTGGATGGGCTTTAAGATCCCTTCCAATCTGAATTATTCTGGGATTCTGTTATTTCTTACTCAGCTCTCTTATCTCTATCTGTAGAGCTCTGACAATATTAAATAGGAGGGAACATCCTATTGCCATCTGGAATGTCATATTTTAAATAGCTCCTACCATTCCCAGCTCTAGAAATTAACTCAGGCACTTGAAATACACATTCTGAGGCAAAATTCACTAAAAATGAGCTTTATATGGCATTCATTTCTGTAGACTTGGGAGCTGTCACTTTTAAGAGATGCATTTGGTCGACAGGTCACAAACTTTCAAGGTGAAGAGCAGTAAATAAATTTACCTTAAACAACTATCTGAGCTAAAAAAGATCTCTGGAATCCCAACTCCTACCTCAAGGGGAGAAGTATCTTTGTGAAATAATCCAAAGAGCAGCTGCCAGAGGAACTCCAGCACCCCATTTACACTTGGCTACCTCTAAAACCGAAAGTGGAAGTTCCCAGCTCATTCCAGCCGGGATGAAGCCACTCCAGAGGAGATGAGAGGTCTCCTCCTTGGCCCTGCAGGATGGGGAGGGCCTCACCTTGCCCATGGTGACAGCAGTCTGGACCCTGGCTGCCACGGCGTCCACGCGGGCGCTCATGCGCAGGAAGTTGATGGCCTGGTTCTTCTGGCGGATGGCGTTCTCCGCGTGGATCCGCGCCACTTCCATGTTCCCCTTCTGAATGGCCTTGGAAAAGAGGGGGAGACAGAAGGAAAAGTTTTTACCCTTCCCTGTTCTTCTACATAGGATTTCTGTCTAGTCTGTTTTGGCTTTGAAAAAAGTATTAATTACTCACTGTATCTTTTTCTATCAAAAAAGAAAACAAATCTCTCTCTCCTCCCACAACAGATCGCAAACATTTCCAAGATGAGAACTCCTAACTTCTTTCCAAGGAATGCACTTCAAATAGGAAGTTTTGCAGAGCTATACAAATGCAGTTTCTGTTCCTGAAAACATTTTCAGTCTCAAGACACAAACACAGGCGGTACAGCTGTATCTCATGGGCAAAAATACATCACATCAACTCAGTCTCTCTCTGCACTACTTCAAGACCCAAAAGCTGTTTTGAAGTTCCTCTCCACAAGCCCTTTTAATACAAGCTGATAAACATGAAGTGGTTTTAACTCTGAGAACAACAGTCTCTACCAAAGCATATACAAGACAATCCTCTAGGGAAGCAAATGCCACGAGCCGTCCATGAGGATGCACAAGGATTTATCCTCATGTTTATTAATAAACACAGGAATATTTATAGTCACATATTTTCAATCACAAGCATTGACCACATGATTATTAGCATGCACACCAGGGAAATGACAAAACACCAGATGTCTTCCTGCTCTCACAGGCAAGCAACAGATCTAAAAAGCTTGGTTCAGACTTACCTTCTTAATTTTAGCTTTCTCAGCCTTTTCTTCTTTGTCGCATTTTTTTGAGTTCCTGTTGAGCTCCTTTGCAGCAAACTTCAAATTAAACAGGTGTTCTGCAGTGCAAGTTAAGGGACCAAACCAATTTCAGAGTGATAAATCCAACCACCAAACAGCCCTCAAGAGGAACTGAGAGTGGTTCTCTGCCAGTTACTTTCACTCTCACATCCGAAGCCTGCGACTCATGTGGTTTCCACACGTGCCTGGAAACCTCCCCATCCAAAAAAAGCCCAAAGCCACTGAGGAACACAACAAATGAACAGTGTAACAACAAACTGGTTCAGCTGGCCACAGCCAGCTACAACCCAGCAGGATCTTGGATTTAAATTGCTCATCCAGCTCCTTCCCAGCCCTGGGTCATGTGAGTGATCCCGGGCACCCCAACAGCTCCATCACCTGACTTCTGGGCAGAGAGCACTTCAGTCAGGAAGAGAAACTTTAGAAACAAAAGTTCAACTGCTTAAACTGAAAGCTCCAAGAAAACAAGACAAGCCCTTACAGTGATTTGGAATGATTGCATTAAACTATTACTGACAGAGAATTGAGTGTGTGCTGTAAAAAAAAAACAATCAAGAACATTCTCTTAAAGCACTGTTGATGAAAGCTTCCAAATAATATCAGTCTTTCTCAAACAATATGTAAGTAAAAAGCTTTGTAGGTTTCTTTCCACCTGCGATATCCCAAGAGGAAGATGCAGCAGGTACTAAGATGATTAACAATTAAGTAGAAGCACAAAACTAAACATTACAAGTACTTGAGGTTTCTTCAATATTTCAAGCACATAAATTATTCCAGAGCTGTTTTCTGTTTTAAAGTCTAGCCGTTCCTCTTATTCTGACAGCAACCTGGAGACATTAGGAATGTTTTTGTTATCCTATAAACATCACAGGCAGGCTACAAACAGGTGACTTTACACTTGGGATATCTATTAATGTAGGTACCAGTAACAGAGCAGTTTATTTGGAAATAACTTCCTCAGTTACTCAGGTAGGGAATTTACCTGACATTAAACCAGAGGAGCACATTCCTGCTCCTCCCTTCAAGTCTTTCTCAACATGCCACAGCCCAAGTGGAATGCAACTTCCACCTCTCTTTGTGACTCACAGTCAGCTGCCCCAGCAACCCTGTCAGTCCCTACCAGGACAACCAGCAACGCCAGCACTGCCTGAACATTCCAACCACACTGAGACCTCTGGAATCTCTAAGAGTTTTCTGCCCAGTGTATTAAGACTGTTTTATACAGCAAGAAAGTTTCAGTGAGCCCACACAAGGCTCTGTGTGTAAATTCCTTCCAAGAGCAGGAAGCACAGCTGATGTGCTGGCTGTTTGGGGACAGCTCTGCTGACATCACTCCAGTCTGCACACAGGTATGCTGTCGCTGCTGCACAATTTGCACTATTTTTAGTATAAATTGTGATTTCTGCCTCAGGAACTGGGCTGTCCCTCCATCCACTACAGCCCTGCCTCCTCCTCCTCACTCCCAGCCCAGACTGCCTGATCACACCTCGGGAAGAGACATCGAACTTCCCACTCACTTCCTTGTCCTTCAGGGCAGTGAAACCACAGAATCACGGCATAACTGAGGTTACAAGGGATTTCTGGAGATCACCCAGTCCAACCCCTCCACCCTGGCAGGGTCACCTGGAGCAGGTGGGTTGGGATTTCCCCAGAAAGGGAGACTCCATAACCCCCCTGGCAGCTGTTCCAGGGCTCTACCTCCTCCACGGAAAGTTATTCCTCGTGTTGAGGTGGAACTCCTTGGTTTTTAGTTTATGGCCACTGCTCCTCATCCTGGCGCTGGGCACCACTGAGCAGAGCCTGGCGTCATCCTCTGACACCCCTGGGAGACATTGGTATGGAACATGAGATCCCTTCTCGTTTTTCTCGTCTTTAGAAAATAATTCCGAGGTTGAGAGATCTCAGCCCCTGCCAGTGTGACACCCAGGCCGCCCCCTGCTCCTGCTGCTGCCCCGCCACCACCGCCATGAGGGGGGATTCGCCTCCTG
>VXBI01011359.1:167919-181315 GCA_013397375.1 Toxostoma redivivum
AGGGACCGGGAACCTCATCCCGGCCCTCCCCTGCTGTGGGCTGGGACACGTCCATGGGCTGGGGTGCTCCAAACCCCGGCCAGCTTGGCTTGGGACACTTGCAGGGGTAGGAGAGCCACAGCTCCTCTGCGAAATCTGTTCCAAGGCCTCACCACCCTCACAGGGAAGAATTTCCTCCTAATATGCAATCTAAATCACAGAATGTCCTGAGCTGCAAGGGACACGCAGGACCATCAGTCCAGCTCCTGGCCCTGCACAGACACCCCAGCAGTCCCACCCTGTGCATCCCTGGCAGTGCTATCCAAACCCTCCTGGAGCTCTCCATTCCCTGGGAGCCTGGGCAGTGCCCAGCACCCTCTGGGGGAAGAACCTTTTCCTAAAACCCAGCCTGACCCTGGCACAGCTCCTGTCAGGGTCCTGTCCCTGTCACCACAGAGATCAGCGCCTGCCCCTCTGCTTTCCCTCACCGGGGAGTTGTAACTGCGCTGAGTTTCCCCTGAGTCTCCTCCAGCTGAACACACCAAGTGCCCTCAGCTGCTCCTCAAGGCACTTCACAATCTTCATGTCCCCTCCTTTGGACATTTCTCCTCTCCTTCAATTTAAATCCATCCCACATGTGTCCTGTCTCTCCAGGCCCTTGTAGTGTCTCTTCATCTTTCCTGTCAGCTCCTTGAAGGACTGGGAGTTCACAATTAAGTCACCCCAAAACCTCTCCACAGTGGACACCCCCAGCTCTCCCAGCTTTTCTCCAGAGCAGAGCCGCCCCATCCCCTCTAA
This sequence comes from Toxostoma redivivum, assembly GCA_013397375.1. Lineage (NCBI taxonomy): Eukaryota > Metazoa > Chordata > Aves > Passeriformes > Mimidae > Toxostoma > Toxostoma redivivum. Next base: position 168,697 of record VXBI01011359.1, read on the forward strand.
TCATCTGTGGTCTCTTCTGGACTGGCTCCAGCAGCTCCCCATCCTTCTGGATTCTAGGGCTGGAGGCAGCTCTGCAGGGCAGAATCCCCCCATTCCTGCTGCCTACACTGGGGATATGCCCAGGACCTGGGGGGTTGAGCCATGTCCAGCCTCTCCCCCACCAGGATCTATATTTAACAATATTTTCGGCTGAGGTATCTCAGACAAAACCTGCCAAAGGAGTGATGCATCTGAGCTGGCAGTTCTTCCCAGGTGAAATGCCTGTAGGAGTTGTGGATATGGTTATAACACAGGAGTGCTCGTGGCAAATGAACTGCAAAGAGTGTGGCAGAAGACACTTGAGCAAAGCCAGTAACTAATTATTCTTGCTGGTCTCTCAGGAGTCTGAATTTATAAAGATTGTGAGTCCTGGCTATGAAAGCTTTGAAACCGAACTGGTGACACCCCAGCAGTGACAGACTCCATGTGTGGAATAGGAGAGGTCTGCAGGAAGGACCTTTTTATCCAGAAGAAGGGAAAAGATTAGAATTAGATAATTCTCAATATCACCAGTTCACAGAAGTGTTATTATCTATGGTTTTAAGCCAAATCTTGGGAGGGCTGTGGGAGAGGTTTAACATATTTAATAGTTCTCTGTTTAAAAGAGTCTGTTCCTGCTTGGACAACTCTCCTGTGTTCAGCCTCCTGGAAGCTTGCACAATAATTCTCATGAGTAATAGTTCTTTAAATGAATAAGGTTTTCCAGGGTCAGAAGCAGACACTAGATCATTGAATATCCACCTTTTTTTTTTCTCTAATATTCCTGGAACCCTCTCATTAGGATACAATTTGGAGGTGGTGGTGATTTAGATAGGAAGTATTAGAGTGATCATCTACTCTGAAAAAAATTATTCATTTCAGTGCTGTCAAAGAGAAGTGAACCTGACCTAATTACCCACAACAATGTTAGAGAACAAAGCAGTAGAACCTGCTCAGAAAGAGGAGCATGTAATGTTCTACCTCAATTAAACCTGGAGAAGCATCAGTCAGTGTCACACAGGTGATACAGGAGGGAACACACGGGGCTGCAGCTTCCTCAGAGTGGCTCAGGACATTAGCTCACAAATTCCAACTGAAATCTCTCTTTCCTTTTGACTGCTGAGGAAAGATTCTGGTGATATACCTGAAAAAGCAACCTGAGTTAAAAAAGAAACATTTTATTGGTTTGGAGTTTTTTCCTGACAATCATCACTGAACTTTCATTTTTAAAAATACTCCAAATTTGGAAGAAACACATTACCAAGCAATTATCTTCAGCAACTTGAATTAAATATGTTACCTACTGTGGGTGCAGGTGTAGACACACCAAGGTGTTGGCACAGATTGCAATGAAACCGATGTAATTTAATAATTTAGAAATATTTTCATTACAGTAACATTCTGGAGGTGTAGGAGGGTCCCTCCTGAGCTGTGCTTTGGGCACAGAGTGAGGCTTTGCTCACAGGAGCTCAGTGCTCAGATCCTCCAGCCTCTCTCACCCAGGAGAAAGAATAATTTTGATATTGGAGTCCCTGTTCTTTGATATCTGAGTCATCAGTGGTTAGGAGGGAATAAAGCTGTTGATTAATCTCTGAACTCTTGGTAGAGACCTTCTGCCTCTAAAGTGAGAAGCAGTTTGCTGTATCCCAGGTTTTGAAAGGTGAAAGTGCAGTTGGAGGCTTTTTCCAGCCAATAAAATTGTAAATAAATTGGTTTACCTTCAAACAATCATGGGTGTCCAGTACTGCTCATTAGACTGAAATCACCTGGCACAGATGCTATTTCTGAACAGTTCCCTCCTGCATTTTTCATTTCAGTTCTTGATAAATCCATTTTAGAGCCCCAGCCATTTTGCACTCAGGTACCAACTCTCAACTCTCAAATCTCTTCCAAAAGCAGCAATTTCAAGTCTACCTCCCATCTCCTCCCCTCCTACACATCCTCCATCTCATCTTGGATGCAGCAAATATTTATTTTTCCTTAAATTTTATTGAGTTGTGAATGATATGTTTCTCCCTCTGTAGCACTTTGGAGAAATAAAACTGACAAACTGAGCTGCACAAGAAGATGAGCTAGGAAAGAAGTGAACTGGAAATACGAAAAAATATCAGAATTATGAAATAAAAGGGCTGAAAACTCAGCAGAATTCAATTTCCAGGCATGATGGAGGTGTATGGATTTGCCAGTTTAATGAGTGCACTTACAGGTGGTGATGGTGTTTAGAGCAGGAAGGAGGTGATGAGGTGGAAAACATTCATTACATAAAAGTTTCCTTCTCTGGCTGTGGTGTTTCAGCTCAGTCTTTCTCTTTCTTTTATTCTGCCTCCATCATGTTCTTTTCTATCTCTTTTTTCCCCTTGTGTGTTTTCATATGCAGGGATTGACCAACCCGGGATTTGTTAAATATAATGAGCTTTTCAGTGCAGTGTGTTAGAAAAATTTGGCATTTCCTTGATGCCTTTCAGCCAAGCCCACAGGAATACCCTTCATGTTTTGCAAGAGGGAACAAAGATACATTTTATTTTCATGGCACCTGAGATTCCATATTGCATAAACCTCTCAAACAGTGGCTTTTACTATAAAATGTCATTTTTAAAATGCATCCAGACCTAAATGACTTTACCATAAGGTATAAAGAAACAAACACACAGCTTGATTTTTTTTCTTGTGATGATCAAATCCTTTAATTTTGACGTAGCAATGATGATTTTACTCTGCTCAGTGAGATTCTCACCATATGTAATGGTTACAGGCCCAAGCCAAATGAGCTCATGAGCGCTGGCTTGTGAACTTACACCAAGAGCGATGAGGATCAATTTTAATCACAATAATTGATCTGTTCCCTTAGTCATTCCCAGTGTCAGTCACGCATGAGGTTCAAGAGGCAGCAACTGTTAAATAGGAATTCAGGGGGTAGAACATCAGAACAAGCAAATCCAGGTGTGGCACAGACTGCTGAGAACTCTGACCCTGCGAGAACACTTGTCAATAAAATGCAGGTTTTTAGTGGATGCAAGTAAAAGCAATACAAGGATTGGACTCACACTGTATTAAAGTCTACATACAGAAAAAAGAAATTAAGGTGATAATGACACTGGGGGATGTGGGATCTTGGCTGTATCTCTGAGGCAGAAGCAGTTGGCCATGGGAGGAGGGATGATGTTATCCCGTGGGATGAGCCAGGCAGCTTGGCCTCCTCCCCTTGGATGGAGCAGCACTGGCACCAGGATGTGCACGCGTTGCCCACTGGCTACTTTGCTTTTCTACTTGCAGCAGATTCACCACAGCAGGAGGACTCTGCAGCTCAGAATTACTGATGGTCCAAAATGCTGGTGACTCACCAGATTTCCACTGCAGGTGGTTGGTAACTGCGTGAGTCCAGTTCAAAAGGGGAACAACAAATCTATCCTGGCTCTGCATGGAGGGATCATGGCAAAATACAGCTCTGCCCACTGTCTGGACCTGGATAAACAGGGATGTTCTGGCTGTAGGGAGCCAGGTACCTCCAGGTGTAAAAGGCCTGTTGATCCTGGCAATATTTTGTACCACACATTGCATGGTTACATCCTAAAATGAGCATTTCCATGACTCAATAAAATCATTACAAGTAGAAGGCAACAACAGGAGACACTGAGCTTGCCAGCAATGGTGATTTAATCATAGAACCATAAAATTGTGGAGTGGTTTGGGTTGGAAGGGACCTTAAACCCCATCCAATTCCACCCCCTGCTATGAGCAGGGACACCTTCCACTGTCCCAGGTTGCTCCAAGTCCTGCCCAACCTGGCCTTGGGCACTTCCAAGGATGGGACACCACAGCTTCTCTGAGCAACTGAATGTTGTTTTGTTCAGCACTGAACTGCTGGTTGCTCTTTCACTGAGACACTCCTGTAATAGTTCCACCTAAAAGACACCACTGAAAGTGGACAAAACTGAGTTTCTGTTCCACAGAAAATTCACCAAAAATTGTTCTCCTTTAGAGTGCGCACAAGAAATTATACAATTTTCAAGGAAAGGACTGTCAAATACTTAATGTTTTAGAAAAAAAATCTCATTTGATGATTTTCTTTTTAAATTTTACTTGGTTATCTTTTTTAAAAAACCACCCTCTTCTTAGTCATATTTCATGTTCTTTAAACATCATTGCCTTTAAAACCTTCTGTCTGTCCTTTGAAATGCTGCCATGTCCTTCAAAGTTTCATGGCAAGAAAACTTCTTCCACCATGGGCATTATTTATCTGAAGCAGCAGAGGGATTTCTCCTGACTCTGTGGAACAATGAAGACAAACTGGACTGTAAAGCCCAGGATGAAGTGTTTAGGAATTCAGAGTAAACTTGCCAGGATCTGAAAGGCAGCAGCCAGAGGGCATGAAAGAATCATTTCAATAAAACCATTTAATTCTCCAATGACAGCATTAATGATCTGATTCTCCACCTCTGAGGTCCCCCAAGATTGTGTCATTTTCAGAAAAATTGGTGTAAACCTAAGTTTGGTCTTTTTGAAAGCCAGTAGGGCAGGGAAAACCAAAGGACTCTACATCACTGGGCTCATTTATTTTTACTAATAAGTTTTTTTTCCCTGTTCTATTACCATGAATTTCCTGAATAATCTTCATTTCCAGCTTATCTCTGCCAGGAGCACTGGCACAACCTTCTACTGAGCTGCACTGGTTGTGTTTTGCAATGGTTTGTGGATGTTCAATTTAAAATAGGGATGTGGGGTTTCACTCAAAATAGATTGAGGAAAACAAACTGCTGGTTCTGAAAAAGACTTGAAAGTTTCTTTTTTCCCCTGAAATGCTTTCTGTCTGTTCTTAAATAAATTAATATTTAGCCTATGAAAATACTCTGTCAACCACTGAGCAAATGAGAAGCCTGGGACAGATTTAAGGAGAAAATTAAACTTAGTTAATGTGACAGGGAAGTGATTTTTCTTCTGAAAAAAGACTAGTAGAGAGAAGCAGTTAAATGAACCAGTGTGAAGATAAAAAATCAAAATTATTTATTTAAAAAAATTTACCTCCTTTCAATAATGAATCAATACAGCAGCCAGCAATGGCTCTGCCACTGCTTGGGGTTGTATAGCTGTGGTTAAATTCAGCCCAGCCTTGGAGGAAGACAAGGACCTCCAAAGGCTCAGAGACTACAAAAGCTTTTATGGGGGATAGCAATTTTTTTTCAAATTAAAACAATATTTTCATGTCCTTGCTTTACTTTTCGCTGCATTTTATTTAGGGGCATTTAAAAAATAATCCTCCAGAGTACTTTTAGGGCTTTTTTCCCTTTTTTTTCCCCAGCTGAAATCATGTGACAAGGAACCTCCAAGAGCTACGTGACTGCTCTCTGCTCCAGGGATTCAGATTTCTGCTGCCAGGGCTGTCTGCGCTGTGCTGAGTATTTCAAACATGTTTTCTCAATGATGATCAAAACAAATCCTTCCTCTCAGTGCAGTATTTATCAGAGTGGTTGATTCTCTGAAGGAATCGCTCTGCCTCTGTCACTCTTTGGGATTGCTGCAAAATTGCACAGCTCAGTAAATAAAAATATCAGGCTGCACTACGGCTCTTTTCACACAAATCCCATGAAACAGTTCCTTGTAGCACATGAATCCCAGTGCAGAGCCTGGCTGCTTCTCCCTTAACGATCCCATCCAGTGTGGTCTGAGCCTTTCTCACTTTGCAAATGTGCAAACTCCTCCTGCTGTGCTGCCCGGTGACTCAGCGCTGCTGCCGTCACGCTGAGCTCAGTCCCAGCTGCAGGTCTGGCCCTGGGGCTCCGGCACGGGGCAGTCACTGGGACACCAGTGCCACCAGTGCCACCAGTGCCACCAACAGCCTCTGCCCCCGCTGGGACACAGGCTGGTTCAGTGCCACCAACAGCCTCTGCCCCCGCTAGGACAGCAGTGCCACCGGTGCCACCAGCAGCCTCTGTCCCCGCTGGCACACGGGCTGGTCCAGCCTCTGTCCCGCTGGACGGGAAGGGCCATCCTGGCTCTTTGTCCTGCGGATCGATGGGAATTGGATCTGAGCCAACAGCGCCCTGACAGCCAGGAGGGACATCCCTTTGCTGGGGGACACAAGGCAAGGGAAGAGAGGATGGTCCCGCTCCGCTCTGCACTGGGGCGGCCTCACCTCCAGTCCTGGGGGAAGTTTTGGGCACCACAAATAATAAAGACATTAAACTATTGGAGAGCATCCAAAGGAGGCAAAGGATGGAGGGTCTTGAGGAGTGGCTGAGGTCCCTTGGTCTGGACAGCTGGACAAAAGGAGACTGAGGGGAGACTCATCACAGTTACAACTTCCTCCCGAGGGGAGAGGGGGATAATGGGAATTTACAGGCAGTTAATGCTGTTACAGCACCAATGAGTGCAACAAACCTACAGAAAGGTGTGCAGCCAGGTGTGACCCCACTGAGGACGTTGCTGCTTCCAGTGGGAGCTGACGTGGCTGGTCCAGGCAGTGGCACAGTCCTGGCTGTGGGAACAACCCCAAAGGAGGGGCACGGTCTTGCTTTGCTCCCTGTGCTCCTCTCAATGGCTTGGAATGGCTGGAAAAGCCCTGGAGCAGATCACAGAATCACAGGATCATTAAGGTAGAAAAAGACATCCAAGGTCATCGAGTCCAGCCTGAGATCAATCCCAGCCTGGAGCACTGAGTGCCACCTCCAGTAGTTCCTTGAGCACCTCCAGGCATGGGGACTCTGCCACCTCCCTGGGCAGCCCCATTCCAATGCCTGACAGAGCACCTATGGAATGTTTTATGGATTTGTGTCCTCACCTGGGTCTGAGGCTGAGCAGCAGCAATCTTATGACGTACTCAGAGCACTGATGCAGGAAGGCATTTCAGCAGTTTCTCTGCTCATCTACAGTATTTCATTCTCATCCCTCAGGTGCTCCAGAGTGCCCTACACAACACAATCAAATTATTGGAGCTCTACTAGGAGAGAAGATTGGATTAGCAGCTAAACAAACCAGATCAGGTTATAGATTTCTGTGCAGTTTTATTTTCTTCCTACCACCACAGGGATATGTGTAAACAGGCACATATACAAAGCCACCAGCATTGCCATCCAGGGGCATCTTATTGTAACGGCCACACATTTCTGAAGTGTAAACATTTTTTATTTGGGATCTGATACAGGAGCCAGAGGTGAAGGGCACACACAGAGCTTGTCTTTCCTTCTGACTGGACAGACAGGAAACAGCATTTTCTGAGCTTCCCAGCTGTCCATTGATGACGAATTCCTGCTTGTTCCCATTTAGCCCAGCTTCAGCTGGCCTGAATATATTCTATTTAAAAGTGCCCTGGGATTAGTTCAGATTGCTCCAGACTTCAGCATGCTGACGTTGGAGGAGATAAACAGAAGTAATTTGCTGATTCACCATTACAATTTTCATAAAATATGAGTCAGGGTTTTCTTCTTTCATGTAACACGGAAATTAGGTTACCATGCTTTGCTGAGCACTGTGCTGCACTCTGTGTGTTCCCAGTAGCATCTCATGTTCCTGCAGTATATTTTTAGAAGAATAACCAGATTTATGAGGCCACATCTTCTCCTGTTTCCCTTGGCTTTCCAACAAACTGGCACTCACCACTCTGTGCCTTGAGTTAGAGGCCTCTTCTTCACTCCATTAGAGTGTCATGATCCTGAGTGGATTTTCTGCAGCCTCTCACCTGCTGGGCTGTTAAACCTGTTTTAAGTCGACACTTCCATGAGCTTCTCCAAACCTGGACATCTGGAGCAAGACTTACTGTCTGCCCATGGCACAGGGGTTAGAATGAGATCTTCAACGTTCCTCTCAACCCAAACCATTCTGGGCTTCATGTCCCAGAATCCACCTCAGATTCCAGAGCAGGGAGATACCTCTTTCCTCAGATTCCTTCTTCATCTTGGAGCAGGGTTTTCCTGGCAGCCCTTGCATGTGCATTCCCCCTTGGATGTATCTACCATGTTCCTGCTGTTGCCTGGCTGAACCTTCCCCTCCTCATGACTCTGATGGTGCCTTTCTGGTTTACCACAGAGTAAAATTGGTGACTGGAGAAAATGACATCAGCATTTAAATAGATTTCCTGAGGAAATTTTTAATGGTCATTTTTATAGCTTATTTTGTGCTTTTAACATTTTTTTCTCCCTGGTCAAAGGTCAAGGAATTATTTCATACAGACCAGTACAGGAAAAGAGCTAATTCTGACTAATCTCAGGGGATTGATTGTTTTGATTCATTTTCATTCTGAGCATTGATGGTCTTCAGAGAGTTTCTTTGGATTAATCAAAATATTCTCCACTTCTGGGTTTAGGCAATATGAAAAGAAAACAAGTTGCTTCACATTTAAGAGTAAAAGGGAGCAGGAGCTATAAAATCCCTGACTTCAATGGACTTCTTGGACTTTCTTAAGAGAAATTTTCACAGCAAGGAGCTCTCAGTGGCTAATGTCCAGTTCACCTGGGAAATGCACTTTCACCCACCCCGTGCTGGTTCAGCAGCATCTGCCTAAAGTTAAGGCCACAGGGAATGTTTTTTCTGGGGTGATTTCCTTTGAGACAGAATATACATAATTCATGACATGAAATTCTGGAGTTTTAGAAGGAAAACACAGCCCTGTGATGGAATTTTCCAAAGGTAAAGATGGTTTTCTTCCACCTTGCTGAACTGCAGAGTGCTGAGCTAAATGCACAAGGTATCTCGGATCTAAATACAGACGAGAAATGGGGGAGTGCAGAGCAGGCTCTGACCTTTACAGTTCCAATCTTCAGCGTTTTACAACTGCCTTTATTGCTCTCACAGTTTGAACTTGTTCTGCACAGCCAAATCCCTGTGAAATTTGATAAAATCTCCAGGTAGGGCTGGACCCCATCATTGCTGTGGAGGATTTAGGCGCTGTTAGTCCAGCAAAACATGACCTTGCATTAGGTTATCCATGGCATACTATGGACCTTGAGCTCTGCATTCATAAAACCTCACAAAGGGCACAGTTCCAAGCTCTGTGAAAAACTGGCTGTGCTTCTACAATTTTATTCAGCAAGAAATCAGTGCTGTGCGTCACTGGTCAAAAGATGACTAAGCTCTGGTTATAAATTATAGAAACTGTGAGGATTTACAGCTTGATTATCCCCTTTTACTCCTTTGGAGTAATACCTTACTTCTTCACCAAGGAATTAGAGATAAGCAAATCTTTAAACGAGGTGTTTGCTCAAGAGCTTTGCTGGTGAGAAATGTATTTATGGATATATTAAGTGCTTTTTGGAATTAGGGCCAAAGCAGGGGGAGGCAGCAAGAGTCCAGGTTTAGGGAGTGTTTCTTGTACATGAGCACAGGAGACCTGGCCTCAGGGGTGGCCTTTAAATTCCTCATTTCCAAACCAAACAAAAGGAGCTGGGTGAAATCCAGCTTTACTGAACTCAGGACCAGGAGTCCCAGCAACCTCAGTGGCCCTGGGATGTCATCAGGGAGGTGTCCTCGTCCTTCACCCAGTCTCCTGCCACTTTCCTCCTTGGAGAATGTGTGCTGCCAGCCCTGTGGTAGCATTCCTGACCTGCCTGCCTGTGGCCAGTCCCAGCAGCCTGGTGACATCACCATGGCACATTTTTACATCTACCTCCCTGAAAACGTGCAAAGAGGTAAAGGCACAATTCCAAGAGAATCCAACTCTCCCTGCCTGACATTAAATTGGGTTCATCACCCAGTGAACACGAGCTTTTCTCAGTGTACTGAACACTATTCCCTTGCCCAGCTGTGCTGTGGTGCTGCAACTTCCTAATGATAAAAAGTGGGGAAAAAAGAAAGGTATGTATCTTTTCTTAAGTGCAGGAGGACCATTAACTAATTAATTTGCCCAATTAATCACTCACTAGCTAGATACAATGGCTGGGCAAGCCATGGGCTTCATCCTGGCACAGGCTGAGTGTGCAGCTCCCATCCTGTTCCTCTCTCCAGCAATGCTGCTGGAGGGGCCTCTGGGCTCCCTCCAGCTTGGCTCTGGTGGCCCAGGACCAGGCAACTGGAAAAGAGACTTTTTGCAACTGAGATTTGGATTGTGTTTGGAATTTATGCAATTTTCAACTGTTTCCTCACCTCTTTTTCCTAATTTGTGAACTAGGAATTTAAATTAATATAATAATAATAAGCAAAGAAAATAAACAATCCAGTAGTATGATAATATAAAATAATTTAAATATAAATGCTTTTCAGAGCTGGGAATATAAAATATTATAAACTAACTTTAGGACATAAAATGAAGTTGTCTCAGGAGTGGGATTCTTTAACTGTGAAGTGCTTTGTAATTGCTGCAATTGCTCCATCATAAAACTATTCCCAAGAGGAAAGATGTTTTTAAGGGTCCTAAAAAATAACAGCTGGTCTGGGGATTTTTATGTTCAATAAGGGTCATATTTCCTTGCTGTGGATTCATTTAGAAGAAAAGGTTAAAATCCTGCTTTGGTGTTATACCCAAGAGGCAGCCTAGAAGTACCTAGGTGCTGAAAGGTCAAGTACAGACTCAGCTATTTAAGGTGATTTTATACTTCCCTATAATAAAATGCAGTTTAAAATATTTTCATGACCTTTTTTTTGCTCATTGTTATGAGTCACTGTAGTACTAAATCTGCACTTTTTTCAAAACTAATCATGCTTACCCATTTGGCATATTTTCTCAGAACAGTTAAGTAAATTATCTCTCATTTTAGGTCTGTGTCTAAGCAAACTTAAACATTGTACAACAACAAAGGTATTCAGTGTCACAGTGCAATGGAAATTACCAAAAAATGGTACAAATGGTACAAATACCATAACCTCATCCCATGCTGGGTTTTATCCCATCCATCCAGTGAACTAATTGATCAAAAAGAATAAATTTTAGAAGTTCACATTGGAAAGCCTGGTTTTAAGATTGAGTATTTAGAGCCAGAAGTGAGTCTGTGACATCATGCCTTGTATAGGGAGGAGCATATGGAATGGTTACAGTGGGACCATCTCCGAGCAGAGCCATGCTGGAGGAAATCCTGGTTCCAGAGCTGAGGATCACAAAGCAGCCAAGCACTTTTCTATTCCAGGAAGGGCAGAGCTGCAGGTGAGGCAGAATTTGGGGGATTGAGTGGCAAAACTGCAGGTGCTGGTGCAAACATCACTGATTTCCCCTCAGTCATTTTAATCTTTCTATTTGCTCTTCTGAAATGTTAGTTTCCTTAGATTTCCTTGGCAATTATATCCTGTGCATGTGTCTTGCCCAGAGAAGCGGTGGCTGCCCCATCCCTGGCAGTGTCCTAGGCCAGGGTGGAAAGAGCATGGAGCAATCTGGGCTAGTGGAAGGTGTCCCTGCCTGTGACAGGGGGTAGGACAATGCTCTTTAAGGTCCTTTCCAACCCAAGCCATTCTGAGATTTTATGAAAAAACGAGGCCAAACCCACAGACTGCAGGAAGGATCTCGAAACCAAGTTTAGTTCTGACTTTTTTTGGGTTTAGTGACCTGGGAACTGGGTCATACTGTGACCAGGATAATACTGTTTGCCACCAAGTCAGTGGGACCTTCTTTCCACAGGCTGACAGGACCTCATGTTGCACCAGGTGAGGGTCAGGTGGGATATTAGGAAAAATTTCTTCATGGAAATGGTTCTTAAAGCATTGCAATGGACTGCCCAGAGCAGTGGTGGAATCACACAGCCATGGACTGTGCTGAGCTGGAAGGGACACATAGGATCATCAAGTCCAGCTCCTGGCCCTGCACAGGCATCCCAACAATCCAACCCTGCTCCTCAGAGCATTGTCCAAATGCTCCTGGACCTCAGTCCCTGTCCCTGGAGAGATTTAGCAGCCATGTAGATGTGGCACTTGGGGACACGGATTAGTGGTGGGCTTGGCAGTGCTGAGGTCTCTCGGTGGCCTTAGTGTGCTTTTCCAACCAAAACAATTCCCCGATTTTACGATTATTTGATTCCACGCTTCCACAGCTCGATGCCCTCCACTGGGAATGTGTGGCAGGGAAGGTGGATGAGGCGATGGTGGCCGTGTCCTCTCGGTGTCACCGCGGGGCAGAGCACGGCTGTGGTGCTGGTGTGTGGATCCTCCGAGCCGGGGCTGCGGGTGTGCGGGGGTACCGGGAGTACCGGGGGTACCGGGTTTGCAGGGGTACCGGGTATGCAAGGGTACGGGGTGTACAGGGTGTACCGGAGGTGCCAGGTGTGCTGCAGGTCCCGAGGATGCCAGCAGTGCCGGAGGTACCGAGTGTGTGGGGGTACCGGGTGTGCCACTGGTGCCGGGGGTCCCGGTAGTGCCGAAGGTACCGAGTGTGCGGGGGTCCCGGGGGTCCCGGCGGTGCCCAGGGTACCGACTGTGCCAGTGGTATCGGGGGTACCGAGTGTGCGGGGGTCCCGGCGGTGCCGGCGGTACCGGGTGTGCCANGGGGGTCCCGGCGGTGCCCAGGGTACCGACTGTGCCAGTGGTATCGGGGGTACCGAGTGTGCGGGGGTCCCGGGGGTCCCGGCGGTGCCGGCGGTACCGGGTGGATCATGAGTGGCGGAGGTCCCGGGGTTCCCGGCAGTGCCAGGGGTTCCGGGGGTCCTGGCGGTAGCAGCGGTACCGGGTGTGCGGGGGTCCCGGGAGTCCCGGG